>JAVLVB010000228.1:408158-425722 GCA_032876305.1 Orestias chungarensis | reverse complement strand
TCAATCCTTCATCCTTGCAACTGTTACTTTAAGCCTACTGAGTAGATATAGAGCACACCTGTGATGTCTTCTGGTGCTCTCATGTGCTGTTCACCACTAACATGACAAGATTATATGGGTTGAATGTGTGTGTGTAGATGAGTGTGTGCGTGTGTGTATGTTCCCTGCTGACTGCTGACTCTTTCGTCTACCCTTTGTATTTATCTATAACATTTCATTTAGATCTGAGACTTGTACTGTCAAACTTAATCGCCCATCATTGGAAAAAAAACAACTTATTGATTCTGATACTGCTTACAATCACTCACCAAGCATGCCATATGCTGTATGCAAAAACTGTTTTATTTAAACATTAACTGACTTCAAGCACATTTAGATTCTTTAAGAAATCCAAGAGCAGGGTTTATAATAAAACACAAAAGGTAATTACAACTCACTTCCTAATGTGCTTTACAAACACAAACAACATAGCCTACATACACAAATAAAATTGTAAATAAGTACTCTACATGAGTTTTCAATAAATGGCCTCAAATGCAGAATTAAGTGAAGTGAAGGATCCAAAAACCTCTCTCCTCCAATCCTTGCCCTTAATATATTGTTGGTCAATGTCTTTCCTGTAGATTGTCCACCCACTCTTGGTGGATGTGGCACACTGGACTCTAAAAAACTATTTACCTATAAGGGGAGATAACAAGCTAACAAACTCAGTCATTCTTTGGAGTCAATTCAACAGAGGTTTCTATGACAACAACACAACTATGCTAAACGCTAACACTGATTCACTTTAAATTTAACACATTGTGCCAGACTAAATGATTTTATATTACCATGTCCAGTTCAGCTAATATAAGTCATGATATCTGACTGCGTGTTAGTAACTAAACTTACTGTTCACAGTTGAAAATGCTTACGTTAGCAGTTTCGCTAGCGTTAGCAGTTTCGCTAGCGCCACTACAGTGACATTTACCTGACTGGACAGTTCGTTTCGTCAGAATTTAAACTGTAACATCTTAAAACATTAGGCTTGACATAATCACAGATTCAAGTACACATTTCCAAAACACCCCCAACAACTTCAGAAGGCTGCAATGACCGATTTAATGGATAATAAATAAATAATTAAAGGTTGATGCCCCGCTCCCTTGTGAAATTGGCACTTCACTTCATTATACGAATTTACTTCCACGGCGACATTACTTTGAAAAGACTACCAAAAACATAGCAACATGATATGATAACTTAAGACACAGTTTACTTACAGTTGTTGCTTTTTGAAAAAGGGATGCAATAGTTTTCTGCGTTTTAGGTTTGGCTAGCCTCATCATGCTGCCGTGTTGGTAGGTTTTGGGGAGCTTGTAGCTGTCCCATTCGTGCCTGTAATACTCGTTCTGGGTAACCATGGCAACGACAACGACGCAGTCTGCCCAGTAGTGATGGGTCTGGATCCGCATGTATCAAGCCCATAGACCAAAACCCATGTCGGTGCGGGTATTGATGTATGCAAGTCACGTGACCGATACAGCAACTGTTTCGTAATGACACTGAAGCGCCAAACTGTGTTTATAAGGAAGCGAATCTGTCAACGGAATGCATTCTGGATCTTTTTCGGTACAGCGTCAACTATGGAGCAGCCTCAAGGCTAACGAAAGATTTCCGCAGTGTGGGACCATTTTGATCTTACATCGGAAAATAATTGTTTTCATTTCGTTCTTTCATCCTGTTCTTTTCAGTTTCTACTTGATCTATCTGAATCCAAATTCAACTGAAATTGATTCTTAGTCAAAAAAACATAAACTAAATTTCAAAACTTGGAAAAATGTATTTTTTTGATAAAAATTTGTGAAGAAAAACCTCAGTCCACAAGCATCCTTATTTCAAACAAATCCACTTAAATTTTCACTTCATGGTACATGTTCACATTATTTATTGACTGCATCTAAGAATATCACATATTTCCAATTTAACTTAGGTTATGAAATAATACAATATACAATATACAATAACATAAAATGACTTAAATGTTATTGTTTACACTGGTTCATCAAATCAGTCCATCTACGTCGCCTGTAGGGATTTTTAACGTCCAGCAGGTATTCAGTGACACAGTATCAAGACAGTTTTGCAATGTGTCGAAACGCTTCATGACGCCTCATTTACCCATCACCACTGCCCAGCTCAACAACTGAGTTGTTGCAAATCATGCACTAACATGCAATCAATTTAAATTGTTAATTCATCTTTTGATTTCCCCGTGAAGTTTGACTTAACAAAAGAAAGGAAGCAGACTTTTTTTTTTTTCTAAGTAAAGGTGAGGGGGACGGATCAAAGGCCATTCAAATCTGGGTGTGCCAAAACCCCCCTAACACACTGTCTATCGGCACCCCAGAGTGTCACATACATAATGACTTCAACAGCTTTTGCCTGTTTTTTTAGTTGTTTTTTTTTAGTTTTTGTACTATTTTTATTGTTGACATCAGTCATACAAAAAATGTTTATCAAAAAGTAAAAGCTCAAAACAACGTTGTTATATCATATATATCCGATAAAACCCTTGGAACAGACAAGGAAATTCACTTGTAACCATTTTTTTTATTGTGAAAGTGAATCAGAAACTGCTAAATAAATATCATAAAGTGTTGAAATTCTGAATAATCATAAAAAACATTCATTGCAAAAACAATAAAGTTCCTTTCTTAAGTTTACTAATGTAAAAACAATACTTAATGAATTCTACTAAACTGACTTAACCTAATTAGTTAATAAAACTTGTACAAGTTTTTAAAAGTTCTTTTAAAATCCCTAATTTTAATGATGAATCAATTTTGAAGAAAACCACATGAAGAAAAATGTATACATTTACACCAACCTCGTGCATCCTAGTTGGAACATCCAGCACACACATCGGTTTCCTCTTAAATATGTGAGGCTGACAATGAAAAAGAGCCACGTCTGCAGATTTGAAAGCCTCTGATAGCTCACAGGTCATTGTTTCCCTCTCCGTACATGTGAGGGTGTTGTTCGCAGGGTCACTTAATGGGTGGATGCGCAGACTGTGTTCAGCACACTCCATTCCCCAGGGCTTTCCAATGCTGAATGTCTGTCGCACTGTATATGTTAGCTTCAGTAGGTTGCACATGTGAAACTGAGACTATTTGACATGTTATCCTCAAAGCCGGCATGAAGTTTAAATTTTTCTCCTGGATAATTAGCAAATGGTGAGACTGATTGAATTTTTGGAACTATATATATTATATATATATATATATATATATATATATATATATATATATATATATATATATATATATATATATATATATATATATATTCTAAAATGCATCAGTAAAGGTCAGCAAGCTATGTATGGCTGACCTCTTTTAGAAGGCACAGAGATGTATGTGCTATTAAAACAGATTTATTTGACCTTCGTGCCAAGCACAACATGCTTCTAGGCTTAACAAATCTTTATATTTCAAATTTCTCATACATTTACATTCCTCATTGTTTATCATCGTATACCTATTGCAGTTTTTCACTTTCTGTGTCACCCTAATTCCTTAACATTCAAGACGATTTTATATAATTCGCTTCAGATGTGGGTACATGTGAGGGGGATAACTTTCACTGCACATCCTCATAATAAAATGCATAAAAGAAGATCTATAGAAATGGGTCCACACCAGATTTTAATTATTATGTTTCAAGAATGGTTTTCACAAATGCTTTCTATCCAGAGCTTGTTTTATATTGTAAAAAATAATTCAAAAAACATGTCCATACCTAGCAGGTACAGACATAGTCAAAAAGGTACACAACAGTACTGATTCAGGAAACTGATAAGATATGCATACTCTAAAATTTTTAGGATCATAGATTTTGTTCCTTAGATTTCAAAAGTAAATCTTCCATTTTGTTGGTCTATCGCATAGAATGTCATAGAAATCTTGTTTGAAGTTTGAAGTTGTAAAGAAATACCAAGTATGTCTACCTTTGCAAAGTAATAATCTTTTATCCAATATTTATAGATAAACAACTTAACTTTAAGTGTATTTACTTGAGTAACAATGCAAGTCTCTCTGTTTGTTTTCTAATATGATATTGTTTTCTTAAATTCACGCACTGACTTTCTGTATTTCAGGTTATCCTAAATATAAATTCCCAAACTGCTTTTGTCAGTTACAAAGAGCAGTTCAATGGTATAAAGTTCAAACTTAAAGATGAGCGGATTAAAGATCTCAAGAATATTCACAAAATCCAAGACAGAACAATAATAATATGGCATAAAAGATAATTCCTTAATTACTTTATTGCTTGATGCCTAATGAAAAATGTCTAGATCAAAGAGGGTTTTAGGGGTCTGGAAACATCACATTTACCTGAACAAGTCTCAGAGTAGAAATCACCTGAGTTGTACTAGAATTGACATTAGTTTTAATTAATTACTGTTTAAGCAACCTCATTTAACTTTTTGAACAGATTTGTGAACCATTATGTAGATTACCATATTTTTCGCACTATGAGGCGCACTTAAAAACCTTAAATTTTCTCAAAAGCCAACAGTACACCTTATAATCCGGTGCGCCACATATACGGACCAATACTGAGCCACAACAGATATCGTAACTACGGTAAGCAGCCGCCGACTTCATTTTCCCCGTAAAAGAAGATGCGTGTGGTGCATGCTGGGATATATGACTGTGCGAAGCGGGCCGTTTTATTTTCATTTGTGCATTTGTGTAAAGACCTCAAAATGGCTCATTTTAAGCGACACGCTTGCTATTGCGTCCCAGCACTCAAGCCCCCTGGTGCAGTGGAATGGTGGGCAGTGAGACAGTGTTTGAGTGCACTGTAATCGCAAAGGGGGTTTGAAGAGTCAGTTTTCATTCATTTCTCACTTCATGTTAATGACAGGCAGTACTGTCATGCTCAAAGATCTATTTGACTTTGTGCTTGTTTGACATTGTGTCACTGTGTGTTGAGCTAAAAATTTTTCCTGTATTTAAAAGAGCCTGCATGGGGGCAGGAGGGCTTCACCTGTGGTATTCTGAACATGGCCAATTGGCCGAAAACTCTGGAGCAAACCCAGAACGTAGTGCTTTGGGAGCTGTTTTAACCTAGCAATTGCTAAAGATTTTTATAAATTAAATGCAAAAATGACCCTCTGTGGTCGAGAAGACATCAAGGCTTTCGGACCAAAAAGTTCTAGGGATTTCCTGTGAGGACTTAATCCGACTACAACTAAAAAGTAATCAGCTCCATGGGATTTTTCTATTTGCATTTTCAAATTGGACTGGAGCATAGATTTTATTTCTTTTGGGCAATTGGAAAACAAAGACTTCCTAGAATTTTTATTTATTTTTAATTTTATGCAAACCCATACTAGAGAAATTGTTTGTGACTATAACAGGGATCTGCTTACTCATTTTAAGACCTTAAATCCATGTATAAAAAACAGTAGGAAAAGCAGCAAAGCAACTCTCATAGGATTTGGCTTAAGTGACTATACTGACAACAAGCAAATAATTTGCCTGGAGAAATCTTTTTAAAACGTGGTGCCATGACCTTTCACCCTTTTCCTTTTCATATTATGAACTCAACATTATGTGTGTTTTAATGTAATTTTAAGTTGCAGACAAACACATAAATGGACAGAAAAAAAACATACATGTCTAAGATTTCTTCTGTTTTTCTTTTACAACATAGTCTTAGGTTTAAAAACCTATTAAAATTAACATGGTCCTATATGACTGCCTAACCTTGAAGTTAATTGTCATATCTCTACCACAGGTAAGGAATTTGGTGATATTGATTCCAGAAAACTTCTTTAAAAAATCAAATCAAACCATTTGGGATCTGATTCACCCAATTTGATTGATGGACATTTTTCTTCATGGTTTTTACAAGGAGAGCTAAAATCCTCTGCAGCAATTTTGGTAAGTTTATCAGATTTCAAACAATAAAGCTGCATGATACCATCACACTACCGCCACATTTGACTGCCAGTATGATGATGTAATAACCATTGAGCTTTACATACAAAACAATCAATTACTTACCAATAGCAAAATCAGCGTATTTAAGTTATGAGTCAGAATTTGCTTGACCTGTTTTCACTGTTTTCATACTCCATGGCATCTCCTCCCTCAGTTTATATTGTCTATACCGCCTTCTCTACCAAAGCCAGTGGGTGAAAGAATCCGCAGTTAATCCCCACTAAGTGGATACGTTTGTCTCTTTCACTGTTAAAACTACCAGGAAACATTTTCTAAAGGCTAGAAACATGCGGAACCACCAATGTCAGGTAAACCATTACTTCCTGTTTCAACATTCAGTCTGTGGTTGTCTTGCTAGTCATTCACCATCCTGGCTCTTTAGTCTGACATGAAATTCAACTCCATAAATTGACTTCCTTTACCTTTACCCAACCTTACACAATTTCTTATCAATCCCTCTAAACCATTATGAGTCCACTACAATATGTTCAGAGTAATGTGCTTTGCTCTACACCTGCCTATTAAATAAAATGGCCTCTCAACTAGTGGTAATGTGACGAAATGCAAAAACAAAGCTCAGTGGGTAAAATGTAAGGTACTGTAATAGAATCTGTTGTATATCAAGGGCACAAACTGTTTAATGAACCATAAGTGGAAAGGATGTACATTAGTGACGTCATGTATAGGATATGCTGAAGAGTCAGTGATGAAAATATGCATTTTTTGAAGTTTTTTGGTTTCATTGTAAAGCCTTTTTCAATATTGTTGTGAAATATCAGTTGCCAGTAAGTGCTATGTTCTGGCATAGTTGTTGAATCAGGAAACAACTGGTTGCAGGCGGTTTTAGGAGGAAAAACCACGAAATTTTATGTATGGTTTTTAGTGAATTACTGACATTCAGTGATATGTTTTCCTTCTTTGACAAAAACACTGATCATACACTCCAAAACAACAACCAGACTCCCAAGAGATCATTTGTTCACGGTACTGTGTAAGAATGACAAACCAGACTATAAACTGCATGTTAGCATGAGATCTATACATGTGAAGATTCTCTGAACACATGTAGCACTATACTGCCTGCTCATTACTGTTTAACAAAATGCATGGTTATCGGGGATATCCTCCTGACTTTGAATCCAAATGTTTGTCGTTGGAATGACAGCCGTCAGTATCACCCTACTGTGCTGCATTAGTAACGCTGAATGCTTTTGTGACTGAGTGACCCAGAGAGGCAAGAAACACAAAAAAACAAGCTGTTTTTGCTGTTATACCAACAGCCTGCAGCACTGAATGAGGCCAAGTGATTGTTTTGCATCTGTTTCAGCACTGTTTTGCATGTTAACACGATCCTCAAGCGTCTTTGATTTCTTTCCTGTTTCAAGAGTCCTGCTGACATCCTTTTGGCACTTTAGAGAGTATAAGCAACATCCGTATTATGTTTTCTATATGCCTGTATTCATAAAAATATATAAAAATTATGGTATTCAGTATTTAAAGTGCTGCTCATGGTAAGTAATGGAGGTTTTATCATGCATTACAGGCTGACTGGCCTCCGTTGCAAGGGTATTTTTAAAAAAAATGCAGTACATTATACAATCCAAGTTCAGTGTAGTAAGTGTTGCTTGTGCTTTAAAGCACAAAGTGGTGATTCATTAAGTAAAAGCATTATGATTCATGGTGATTTAAAAAAAAAAACACCTTAACTTCTTGCCAATTGGAATTTGTCTTTACCAGTTTTGCATGTCTAAAGACTTTAAGACATACCCAATGTTTTTGTATATGTAAAAATACATTTTAAAAACCTACCACAAGTAATTCCGGTCTGGACTTTAACTAGACCATTCTTGCACCTCCTAACTTTTGTTTAAAGATGTATTCCTGTATGAGGTGTATTTTTGTCCCCTGCTGAATCATTTTCTGCCTCGATGTCGGCTTGCATTAGAACAGGCGTCTGCAATTTTTACAATCGAAACAGCAAATGTATACATAGTGCAATGAAACAATCCTGTTTATAGCTGCAAATGTTAAATCATTCTTTAAGACATATAATTTTTGTTCCTAACTGTTGTTGTTTTTTTTAATCTCCGCATTTAAAACCATTAAGTGATGCTTCAATTGCTTTTTTTTATCAACTGTGACCAGTTGAGCCATCTGATCAAACCTCCATCTCCATTTTCCCAGTGAAGGTAAAGTGTTTTTTCTGTGTGAGTTTTTTTCTCATTTGACCCATTGACATCATGCCTGCCTCTTCATGGCAGAAGGGTGAACAAAATGCAAATACCACATTAAACACCAAAAAATAAAAGTTAACAAAAACTTTTAAATTATGCTAAAACTCAAGTCATGTTAGCAAGTCTATACTATAATATGATGTTTTAGCTCAACAACAGTACCATCTTTTTTGTTTTTGCTTTTGTGGTTGCATTGTAACGTTTGCATTTACCCCTTTGGTGTACTATAGGTTTTAGATTGAGGTACTTTACACAATCATAGTTAAACAAAAAATAAAATATTGTTAGGATTATAATCACCAATATACTTAAATACAACTATGTTAGCAAACCAGTAGACTAAAATGCAGTTTAAAAAGTAAAACACAGAATAAAAGCATGTAGTGATCAGGAGAAAATGTAAAGTATGCAAATGATTTCATTTACCAAAGTTACTTTAGAAGAACTTAATGAGAAATCTAACATTAAACATAGGGAACATGTATAAATCTAAATAGGTAGGTGGTTCCGTACCTTGCCTTGTTATGGCTTTTCTCAACAAAAAGCCTTAAAAATATAAAAACGTTGTTGTTTTTTCATTTAATTTCAAATTGGAGCACTACTTGGTGTATCATTATACATTTAAACAAATGAATTTAACTTTTTGTTTCTGTGGAAAACATCAAGGGATTTCAATTTTTTCTAATGGAACATGTGTTATGTATAAGCATTGCGTGTATATAGTAAAATGGGTTAAATTTAGTTAAATTAAGGCTACAATGGCCTATAATTGTGAAACTCTATTAAAAGAAAAAAAAAAAAAACCTAGATGTATCTGCTGGCATGTTATTCAGGACACTAAAAGCTCTGAAAGTGCCTCTGAGTTGGGTTCACTTCTTAGTTTGACCTAGTTTTAAAATAATCCTTAGGGGTCATCTTTTACTTGCTGCTGGTGTGGGGAAAAACGTAAAATTTAAATTGATTTATTTTATTTTTTATTTTTTCTACCATCCACTACAGGGATGACTTCACCCTGAGAATGATTCGGCAAGTTCTGTATCTCTCAGACGCTCAAATCCCAAAATGAAAACAAGTCCACAAACAAAGTAAGAAATCAATGGATTTCTTTAGCAGCTTTCAAAGAGTTGCTTAGCATCACAATGCGCCTGCCCGAGTTGAACATCCCAGAGTGTATTATGGTGTTGCTCCATTGCCCTGTTCACATCCGCAAGCTGTTCTAAAGCCATTTGAAGTGAAGCACACAGGGTTTTAACAACTATCAGCACAAGTGTGAATAGCCTCCTAGGGCACTCTCACTCTATTTTCCTGTTAAAATAGTTTCTCTCCTCAGTTGAACATCTACCTATCTATTCCAGCAAGAGAACATTAAGGTTAGTGTTTATGTTTAAAAAAGGTGCTTAGTCCAGAGTAGCGTATCCAGGCACTATTTTTAGTAGGGATTTTTTCTGTTTGACCAAACTTCTATATTGTTTCTCAATAATTTATCATTACTTATTTTGCAGAGGTAAAAATGTATTCTATTCTGTTTCATTTTATTATTTAATCTCTTCACTGACTTGGAACCTTCGTGGTCGCTTCGGGTGGAATGGGGGTTCAAACATCCTTCCTCTGTGTGATTGAGGAGCCTCATAAACTGCAAACATCTTCAAAACATCCCTTTGGGTTTTCAAATAGCCCCTCCTTCTCTCATATCAAATAATCACTGCTTGTTATCCTTGTCTCCCAGCTAACTTGTTGGACATGAGTTTATGACTTTTTAGAGCAGAGGTAAATTGTTGGAAAGACAGTTCACCAGCTGTGTCTTGAAGGTGAAAGGGCCTAAAGTTAAGCTGTGCCTTAAGGTCACTGAGCAATAATAAGTGTTATCAAGTGAGAGTCAGAAGACAGGTAACGCTGGTGGAATTTATGAGAGGCCTTGCAGGATGACCCCAAGAATGACCAGCCATTTTTTACTCGTGACAGGGCTAAAGCTCCAAAAAGACTAATATGACTGGATTGTGATTAAATAGTCCTCAGATGTTAAAGATAGCGCCACCAACAAGAGAAAAACGTCTAACAGTAGATCTATTTAAATCTGATCTGATATCTCTTTTCTGTGTTCTATTCATTTCCTTTGTGAATTCATGTTTTTAGTCGTCAGTTTTAACAGTCTTGGGACTTGCCATGAACAATGAAAAGTGGAAATGCCTTAAGCTATTTTGCAGTTACCCTATCTGGTTCTGACAAGGTTAACTGTTAGATATAAAACAGTAGATTTAAACTTTGTACATGAATTCACATAAATGTTTACATAACAATTTTTGCACAAAGGTATGAATGCAACTATATGAGGCATGGGCTGATTATATGTGACTCGCCATGACTACTCTCACCAGGGGTGTTTTTGAGTTATTTACAGATTTTGATAGGCTGTATTCAAGAACTTCCAATAGTGACAAAAACATATGAATGATGTATAAATATAGGCTCTCCGGAAACAATAACAGTCGAAAAAACAGTAAAGGTTTCAGAAGAAATCTTGTGAACCCTAATCTACCTGCTGGTGTTGTTTACCAGGGCGGTTCATTTATATTTCTTTGCAAGCTTGATACATTGCTGAAAGTGTAATTAATTTTATATAATGTAGTAGAGCAGGGATGCAATCTAAAAGCTGCAGGAGAATAGATCTTAAAGGCAAGGGTTGGAGGTCCTTGGTCTAAGCTCCATATTTTCATTAAAATAAATAAAACCGTTTTCCTTTATTGCATTTTTTGTCAATTTATTAAATACAAGTTTAAATCAAATAAAAATAAAAATAATAACTGCTGATGTGTGGGCCATGTTGAAAAAACAAAGAATGACTCAAACTGAGACTCCAGTTATTATTTTGGCTAAAGAGCTGTTTAGAAGAATCAGGCGTGAATCATGAATTTCGGATCCCTGCCCCGGAATCCAAAGTAGACAATGATTTTTTCTTTCTTTTAGTCTTGAAGAAAGCCTGACATTTATTATTACTGTTTTTTTTTTAGGTTAAACAATGTAGCATATATGCAGCATGTATGCTTTCAGTTTGCCTTGTACTTTGTCACGGGAAATAGACCCCAGTCCCTCCCCAACCCCGCAAATAAAAGGGAGAAAGGGGATGGATAGAGCCAAACATTTAATCTTTCTAAAATATTTTGAGTAGCCATTGTCTGGACCATTCCAGGCCAATATAGGCATTGAACATGTTTTCATGCTCATTCACTGTTACACTGGCACATTGTAGTTTTAATAGGTTATGCATCAAAGAGAGGGATAAAACACATCAATGCCATATTACTGCCAAATGAGAATTACTAACACACTTGACCCGCTTTTCTGTGGAGTTAAAGGCTAAGTCAGGCCAGCGAATGCAAATTACATATAGTTTTATAATTACTTTGTCTCTTCAAGTGATTTTCCAACACACAGCAGTCATAGGTTAATTAAAGCAATTGCCTAACACTTTAAAATTTTGAATAATTGACAACCACTAAGGATTTATGGGTTCTTTGTATCACCATATACTCCTTTACCCTTTCTTTTAACTTAAATCAATGGGCTAAACAAGAAATATTCATATCCAAATATCCAAGCTAAAATTAACTTGACAATGTGTGTTAACAAACATGCAGTGAGGCTTTTCTCTGTAATAGTTTTAGTTTGATCATGTGAAAAGCCAATGAGAATAAAGCTTCTTTAAGATTATCAATTAAAAAGGCAAAGCGAGCAAAAGGCTTTCCAGGGAAACCTTATCTATGCCAAAAATAGCTGGTAACCGTCCCTCTGCAAAAAAAAAGAAAAAAAAAGAAAGAAAAGTTAAAATCTCTTGTTTATTGCTGCAATATATTAAGAATTAAAATAATATATTAGTAGAACTTCAGACAATGGTCGTACATCTAATACTTTACATACATTAGATGTCACTTTGTCACTGACAGAGATGTGCAGGGATAAACGATCTTCTAAATATTTTTTTAGCAGGGTCACAAAAGGAAATTTGTCTGACAAACCAAATATAGCTCCCATTCATTTTTACATCACACACTTCATGTGACGATTCAAAGCTGCAAATATTTTTCACCATTGTTTTAAAATAAACAAAAACAACTAAACCCTGCTTTCATGTAGGACTGTTATAGTCAAGGTAATCGCTTTGAGGGTTGAAGGTGTTAAAACTGAAATAAAAGGTGAGTTATACTTTTTTTAAAAGCTGGCTCATCACTGCTTTTTAATAGCAGCATGGAGAGTTATCCAACTGTTGTCTCTGGGAGAATGAGTACATCCATGGCTCGAAAGCTTCTCTATCATAGCATATTTGCATATTTCCCTGTGCATCTTCTATAAACTGGAACAGCGACCTGGTTCTGTCAAATGTTGCAACGTTTTGCTGTATGTCTGCGTAAAGTACAATCAAAGAAGAAGCCTTTCTATTCTGGTGTTGATTTCAGAGCTGAGCAATACAACAAATGCATTATTGGAAAAACAGCAGAAAAGTACAGCCATCAGAGGACTGCAACCTGATACATGCCCTGTTCCTATTTTACAAATAACAGACTAAATATTGGATTATAAAACTAAAGGTTTTCCTTATCACCCAATTACCAGTATTTTTACATCGTAAAAAAATCATTAGTTTTAGAGACTCAGTGTTCTCACTTTTCTAAAACAAACCACTACTGCTATTGGCCTCCAGGCATCTGCTTTTTTTTCCACTACATTTGTTTGTCTTTGACGCAATCCATCATCATACTTGGAAAGTGTTTGCATAGATGGGGGACATTAAGTTCCCTCCTTACAACGGCAATCTACACTGCATATTTGCAAGAGTGCCAGTGTCCACATGTGCACAATGCTGATAACAATGGTCTGATACAGTTGCATTCTTCAGCAGACATGCATCGTCTCTACCTCGTTGTGGCAGAATATCAATGACGGCAGCTCTCTTTTTTAATTGGGGCCGAAGTAATAAGCAGTCAGCAAAGTTTCTAAAGCACATTTGACAGTCACTATCCATTATCAAACTGATGCTTGCAGCACCACTTAGGTCTTACTCAGCTGATGGCCCAAACACTGGAACATTTTTCATTGTGTGACAAATAATAGAGGGACGCTGTCATGACTGTTTAGGATATCCATTATCTTTTAGCCTCAAGATGATGCACAACATAAATGAGTCACTGAGCTGGTGCAGTGTGCTCATTTGACTTTGATGTTGCCTCAAACTAGGCAACTTCTAACACAATCAAAGACTCATCATATTACACGTATTTGGTATTTGTAGCTGGCACAAAAACAGCTGTTTTTGTCCAGATTTAATAGACCTATTCCAAGGGGAATACTTCATTGCACAATGTGCAATAATTAAACGGGAATCTCCATATTCATGCTCTGAAGCAGGCTAATGAGCTAAGATTAGATGTCTCAAACCTGGTGGCCTGCATTCTCACTCACAATGATTAACAGCTGCTGTGCACAACCGGAAACCTGAGTGACACTTGACTTGCAGATGAGCTCGACAGGGTATGTTCTCTTATCTCACCAGAGAGGTAACATGAACGTGATACGGATCAAGGGTATGGAGTAACATGGCAGTCTTCATTTTCAAGCTGAAAGAAACTATGGATTTGTGAGATGTTGGAGAGGAAAGCTTCTTTAAATTTTAATGAAGTGCTATTTGTGGTAACTTTGCTGGGTTTGAGCATTTAAACTGGACCCGGCTCTACATTTGGGGCTCTATATTTGGGAGGGATATAACAGAGAAGTGTTAGGCATCCCGGGGAAAGGGGTCATGAACAAATTACATAGTCTATTCCAAGTACTTTGTAAAATGAATGATACCCTTTCACAATATATTATGATATTATTAACAAAGATCAATGCACATATTTTTGTGGGAAAAAAAACAGGAACAGTCTAATGATGCATGATTTTTTAAATGTTTGTTACAAAAAAAAAAATCTGAAAACTGTGTCATATTTTCATTATTTCCCCGTTTCAATGTTAAATGGGGCTCCTCTGCACACTACTCTTTCCTTCAACTGCTAACTAACTCATTGCTCTCACATTTGTCTCTGCTCCAGGTGGTTACTGCTAGTTGATTGTCCTCACATGTGTTACGGACTATATAAACTCCTACTGTGTTATCACATACTGCAAGATTGTCTGTTGTCAACCCTTGTTAGAGCTTTAGTGTTTTCCTGATTTTTTACCTGACCTGTTTCTGCCTCTTGACCATTGCTTCTGCTTGACCCTTCTCTGTGAGATTATCTGCGTCTGAAACGAAATTTATACACCTGGAAACCATTTAATGCTCCACAAATTTTAGTTCTGTTCTCTTCTGCCTGCACTGTTGCCCGGATTCTTGACATGAGCACTAGGCTTTAACATACAAACTTAAGATCCCATCCCCTTATCTTCAGTGAGCTCTTAAAAGTATGTTTGAACTCACTCACCCTTTAACCAGAGCTTTGACACTCCATGACGTCATCATTAATGCTTTCCAACATGTTAACATTTTACCTCTACATCTCGTACACAAAACAGAACCAAGTAAAATGAGATTTTCCAATCCTCAAAATGTACATAACCAGTGATTCAAGTTCGTGGAGGTTCAAGTCAACTTCTTAGAATCCACCAATGTCATGTTTTCCACTGTGCATGTTGTGACAATTATTCCTATTTATTTACTTTGCCAGTCAGTTACCATCTTGTCTTCACAGAATGTATCTGCTTTTTAGAGGATCTGTTTACAAATTAGTTTCATATAAGTCAAAAAAAATGGAGCATTACTAAAAATCAAGATGTGACAGATTCTCGGTAGGTTATATGTCTGGACTTTGATTAAGCCATTTATCTCCTTGAATATCCTTTGATCTAACAGTTGCATTAGATCTGTGGCTCTATGTTTTAGAAGTTCTGGAGTATTTAAGAGCTTTACATGTATTTTTTCCAGGGCTATAATATGTATAGCTCCATCCATCTTCCAATTACCTCTGATGAGTTTTCCTATCCCTCCTCTAGAGAGAATGATACTGTTTAACTGTAAGTGTTTCCAATTAATCTGTGTTTAATCTCATGAAATCTGAACAAAGTACATTTAAATTCATCTTTGTGACATGAAGAAACTTCAACGGGTTTAAAAAGAATTACGGGAAATATAAGGCACTATTAAAACAAAAAAATGCATGTTTTCATGCAATCATGGCAGGTCATGGAAAGGACAAATGAAAAAATTTTCTGTGAACACACAATGCCTAAAAAACATCTGCATGTGACATCCTCCCTGCATTTTGCAGGCTAGTATGTAAACTCTGCCAGCCTCTACATCAACTCTAAAGCTGCCAGCCACAATGCAAACCATGTGCATGAATCCAATGATGCAGTAAACCAACCAAGCAATCTCACTTCAAGAGGCAGCCAAGAGCGTTGCCTCTGCTAATTACTGCAAATAGCATCTATAAAATGGTACGCAAGTAAACCAAAGTGACGCCAAAAATATGCCGAAAACCCGAATCTCTAACCCCCCTTGCTAATCAAGACATAATTAGCAATCAAGCCTATGTTCTTTTGTCTTTAAGGTCTTTACAAGATCAAGCTGCAGAGTATATTGTCAAATCACATCAATTAGGTCATGTTTCAAAAGAGACAACTTTAGAACAGGTACAACTGCAGGAGACCGCAGAAGAAAATATTTATTCTGGATAATCCAATATTCATTTAAGCAAGCTGTAAAAGTCAGCAGGGTAATGATCAAACCCCTTTCAATGGTATAATCATATAACAGTGATTTCTTAATTTTGTTTGAAGTTGTTTTCCTGACATCTGCTGTATTGTCATGGTGTCTCAGGGAATGCCTGTTACCATGGTAATACATTAGATGGAGCTGTATATTTTGGATTCTTTTTATTTTTCTCATATAACTTTTTCCACAAACAATAATTTGGTTTAAATCAAATACATAACAGTGCATGTAATCTCTAACTTGGAAATAACAAACATTCTATTTGGTAGTATTTCCTTTATGTAGGGCCATTAATCCTTAGTTTGGACATCACCAACTGACTAAATTTGAAGTATCAGAATCAGTCAGTGCATGGGTTATATAGTGAAATGCTGCTTTTGTTTCAGGAACATCTACAGCATGTAATAGGGAGACTAAAAACCTTTTTTTGTGGAACAATACTCCTACAACATGCAACGAAATGTTGTTTTGTCAGTAATGAAAGCTTAATTTGAAATGTATATTGTTTGTGTGGCTCAATGTTGGTTTACATAAGGAACAAGGTCAGTACATGGGGTCTTACCCATAGCAAGGTTAATTCTGGTGATTGTGGGAACAGGAACCATTTGTACTTGGTACTTAAATCCCCCTCAATCCATGTATTTTATTTAATCTAGAATCAACGTATTTATCCTTCTGGGTGGTGGCTACAAGTGAATCAAACCCTTTTTCATGATGGAATTTTTGCAAAAACATACATTTCGGAACAACTTTACATTTTAATTTCATTAGACTACTTTTTCATCAGACTCTTTGGACACATTTGACTGTTTGGCTTTACATCTTGAAGATATAGGGATTCAATCTGTATGATTAGTCATTATGGTTCAAGTTTCATTAGAATCCGTTCTTCAGCCAAATGAATCTGGTGGCTGTCCTTATGTGGAGTCCAGCCAGGCAAGGAAACATTAATGAGAAAAGCAGTTTTGCGGCCAAAATTCCACTAGAGCTGTAGAGGTGGTCCAACTAATAGGCTGGCAAAAAAACTATTAGATGTTTACTCCACAGATCTGGCTTCAGTGGAAGATTGACAAGAAAAAAACAACACTTGTGGCCATTTGTATTTTGCCATAGCTCATTTAAGGGACAGAGGAAAAATGTGGAACAAGGTAAAGTAAGCATTTGAGACCAAAATTGGACTACTTGTTCTGTTACCATTTCTCCCCTGAAAAATACTTTCACATTGCTCTTTACACCCCATACAACCCTTAAACGTAGTGGCCTCTGCGTCCTGTTGCGATCTTCTTCAGCAGGGACAGGGAAACTAGTCAAACTGGATGGAGAAGAGAAGTAGCCCTAAATACAGACCAAAACTTCAACAGTACCCTTGTGTTAAAATGCCAAAGTTTACAGCTGTTGAATGGTAAACATTTATATCCATGTTTCATTCATATATATTCATGTTTCTTTTATAATAGAAGTGTTTGCATATAACAAATATATTCATGTTTCATTTATAATAGAAGTGTTTGCATATAATAAGAGTTATAACTTTTCTGATAAGGCCTGCTGGATCCAGGTGGCCATGGGAAGCGGCTATCAATCAGTTCC
>JAVLVB010000228.1:362622-408058 GCA_032876305.1 Orestias chungarensis | reverse complement strand
TAGCTGCAGTGTTTTTCATTCTGTGTAAACGCCTTTTGTTACCGCCTTTTTTGTTTTCAATAAAAGAACCCAGAGCGGAGCGGAGACCTCAGACCTGAGGATATACGACAGGGGTCTGTCTGTCAGGTCTCCCTCTTGCAACAGGTGAAACATATGTCAGCGTTGGTGTCCTTATTAAATCTCTCTAATATTTACAGGTCTGAACTCGGTGAGAAGTCTGGGAGACTGTCTCAACACAGCTAAATCTATTTGAGAATTAGAATAAATAATTAGGGCTCACTGATGCTATCCATTTAAAGTGACTAAGATGGAGATATTTTGTTTAGAGAAATGGTAAAACAATTTTTTTCAACTAGATATACAAAGCTTACAATCAGTCTGTTCCTTAAAATAATGAGCAACATCCTTCAACATCCACATTTTCAGAAGTAAAATTTATTTGCCAATGATGTTAGAAGTAGAATACCAAATTAGAAAATCTGGATCCTTTACGAATGTAAAGTGTGGTTTCTTTGTCATATATTCTCTTTCCCAGTAACCGAAAGCTTGTTCCTAACATTAAAAATCCAATAATCAATACTGCTTTTAGTAGTGGAAGACTTTGTGGGTTAATGTGACTTGCACAAACCCGGTGTCAAGCCTGAATATTGCTACGAAGTTGTGAATACAGTGGAGACTTCCAAAACATACAAGTTATAATTAATAGGTATGAGAACAAGAATTGGGGAAATACAGTAACACCAAAAAACTACTACTTATAATGTCCTTCAAATGTTCACCTATAGTATCCTTAAAAAATAAATACAATTGAAAGCCAAAAAATATACCTCAACAACCAAATTTCTTAACTGCAAAAAAAAAGGGGAAAAAAATGAGCTGGATTGTCCTTTTTGATCTGGTCCATTTCTCCAGTGAGGTGCTCCCTATCAGCTTAATCTTGGTGGCTGCAAGGACACAGTGACCTAGGCAGGTCAATCATTTAGCTCTCCAGCTGTTATCATGTAACCTGCATCGATGGCAGAATCTATACTTACAGCTACACATTGCACGGGTCATAGACAACAAATAGCACCTGTCAAACACGGGTATTTCTGTACCATCGAAGAGAAATAGGCAGTTTCTTTATAGATTTGTGTCAGTTGAGATGGCAGAAATTCCTGTCTGGTGCCGATCCTGATTGTCAAGAGGATTTCTGACAGCTGCTAATAATGCCTGCTGTTGTTGAGACCACAGAAAGAGGCTGCAGTTAGAAAGTGTGGACCTCTGCACGAGTCTTTTTTGCGTAAGAACATAAAAGTGTCTGTACCAAATTTAATTAAATAACCCTGAGCTTCTGAACACTAAAAAATCATGGATTGAAAACTATGAAAAACACCTTCCATCATATTAATGGTTTAGTTTAAACTGTTTCCACGACATACCATAAACACTTTTAGGAAGCAGATTCTGTTTTGCCGCAATGTCAGTCACACTACAAATTTTTTCTGGATAGAAGGGTAAAATTTTAGGTTTTCATAAATCACATCTCAAATGTACGGTATTGTTTAAAGATATAGGAAAGGATTTTCAGCTCATTCTCATTTTTGCAACACTGCGCATGCGCCACCTCATCTCCAGTAATGCCCCCTAATATCGGGAGCGCGCACGTCCTCAGCACATGCAGTCTGTTTACATATGCCACAGCCTCTGGCGCCGCATCGGACAAACCCTAACCCGTATGGGGAGAATCTCTCTACAATGGTGAATGTTGCGTCTCGTCCGTCCCATTTTACTTCCTAAACAACAATCTGCACATGCGCCAATTCAAACATGAGCGCGCATTGTGCGGGTCGGGTGGGTGGGGAAATTAGTGATATACGTCATCGCGTAAATTTTATTTCCGCATTGACAGCCAGTTATTTTTAACCACCAGTCGTTTTTGATTGGCTGTCGTTTTCAATGGGATTTTCCATAGAAAATTTTCTATTGAAAGGATCCTCTCCTATACCTTTAATTAACTGGCCCCTTTCACAATAGATTTATTACTAAATAAATAGGTAGAGAATTCTATTCATTTAATGCCAGAATAAACATTACCTCATTGCACAAATTTAATTCACCTGAATGTTAATCTGACTGTTTATTTGAATTAATTTTACATTGTATATCGAAAAACATTTTTGATAAATTTGTCTTATGCCTTAAAATTTATTTTGTTGTGCATTAGCACTACATAAATAAACTACATTGAAAAGTATATTTGGGAAACTGCAAGCAGAATATTTATAAAACAGCTTATTACAAATTGGGTATTTCTACTATATTTATCTTAAAGCTAGAGTAGGTAACATTTAAAAAAAGTATGTTTTTGTTTCATATTTGTTAAAGTCATCACTGTTGGTCTATAAAAAACTTAAGCCCCTCTGTCTTCTCATTGTGGTCCTGCTGTAGTTTACAAGTCATAGACAACAAATCAGAGCCAGCAGGATCCTCTTAGCACTGTAAAAGCCTCTTTAAGCATTCGGCATATGGCACTGATGTTTTCTTCAGCGGTGCAGAGGATATGTATGCATAATGGAGTCCAAATGAACAACAGTACCAATATGTCAGTGCTGCATTACAATTTCCTGAACTCCAAAGCAACAGCATGCATTACAGAGCAGAAACTACTGTATGTAATTTGACAAACTTTCCAGAAAAAAGTCCCTGATAGTCTGCCTTAACAACAGTTTAAGATATTTAGATCGTAAATGCTGTTTTTTTATTTTTTTTATATAAAACTGTGCATTGTTGTAAGCCACTGTAACTACTGTACACAAAATAGATATGCAATAGTGTCATAATGGTATTAAAAATTGTTTAATGCTTATATTTACAAACCAATGATGGAAACTTATAAAACATTGACTGGTGACTAAAATTATCTGCTTATTCATGAAATTAGCAAAAACCTAAATACCATATTTGTGTTGGTGAATCCTGAAAAGTTAGCAATCTTGTGTATTAAACTTGTTTTTATTTTTAGTATTATAATTACGTCCCAAAAAGTTGAAGTATTATTTTTAGACTTTAAAAAAGCTGCATCATTAGGCGCCTCCTAAAGCTTCCCCGCTCAGCTCTCAAGAAGGGAAGAGGAAAATATTGATATGATGAATGGCACTGCCTAGTCCTGCATCCATCATCCACAGTGTAAAATGCAAAGGCAACATAAATGCACCAACACCCTCATGTATCATTTTGTAAACAGTTAGCTATTTCTTAGGCTTCTAGTACAAGTTGAGCTGTGTCACCCTGAGAGTTTTTATGAGGAAGCGTGTGACTAAAGAGGAAGCTGTAAGCAATAACATGTAATTTGAACGGTCTTTATTTTTTGCACTTATCTGCGCACAGTTTTGCCATTTTGTAAGTCAGTTATTTTTCAAGGACAAGGAGCAGACGACAGGGAATGCTATTTTTAAGTTTATCTAATCAACTCGGAAACTAGTAAATCACATCCTTAATGTATCAAATTTGTTATATTTTCATTATCCGTTATGGCTTAAACTGCTGTCGTTTTTTTATTAAATATCCTGAAATATTGGACGTTTTTGTGGAAGCCCCTTTATGTTTCATTAGATGCATTTTATTCCATTCAAAATGATACTGGAATGAAAAAGCAAAAACCTGACATCACAGGGAATATTCCAGCGCTCCTACCTGCAATAGGAGAACAAAGCATATTGTCTGCAAACATAACATAGTGTCTCTAGTCTTGTTGCACCTACAACTTCTATCACATTGAGTCTGACTCCACTCTGAACTTTCTTTGGACTCATGATAGCTTGCATGATGTGAAAACTCTTCCCTCTCTCTGCTAAAATATTTGTCATGTTTCTTCCAAGGACCGCCTTTAGATGGAGGCCTTCCTTATTTTTATGTATGCAACACAACAGAAATATTCTTGGATAGTCTACTCAGGTTATTAAAGCATGTGTTTTTAAGCAATCAGTAGTCATATTATCCTATGAGTTCAGTTTTGGAGGGTTTACAATCATGATATTAGATGTGATTGTTATAATAGAAATGCAAAATATGTAATACCAAGAAGAATAAAAGAGACAAAGTGAGGTTTTCAGTTTATTCCTCAATTTGAATCTTGAAATGATATATCAATTTCAAAAATGTGTGCCGATACTGGGAAAGATGGATAGATAGATAGATATCTTCTTAGGCAAAAACAGGATAAAGAATATGCATTAATGATGTATGCAATAATGCTCAGAATTAGTAACACTTGAACAGCTTCAATTCCAAGACATGTTAAATATTTAAGCCCCAGACATTTGGGCTTCCTATGTGTGTAATATATTTAGCAACACTTGTATAATGTAGCATACAAAGCTTTGAAAAGTGAAGAGGCGCCAAGGTGGTCAAGTCATTATAGAACTACAGTTAGGTTGTGTCAATGTAGACACTGGGCAGAATAAATATGTATTTTTGGGTATACCTTTTTTAAAAGTTAATGATTTTATAATGAATTTAAGTTTTCCCTAGCAGCTGGATAGATTACTCACTATCTGCTTGCAATTAGCCCAAAGCAAAATGCGAAGAAATAGCTGTCATGTTATTCAAGCTTCTGACCCACATGATACAGAGGACTCTCAGGAGTGCAAGTAATATAGAGTTTATTGAAAGGTTTGTACATTGTCCAGGACTGAGAATAGTTAGCACGGCGAGGGAATCCAGAGACAGCGGGCACGGAGGGAATCCAGAGACAGCGGGGACGGCACAGTTCAGTGGGAGAAACTCGGAGAATGGAAGAACAACGCGGGAGACCGGAGACCAACGAGACGTAAACAGAAATAGTTGAGGTGATGTGGATGAAGCGTGATTTATAATGGAAGGATCTTACTTTGGTGGAGGTTGTTGACACCAGGGAGGAGTGAGAGGGGAGTCATTTCAGCTTGTGTCCAGATGGAAGGTTATCCAGGGGAAGAGCACAACTGATGGAGATTGCTGGAGCGAGCAGACCGAGCTGACCCAGAGGACCGGTGAAACCAAAGGATTGTGACGACCGTGGGATTCTTAAGGCAATATGATCACTGGAGATGGTAGGAACCTGGGTGGAGCACAGAAGACGATGAGGGGCACGAAAAGGGGAAAGTCAAAGTATCAAAATAACCAAAAGGGTAACTACAAAAACTCAGGAAACAAGGTGGGTCAAAATAATAACTGGAGAATGGGAGTAAACTAGACAACTGGAAACTACACTAAAAAATTAGAGAACTGGTGACAACTACAGAACTGGAAATAAAACTAGGAACTAGAAGACTACAGACAAGAATAAACATTAAATTCGAGAACAAGTAATCACTTGGAAAGTCTACTAGAGAGCTGGCACTGAGGGCAAAACGTTACCGGAAGCAACTAATACTCAGGCACCAAGTAGATTGTCCACCGCTCCTCTTATACTGCTTCAGTTCGTTAGCAGCAATGGGTTGCACCTGGGAAGGTGAGTAGGTGGAGAAGGTGCTCCAGCAGCAGAGGCTCTGGCGCCCGCCTGTAGACAACCTGAAAATGGCACTGAAAGGACTCAACCTGAGAATAACAAGAATTGTTCATTTTCAAAATCTAAAATTCAAATCAATAAAATTCAAATACATTAAAAGTATAAAACAAATAATATTGCTTGTCTTGTTCTAAAGAAAGTTTCAGTTTTGATCGAATTCGGCGGCCCAGTGTGGACAAAAGCGAAAGTGTTTTGCCTTAAGGAAGACTGCATTTCCCATGAGGACCAGTGCATAGCATCGTAAAATCCTGATCTTCCGGTCGCCTGGAGTCGGATTGAAGTACATTTCTATTTCCAGTGGCTGTGTGAAGGATGAAAAGCGATGACGTAATGAATCTAATTGTGCTAAAACAATGTCCAGTCCCCCCCAAAAAATGTGATGTATTCTGCAGTATTTTGTTCTGTTTGTTTAATTTAATTCTTTACAAATCTAGGGAGAATAAAGATGCTTCCCTCAAATATAATAAGTAGCACACATGACATAACATAGCAGCATAGCTGAGCCACTTATTTACTTATCGAGTCTTGGACATTTAAGGTAATCTATAACGTAGTATGAGTAGAGCGGAAAGTACAAATTATGAACATTGCTTAGTATAAAAATACAGAGTATGTCTAAGAAAAAAGCCAGTTACTGTTTAACTAACTTGAAGCACCCTGTAGTAAGGAGCTGTATGAGGCTCAGTTCATTTGCTTTTATTAGTTTACGTGGCATATCTGCCACATCCAGTATGGTGGACGCGCTGATGTTGTGATATCATCACTCTGCCGTGGAGCAAAACGTGTGTTTGTTGTGGTGACATATGGGGTGATGACGTCACTAGGCAACGCCCCGGACCATTCACATTTGGCTGGGGGGTTGGGGTAGTGTCAGTCAGCAATAATTTGTGTGAAAAAATTTGTGATCAGCAAGATCAGGTGAATTTACTCAATTCTGCGATTTCTGTGCTTAGATGCTATTTATGCGGTAAATATGCAGCTATTTAAGAATCATGCGCGACCCCATATACTCTGCGCCTTTTCCTTGATTTAGCAAGATTTTCTGCAATCGCTGAATTACATTTTTGTGGAGCGTCTGAATGTCATATGATGTTGAAAATAAGAAATGGGGGAAGTGACTTATGCCGTAAAGCAGTCAACGCATTTGTAGTTTTGTGCGGCAGGGTTCCTGCCACCGTCCTCAAAGTTGCTTAGTGCCGGGTACTGTGACACCCCTCCGGCCATGACAGAGATCTCATTCAACAAGCTGCAAGTTCACCAATCACAAAAGTTAGGAAAACATTTTATGAAGGTTGAAAAGTTACCTAGTGTTGCCTTAACAAATTGCTGCAGTAGTTGGCTGGACCGTTTGCTTTCATTGAAAGATAAACCGCAGTAACCTGGTATTTTTCTGGATGGAAGTATGTTAGCTAATGTTCGCTTTAATGTAGGTTCTGACACAATGCAACAAAAAAAAATTATATAAAAAAAAAGTCAAAACCAAAAACATAGTCTTTAATTTGTGATTGATGTTGCGTGGGCTTGTGGCTGAAAAAAATCCAGGAGGATTTCTGATGGGAACAGCTTTTAGAGAAAGCAGTGGTATAAAAGTTTTTAGCATATTAGTTCTTGGCTTTTTATATAGGTTTGCCCAGCCTCAGTCTGTGTCTCAATCGTCTAGACATGTTCCACCACCTTTACAGTAAGGTTTTTGGTGGGTAAGCAGGTTGCTGTAAATTTGCTCTATCACTGTTGTATCAGACATATTTGAAACCTATGGATTTAAAGGCAACAATCACCTCAGAGATAGCTTATGCTTTGTAATTCTTAGCAAGAACAACCAGTTACAAAGTTCTACTTGATATACAGCCATGTGAAAATCTGTTTAAGTGTATCATATGTGGTACCCTGAGTTGTTTTCTTTAAAATTGTGTAACCCTAATAAATCTTGTTAAATCTATAGTCATTTTATAATGAAAAATGAAAACCAGCAAAACCACCTGGAAGGGTACTCCAGGAAATGTAATTAATAAAAGGATACAGGTTGGTTTCACTGATAGTTTTACAGAGTTTATTAATGTGCCAAACAGAACAACAGCTAAAACATCTTTTAATTTCCAGTATTCCAGATTTCCAAAAATAAAAAAACTATTCAATTATTGCTCACTAAAAGTTGGGCTGAAAAATGTTTGATTTCTTGGGAAACTGAGGCTTACCATTGAAGTGAAAAAAAGGGATCACACTTACACACTACAACAAAAAACACAGCAAACAATAAAAACAAAATACACACAAAACGAGACACCGCCACCACACGGAGCCTCAATTCCTGGAAGAAATAAACACAAAATAGCCTGAATAAAAAAGTGGCATCACAACAAATGTAATGTTCAAAGTTAATTAATAAAAAAAAAGTACAATCAAAGCCCCAGGCAGCAGGGGAAAGCCTAAGTTGTTCTTAAATTAATCATCAGGTAGACGGAACCGCAGCGAGTGATATCCAGATGGGAAAGCCTGCAGAGGAGCTCATCCGATAGCTTAAAACTAGCCGGCTATCATCTGAGCAGGTCAATACACAAAAAGATTAAGCCGTTAGTTGTGCAGAACACTATATGAGCCCATATTTATGGGGCAGTTGGTAGCCTAGCTTAGCCATGCCAGTCCTTACCCCTTAGACAACACACAAAGGAGGGATCGGTACTGGTGACTGACTAGAACAATAGGAACAGCTACGCGTACAGGTTAAAGTCAGCAGCTACAAAACCAGGAGCAACCAGCCATCATGAAGCAAACTGCCTCATGACAGGTGAAGATTCACTTATATACAGGCCCTCAAACTGTCTTAAACGGGCAGCGTAGAATTTATGCTGCTACGCGTATAAGCTTACTTGCACACTGGTCTACAATTAAGGACAACGAATGCTCTAAATTTCAATTTCATGTTACAAATTACAGGTTGAACCTTGGTTCAAAATGCATCACAGCAATTGTTGTCCAGTTGGCTGCATGAGTCAGTGGGCGGCTTCACATCTTAGCATTTAACAGGAGGCTTTCATTAAGCACAAGGAACACTTCACCAAGCTCTGTGTAGTCCCCACAGTCCCAACTATTCCACTGCATTCTTAATGATTAACATCATAAATCCAAACTGTATGTTTTTTGTCTTTCTTTTGTATTTATTGTAGTCAATATGTTTTGAGTTTCTAGTAGTCTTCTACGGAACCCTCTAGGGGACATGGGGACTTTTTTTTCTTTTGCATTCTTTCGCAATACTTTTGCGTCACCTCGCAAAACGTTTTAGATTCCCACGCAATACATATTCAATTCCTTCCCTTCCATTGAGAAAGCGGTTAATTTTGGAGCTACAGCACTCAATACAAGAAAAACCCACGTAACAGGTAATTTATCTTAATTCTACAACCATAAATACTGTATACTTAGTAATATTTATATATCGTTAGCTTCATTTATGACAACTATGTCAAATATGAATCATGCCCGTTGGAAGAAAAGGTAGTTTAAATATCTGTTTGCATGCTAAAAGAAAAGAATGACGAGGCGGGGGATACAATGTTAATTTCGTTAATGATCATGATTAAATTATTTAATGACAGCAACTAGACTACACAACTTAATCAGGCTAAAGTTTGCTTCATTCTGCTACGTCAGTTTTTTCAGGGTGTCACTGTTATATATATAACATATGGGGATTTATGGTAGGGCTTTTAAAATACAGAATTGTTCTTTATTTGGCAGTTAAATGTTGCTGAACATGACAATTATTAAAGCCAGCAAATCTTTTGTGGCATATTCATCAACCGTTTTGCAGATAAACCGGGTGGCGCCGCCATATTTGGTCACGCAAAGGATTGTTTGGGGTCAAAGAATCCGGAGAGCTCCGTTTACATAGTTTTGAAGAAAGAAAAAATGGTTTGATGCGACCAAGGGATAAATATCTAGAATTCAAGATTTTTAAGTGTTGTATTTAAGTAAAACATATAACAAGTAAAAATGATTGGAGTTGTTCATCCCACATTCCTCTGCGTGATCCAATATGGCGGCAGCACCCAGTGTATCTGGGAAACGGCTGGTTGCATATATGATTACAGCCACCTGGGATATATGATACGAATTACAATCACAAGGAAGACTAATGTATATATACACAAAGATGTCTACCTTTTCGGACAGGATTCATATATATATATAGATATGTATATTAGTGATTCTTAAGAAGAGGGACAAAACATGTCCTCTAGATAAAGTACATACTTTCACTGAAATATAGACAAAATATAATTTCTAAAAATATTAAAAATAACATGGGCAATGTCAGCACACCACTGTATGTTTTAATGTTTTTTGCTGAATACTTTTTATTTAAACTATGTAGTAGGTGTCTGTGAAAGCCCTTGACCTGGAGTAGATCTCAGTACATCATAATAGTCTAAAATATGTATTTATGGACTTGTTCTACATTTTCCAAATTATTTTATTTAGGCATGGAGGAGGACCTTGAATCCTTCCTTAGATCAAGGCATGTCATAGAAGAAGACATAAATAAGATGAAAGTTGATAAGGTGATGACACAATCTGTTAAACTTTATAGTAAGATTGCACCTTGATTAATTATATACATTTTTGTAAAAAAAACTAAGTTGACTCATTCTAATGTAATGTTAGTAAACTTTAGGATTGTTGTCCCGAAATTCTTTTCCACTGACCACTACTCCAATCTCCAAGTATATAATTACTGCTACTTATAAATGATACAATATAATAGTACTGCACAGTACTTACTTAAAAGTTTTACTGTATTTAGTATAAAATTACTTATTGTAGTCTGTAAATTTTCATTTCTAATTGCAGATTGACAGAGGCATCATTTCGGTCATGACAGATGAAGAACTTGCCAGATATGTCCCTTCATATGGCGACCGCTTGGCTGTTGTGTCATTTTGTCGATAGAAGGAAGCAAATTTCAACAAGGAAGGCATTTTAGACAGAATAAGACAAACGATTGAGACAAGGCGGATGGCAAGGAAAACACATGTTCAAGTACCCCACCAAACAACCATGAGAAATTCTTGCTTGATGGCAAGACCTAAAAACAACAATGCAGTAAAATCCAAACGCAGAGTTGAAGTGGGATGGCTGCACTTTCAAAGTGGGGATATTCATCAAGTTAGGTCCAAATTTGGAGGTGGAACCAGACATCTTACACTTGAGAAAAACATCACTGTGTCAGAAGTCATGACCATTGCAAAAGACTTGCTTTACCTGGTGGATTATCATCAAAGGGATCTATTACGGACTTCACACCACACCACCAGTGTATGTCATTGATGACGATGTGGAACTTTTATATCCTGCCTTACAGTCAACACCTGGTCCGTCAAACCAGGAAACCGACTATTTCTGTGAAGTTGATAAAATCAAAAACGCAGTTTCAATTCTAGAAACCGAAACAGTGATGGCCAACTTCAACAGCATTAATGGTCTGGATGAGACGGAGGATTCTGGAGTAGTTCAAATTGGGTCAAGGTCAGAAGATGGTGATGGTGAGCTTGATTCTACTCTTCATGACGGACAATTATCCTGAGATAGAAGCTGGAAACTTTTCAGAAGTAAGTGTTTTGTGTTATGGTTTTACTTGCTTCTGTATATGATTGGATTGTGTTAATTCACTCTTGGTTATATCATGAAGAATATGACAACTAACTGCAATGTTGTAATTCATGTTATGTTCGAGGCTCCACAAACAGCTGTAGTACACATGATCCCTTCAACAGAAAATGATGCTTTACCGTCTTCTACTGGAGGTGTAGTACATCCCAAAGATCCAATGTATGCAAATATCCAGCGTGCCATGGTCATAGATGACCTTCTTAAGTTGTGCATGGACAAAAGTGTAATGGAATCGGAATTAAAAATGGAATTTAATAATGAAATGGCTGTGGACAACAGTGGAGTGTCGAGGGATGTGTATAGTGCTTTCTGGGAGCAGTTCTTGGACCTCTGTGAAGGGGAGGAGGAGAGGGTGCCAATACTCAGACAAGACTTTTCTGAGACAGGTGGTATGCACTAGGCTGAATTTGGGCAAAAGGACTCATTGATCATGGCATAATTCCAGTAAGGTTGTCCAAGGCATTCATAGTTCCCTCTGTTCTTGGTCTTGAAGCAGTAGAAGAAGCAGTTTTTGTCGGACAGCGAGCAAAGTATCACTGAGAAGGCCCTCAACGGTGTACTGGAAGAGGATGAGGAGGACAATTTGTTGGATCTGTTTTCACAGATGGGGGCTCACAGCATTCCATGTCAGGAAAATATCAAGGAAGCAATACAAATCATGGCTCATAAAGTCATATTACAAGAACCAAAGTATATCATTGATTGCTTTAATGAAAGTTTCAAAGACATTGCATTAAATCTGTCTCATCCAGCTGATGTCCTTCATTTATACGAGTCCAAAAGAGCAACAAACAAAAAAGTAGTTGACATGCTGCAAACAGAGGCTTTGTCCCTATTGCAGAAAGAGCAGACAACATTTACTTACTTGCGAAGGTACATAAGCAATGCAGATCAATGCAAACTAGAAAAATTCTTGCGATTTTGCACAGGGTCCTCTGTTTTATGCACAGAAGAAATTAAGGTGACATTTAATCCTGAAACCGGTTTTGGGAGAAGACCTGTTGCACACACATGTGGAGCAATAATTGATGTGCCTAACACTTACAGTTCCTACCCGGAATTTAGAGCAGAGTTTGACAGTATCTTGGCAAGCAATTTCTTGTTGATGGATATTATTTAAGCTTGAAAAGGTAGTTGAAATCTTTGCAAAAACAATCTAGGTGTTTAAAGAAAAAAGCTTGCAACACAACCACTTTTTTTTTCGTTTTTATTGGAGGAGCCAAAATGTTTTACGCTATTCTTAAAAACAAAGTTTTATTTGTAACATTTCTCTTGCAAAGTTTGTGTTTTTGATACATGTTTAGATGTTCACAATAAATGTTCCCACACACAATGTTGCAATTTGTTTCCAGTGCTTTATGTAAACCTAATAATCCTGGATATTTAGGAGGGGCTCGGCCATCCGGGGGGGACTCAAAGTAGAGCCGCTACTCCTCCACATCGAGAGGAGCCAGTTGAGGTGGCTCGGGCACCTGGTTAGGATGCCTACTGCACGCCTCTCTTGGGAGGTGTTCCAGGGATGTCCCAATGGGAGGAGGCGTAGAGGAAGACCCAGGACACGCTGGAGGGACTACGTTTCTCGGCTGGCCTGGGAAAGCCTTGCGATTCCCCCGGACGAGCTGGAAACAGTGGCTGGGGAGAGGGAAGTCTAGGTCTCCCTGCTTAGGCTGTTGCCCCCGCGACCCGATCCCGATTAAGTAGAGGACTATGGATGGATGCTTTATGTAAATTATGAACTCAGGACTTACTTAGTAATATGATTTATCCACAGCTGTGAAACATAATTTAACTTTGGTGTGCTTGTTTTGCATTTAGCAAAAATGAATTTAAAACATCAATACTTCTTAAAAGGAGAAATGTTTTCAAAGGAACATTTAGTTTTCTGTTTCAATTTTAATAAAGTTGAAAAGCAACAAAAAAAGTCAGATGATTTTCAAGTTTAACAGAATGCATGTTAATGTCTGATAATACACACACATCTAAATCACATGGTAAGGTCTGCCGAAAGGTACATGCATCTCAACACAGTCGAATATCTTCACCTTGAAAAGGAGTGAGGAAGTCTGTAGTACTGCACAGTTCAGGTAGAGCATACATCGCATTGGGCCGACCGCTGGGAACGTGCACGTTTTTGGATTGCCTGATGCGGTGTGTGGTCCATACTTGTGCTGTGTCATCCAGCTCATCCTGTAATAGATAAAACAGAAAAATTGAGTACACTTTTGCTAACCTCAGCTGGAAAAAAGGAGTAGGCATAGTCCTTAATAATTAAAGTTTTTGTGCTCTGTTTTATTTCATGATTGACGAATAGATTTTAACAATTACTTTGCTGTTTTATAATACTTTGACTTTTGATACAGTTAGAAACTTGATGCCTATTTAAACAACTACTATTGTGTTATAAATAGTTCCCGTTAGATTTTTGTTTAAGAAATAATAGCCAATTACATTGAATGTATCATAATTATAATTGAGGTTTAAATGCAACTTTCAAAATGATCCCTTGTGGCTGTTATAGTGTAAAATCTCACGGCTCTACCTGCTCTTTCGTGTTGTGACATTTAGGTAGAAAAAGTAACCAGTGCATTTCCAGCACTACAGATGTGTGAACAGCGACCACGAAAGAACAACAGCTAGAGAACCGTTTTCTTTCATTATATCATAATTTACCACAGACAAACACAAAGACATCTACGCCTCTTTGCAGAAAAAGATAGCTTTAGTTTATGGGTGTGCGCTCGTCTTGCATTATTTACATTTTCAGTAGAAAGTTAATGATGTGATAAAACGATGCACCTAGGTGACAAAATTGAAGTTTTGTACGAACAGAATACTAGACAGTGAATACCACAAATAACCAATAATGGTATCTCTGCGAGATACCATTAATGCTGATTTTAATGTTCATCCCTTTCAGACTTCCTTCCCTACGTAATACCTACCCATCATATAAATATTACATTTGATTCAATTAACTCACCTGTATCAGTCTCGTGCAGCAAAACTGTAGAATACTATTGTCCATAAATCCCCCATCAAAGAATCCATTGTCTATGATGTTAGCAAACAAGGACAGCCAGAACTCCATACACTCTGTACGCAGAGCGCGCAACCAACATTCAATCCTTTGATTTGCAGTGCTTGCTCCTTTGAGGAAACCATCAAGAGGGTGGTTGGGTTGAATGGGAATGTGAAATCTCTGGAAGTCTCTGACATAAACATTTTCTGTACCTAGATCCCTTCTAACAACTCTCGGACACCCTCCGAAACCATTTACTGCTTCAGTGTAATAACCTCCTATCAACTTGGGATCACTATTCGTGGTGTGTGCATTGAGCCAGATAATCTTTCGTGGTAATTTATCTATGCTTCCGCTAATAAATAAGCCAAATGGCTTCAGTTTATCATAAGAGTCAATGTGCCAAATGCAGTTAGGACTCTTTGAGAAGTAGTTTCTTCTTTGAAGATGTCTGGCTTGCCTTGAGGAGACTCCGACTGGATCTAATTCTCTCATGATCAGACGGATATCCTCCTTTCTTTCACGAAGTTCATGTTGCCTGCATTAAGCATACATGCAACGGTATCCGCGAAGCTGCCCAGAGGACGGATGTTCTCTCCTGACGAATTCAACCAGACTTGCCAAATCAGCATAATAGTTGCGACGAGTGTGTCCTCTTGCAATAAGTACCCTTTTTAAATGTCGCACACTGATGTGACATCCCTGATTTTTGGCAAGCAGAAACTGAATATCCTAATATTGAAGGCCAATTTCAAAATAAAGATCCACAAAACTCACACACGAGTGTACTGTCTGATCCATTGTCCTCTGGTACCGCAATGCTGCCTCACAAAACCTTTGCGAGGTAATACAATACTTTTGCCTTTTGCGAGGTAACGCAAAAGGAAAAAAATTCCCTATGTCCCCTAGAGGGCTCCGTAGTCTTCAGGGAAATGTTGAAGTTAATTTATTTCATATTTCTCCATTGTTGTCTCCTGTCAATACCATTCACTACATGTGTGACATTCAGAAAACAAAAATGCTGCAGTTTGCTAACAGTAAAGCAGTCTCAATCTGAAACCATTCAGTTTTAGCTTGTATGCTGATATTATACCTTATATTCCTAATAAAAAAATGTGTTCATCCAACCTGTGGGAAACTGAATTTCCTAACTGTTAGTTAGATCACCCCTCAACCTATCCAATGTGTCTCCTAACATGGAATAGATACAATATATGTTTTGGTGAATGTCACAATGTGCTTTAAAAATCAAATGGTTAGGTCAAAATGACACGATTTTGCATTAAAAACAGCATAAATGAAAGAAGCAAGATCAATACTGTGTTATATAATAACTCTGTGTCTTTGAATGTGTAACACAACATAAATTGAAAACTTGAAATTGCTTTGGGAAACTTTTAATCTGTACTTTTTTACTCCACCAACTCCATCTGAGACAGCTTAGATCTCTCTGAATGTCCCAGATGCAACACAAAGGAAACTTGTAAAATATTGTCAACATATCGTTTTAAATATTTAAGTGGAAGTAGTGGCCTTTATTCACATCAATCATTGTAGGAACCAGACAACAGTGAGATGTGGGGGACAACATAAAGCAAAGATCTTAAGGTCAGAAACTGAAACCTGTATTTTCTTTTTCTTTCGGTTTGCATATCCTTTATGTTGAGTTCAGTTCCCTTTGGGTTAATTATTTACCTTCTATCAGTCTCCCTGTCTTGCTCTTTTCCAAGGCTACTCACCTGACAAATGCTCACCTGGATGAATGTAATTTTCCATATTTGTCTTAGCATAGGCTCTCTGTTTTTTCTTTTTTAATTGCAGCTCACTTCTATCAAACAGCATCATACCACTCTTCAGAAATGTTACAAATGTTTCTTTACTGTATTTTTCGTGCCTTTAGTGTATTTTCCGTGCACTTCAAGCATCTATGTAACCAAAAACAAATTCCTTGTATGTGTGAGCATACTTGGCCAATAAAGCCTGATTCTGATTCTGAAAACAATTATTGTTACGTAGCAAAAAAAATTCTTTGGTTTGGCAGGTTTCATTTCGCTTTTACTTTAAATGCACATAACACGACAAAAGCACTTTTACACCCTGGGTAGGTTGCCACTTAGTTTGGTCCCTAACTTGCTCCAGTATTTATGCTTGGTATCAAACTTTCTATTTCATGAGTTACAGTATAAAAGTCTGATGTATAGCTGTTTACCTCCTGTTGCCACTAGATTATTCGTACAAAAAATCTATCCTTTTTTTCTTTCAAGTGAAAATCAAAAATAAAATCTTTACTCCTGCTTTTATCTTTTGGCTGAACACCAAAGTACAGAAAGTCAGTACCTCACAAGTTGCATGTCTTTCTTTAACTCATGTTCAGAATCTAAAATAAGCGTCTGGCATATCATCGCCAGCCTTTCAGGATGACATCAAAGGCAGGGGCGCATCAGTAATTCAGCACTTAGGGAAATTAGTTGGAATGCATGGCACCGTTACAAACTTGGAAATGTTAAAAGGTAAAGCCAACTCAACCTATTTTTACTGTATGACACTCAGGGCACCAAGTTTTAATTATTGATGCAACATGTAGTTTGACACTTCATGTCAGGGATGACAACCTGGCTGCTGAGGCTGACATGTCAAAGAGATTGATGCTGCATCGGAAGCCTTGCGTTTGTCAGAGTTCTGGGAATAAGTCAGAAATTTGCAGCACAAACGTTAAACACTTGGCTTTATGTTGTCTCGTTCACCAAGATGTTTTTTTTTTCTTTCTGATGAAACACATAAGAGAACCGAAAAGAGATGGATCAGAGGATCTGTGTGACCTGTGCTGCTGATCGTCAACAGAGGAAGTTAAAGGCCTTTTTATAGTTGTTACTTAAATCATTAAACACTTGATTTGTCACATCACAAGCAGAAGCTTCATTGTATTGTAATGGTATTTCAAGTAATAGACCACACAAGCATATACGCTGCTCAGTGATCATGAACCTTGCTGTGCAACTGAATTACATATTATTTACAAATAACATGACTATTCAACATAACCGCTTGGGAAGATGAAATGATTTGGCGAAGAAGTACTTGGCACAACATTGCCTGATATTTGCAAAGCTGTCAAACAAGGAGTGGTAATTATTTTCCTTAGCACTCATAAACTGTACACCCAAGAACAGAAATACATTATTATTAACTCCTTTAGTATCGCTAAAACTGTGTCCACTATGCATATGAATGCATTTTAAGGTAAATTTGGCGTGTGACCAAATTAAATAGATAGCTGTGCGTGTTTTTAGAGTAGTTCTAAGGTATTTGTGGAATGTTGCTAATTGCAAAAAGAAAATACAATAGGCAGCTGTTGTCAAGGTTTGCGATCAATGACTCGAGCAGATGTGGAATTTCGTGAAGAATAAATTATGTATTGTGGGAATGAATAATGAACAAAACATAAACCGAAACAAGGCAATGCGGAACGGACCAGGGAATAGCGCGGGATTAGAACTAGGAAGTAAACAAATAGAATAACTGAAGCGGAACGTGGGAATTAGAAAACATGAATGAACAAAACAATAGAAATAAACAAACCAGCGGAAGAACAAGGGATGGGAAAATAAACAAACTAATAATAACGAGAAATAAACTATAGGGAAGAGAGGGAAAGACTCAAGCAAACTAGAAAATAACCTAAAGAAAACAATAATAAATCATAATAAAGTAAAACAAAACAGTACAGCAAACTGAACAGAGAACCAAAAACACAGACCATGACAGCTGTAAGCGTTTTTAGAGTAGTTCTAAAGTATTTGTGGAATACAGCTATTCACAAGAGGCAAATCCCAGAGTCCAATATACATGAATATGTTTACAAGATAGGAAAAGCTTGCCATGCATTTGTATTACCTAACAGTTTTCTAATGCCTACTGAAGAAAAGCATTCCCCAAACATGATACTTCTAATACCATACGTCCCCATGCATACTTGTTGTAAGAAATGAACAGTTGTCTCACAAAGGTTTTATAAGTAAACCAGCTGTCAAGCTAAACGTCTACATGTTTGTTGTGTTCTTCATGAACTGAAAAAAAGGCGTCATTGTCAGAGTGAGTTCTCCAGTTGTCCACAAGGGGTCACCCATGCTCGTCCGCTGCTGGAGCGTTTGCCACCCCAGGTGCACCCAGTTGGCGTTGATGAGCTGGGCCAGTATAAGAGGAGTGGTGGACCAGCTACTTGACGCCTGAGTGTTTGTTACTCCTGGTAATCTTGTCTCTTCTCTTGATCTCGTGTGTTTTTGTAGTTCTCTTGTGCTTTAGTTTTGCCTCCAGTTGGTTCTCCAGTTTTTATGATCTTTATTTGTTACTTTGTTGCTCGTTTTCCCACGATCCTAACAACCGTTGTACTCAACTCAGGTTCCCGTCATCTCCAGTGCTTCCTCCTCACAAGATGTATCTCTGGTCCAACGCATCCATCTGGTCTCCCCGCTCCTCTTGGCTCGGCTCGATCTGCCCGCTCCAGCATCACTTCCATCTGGCGTGCAAATTCCCCTGTACAGCTTCTCCACCCTCCACCACAGAAATTGGAACTCACCTCTCACCTTTCCCCCCTGGCGTCAACATACATTAACCACAAGTAAGAGCTGCCCAATATTATCCTTTCATCACATCACGACAACTCACCTGTTCTGTCCTACACCTCAGTGGTCTCCGTTCTCCCACATCGCCGTACGCTCTGAGTCTCCTGCCGTTCCCCGCTGTCCCACTGTCCTTGCTGACCTGCCAAACATCACCGTCACCCGCTGTCTCCCGTTGCCGGATCTCGCTCCATTCCCTACAATAAAATTCATTATAACTGTTCTCCTGAGAGTTCTCTGTTTATATGGGTCAGAAGGCTAAACAACATGACAGTCATAGGAGTTTCTTTCAGCAGGACGTTTCTTTTAACCACTTCTGCTCAAACACTAGATTTGTATAAAGATAACAGTTGTTGTGGTGTGGACAGACTCTCTCACCCGAGCTTTGCATCTCAGCAGCTCATGTGGAATAATTTGGGTTTGCAGTTGTGCCGTAATGTTTCATTTTTTTATATATGTGATGGATTTAAAAGTGCTCTGTCAAGAGTTTCAATTTGAGATATTGTTTAATACCCTAAGGTAACTTTTTATGGAAGCAATTTAAGGGGTATAAATACTGTAAGCCTGATCCTCCAACAACAATATACAGCTGTGACATACAAAACAGTTTCAGATTCAGGACTCAAACAAGATCAACCTGCGGTGTTCAGATACACAGCTCTGCTAAATAAAATCAAAGACTTGAAGTCAAGAGCTTTCCTCATTTATTTGCAGACTGGCATGTCTGCATCTGTTGCACTGGCTTCCACATGGATGAGCAGCCAGTCAGGACGAGTGCCAATCAGGCTGACCTTGATCTGGCATCTTAAATTATGTTGAGATGCAGAATTTATTTTTGGAAAGTAGATACATTTCAAGAAGAAACAACACTATTACTTAGTGTAGACATGCAATGGTACACATCAGAACCTACATTAATGAAACATATTTTAATATTGTTAAAAGTTTATTTAATGGAAACAGTATTGAATGATTGGCCAGCACAGTGAAGCATGATTGGTGAATCAGTAGAAACCCCTTTATCTGAAATAACCAATGTTTTTTTTTGTTTTTTTTAACTGAATGGCAAAGATTGATAGCTATGTTTAAAAAACACGTCTTTAAAATGTTGTGATAAAGAGTGCCGTCTTGGTAATATGATGGCACCTGCACAGTAAGCCTTAAAATGTTACGAGTTATAAAACATTTCTTAAAAATGTAGCAGTAATGGCTTGGAATGATAAAAAATAACTGCATGCTCGCGTTACCTAAGTGTAGTTTGCTGATGGACTCTTTATGTTTAAACATGACAGCTTACAAGTACACAAAGTATGGTCCTTAAAAAAAATTATATTAAATTGAATACAGAGGAACCTGACTAGTTTGGAAAGAGATTGCACTTAAAGTTTAATTTTAACAGAAACTTGAAACCAGGCCTAAAGTTGCTTAGTGCTCTGTTTGTACAAATTGTACGAAAGGATTTTATTACAGGGTACGACGAACAATCTAACTTACTTATTTTATTGAATACTGAAAATGTACTTAGCTGTTATGATTTTTCTTTGCATGCAGCCCTTTCTTTTCTTTATTGAAATTCCTTGTTTGTACATCCAGTCATAACGGCTCAGTCAAAGTATCAAACTAATCTAATAAGGAATCTTATATATATATATATATATATATATATATATATATATATATATATATATATATATATATATATATATATATATATATATATATATATGGCTGTTCTTAGACTGTTCTATAAAGTATTAAATAAGTACATGCTGTGTGAAGTTATGGTGATGTATTCCAGTCTTCTTGCTCCATGTTGTACCTGCGATTTCAAATTAAGTTTACACTGTAAATGTCTGATGTGCATTTCCCTAGAAATTTGATTCAATTGTAAGGGACAATATTGCTACAGCAGGCAGCTTAGTATGCAGGGGGAAATATGAGAGAACATTTTTAATATAAAACTGTATTACTGTAATTAATAAAGACATTAAAACAATCAAGCATCAATGCAGTCAATCTATGTGTAATTCTATTTTGTTTATTGAGTTCAAAGAGTTGTGTGTTAAGCTTGTTTTTTATGTTGAATAAAGAAACAGTTTAAAATTTAACATATCGTTTGTGTTTCATACTCAGTATGTCATGTCTGCATCAAAAGTAGAGAGGGAGTGTTTTTTTCAATATTTCTGACAGCCTGGAAAGTCCAGTGTAATACTCTTAAATAGGATGTATTGAAAGTATTACAAAACAGAGGGCTGGTTAAGGTTTCTGCTATTGGTTTAGGTGTTTTTTGAACTTTCTGGTTTAGTTTATTGCTTTAAGTTTTCTTGTTTCTGACAACCTCCCTTCTCGAAATTCCCTCCAATTAACCCCATACCACACCCTAACCCCATGCAGCGTTTCTTTGACAGTTTGTCTCTGTCTCTTGTGCCAACTATTTAAGCTTTATTTTTACTCTGTCTCTTTACTTTGTCCATTAGTAATTTTTGACCCAACTTGTCTTTGAATTTTCCTCTGCCTCTGTTTTTCGATATGTTTGCTTAGATTTCAACTTAGTTTAATTATATTTGGCTGTATTAAAGCAGCACTAAAGCAGTTTCAGTTTTGGTCGTTTTTGACGGGAAGTGTGGGAAAAAGCAGTACTGTTTTGCCTGAAGGAAGACTGCATTTCCCAAGAGGAGCAGAGCATAGCAACATAAAGCAAAGATCTTAAGGACTAAAATTAGGAGCTGTATTTTTTTGGTTTGCCGTTTCTTTATGTTCAGCTCCCTCATAGGTAATGAATCTAATTGTGGCAAAACTATGTCATATGATAATGTAGAAAATGAGAAACGGGGGAAGTGACAGATGCTTTAAAGCTGTCAACATATTTGTAGTTGTTTTGTGTAGTTAGGTTCCTGCCACCCTCCTCAAAGTTGCTTAGTGCCGGTGAAAGCCATACGCACACCATGACAGATATGTCATTCAACGAGCTCGATTTATAATCGCAAAAGTTATGAAAATATCTTATGAAGATTGAAAAGCTACTTAGTGTTGCTATAGTAACTTGCACTACGAATTCATTCATTCATCCATTCATGCTGCTGCTTCTCCAAACTCCCTACTCCCTTATATTCTGTATATTCTCTGTATATTTTGTGATTATTACATTCTAGTTTATTTTCCTTTTTTTTACTTTATTTTATCTATTTAAATAAGCTCTTGGGTGGAACTGGGCCGTGAGAATACAATTTCGTTCCACCTCATGTACAACATGTGTTGTGAATGACACTAGTCTCCTTGAATCCTTGAATCCTTGAATTTGAAAGATTATCATTTAATTACAACTAAAGGTAAAGACATGGCACTTAACATACCGGAAAGCTCTTTTACTTCAGATAAAATGATATAAAATAATAATTTACTGCCAATAAATTACCATGCTTATGAATATAACCCACAAAAAATTGTGTGAATATCTAGGTAAGGCAATTAATCATTTTCCTTCCATGCACCGCTTGACAGCGGGAGGTTGAAATAATAATTTTGTGCAACTGTATCCTGATAACTACATCTCACCTGTGTTGTTCAGGAGATAAAACTTTCACACATTGTACAGAAAGGGTCAAGATAGATTATTTTCTAGCATTTACAAGATTTCAAGGATGATAATAAGAATCACTGAATGATTATGACTTTACTAATCTTTATGAATAACATGTTTTTTGGGAAAAAAGATTTTTTTTTAGCATTTTTGGCACCCCTGATAAGTAAGAAACCTTTTAAAATGTATACATGTTTTATTACAGTGGTAAAATCCCATGGGAATGTTTTTTTTCTTTGCGGGAGCCTTTGTGGGTGAGATTTAAAATTTGAGTTGGTTTTGGCACAACGTAAAACTGGCCATGATTCAATTCATTCAGCTACTTTCATCGTTCCCTCAACTCATATGTTTCGAAAGAATTCAAATTCGTTCATCAATTTGGTATCCGCTTACAGCAAAATTCTTCAGGAAAAGAAAAAAAGAAGCCTCTAATTGTTAATGATGTCACTATTTTAGCTGTGTAAACCTGCCATATGCAGCGCAACAACCTTTAGAAGGTAATTATAGAAGTGCTTGCATGATAATGATAATTATTCCATTTCTGTAGTCATGCTGTCAGAAAATAATAGAAGGAATGTTGTCATCATTATAAATCATTCATGTTAAGTTCTGTTTGGCTCTTTCATCTCCTCACTGGAGATGAACTGTCGAGATGTTTTAATTAGGTCAATGATAATTTCAGACCAAAGATCTCAGCTAGTAGCAGTGACAATGCGTAAAAAAATGCTGTGAACCATATGTGTTTAAGACTTAGTTTGAGATCGCTTGGATGTGTGTTATGATGCTTTTATTTTATTTTTTTGGTTCTGGTTGACTGAATGTTTGGATTTGTGTTTAAGGATTAACACAAAAATCCATATAAACGTGACGTCTGACATGAAGCATGATTCCATCAAGTGGCACTCAAAATGCAGGTCTGTACTTTTAAGCTCCTGTCTGACCTTTTTTCCTCCCCAGCACCTCATAGAACGTACCACCACCTTTGCTTGAATAATGTATTCTTATATTAAAATCGCTCAGTAAGGCTTCGGCACAGGTTTTCCGAGATTTAAATTAGGTTTTAATCAACACGTTTAGATTCGGTGCCCCCTTGTGACTTTCGGGGAAATTAAATTCGAACTCATTGACTCACAGAACAGCTGCAGAGGACAGACCCAAATTTCTCTGTTCAACAACCATCTCTTCATAAGGAGGTGCTATCTTCATCTTTGGAGAAAAAAATAAATCACTTCTCCACCAGCTGCAGAAAATTTGAGAGCAAGTGCAGTTCCTCCTCATGATCTACTCAGAAGAAAACCTATGCATCTGCAGAATTGACAATTACATTTGTGTAATCCTACAGCCAAATCACTAGGGTCATTTTACTTCCTTTTGTTCCATTTGAATTTCCTTTAACTCACAGGGGTGTTTTTTTCTCTTTACAATTTCAACCTTCCTTAGTATTGGTGCTTTATGTAAGTTCTTATCTCATTGCTGCAAGAAACTGTAAAGTGGAACATGTAGGGATTATTTTATTTATTTTTTTCTGTCTTTTTCGAAATATGACATGTGAAAAGAGTCCTGAGCACTCATATAGATAGGTATTTTTGCATCAATACCTTTTAAAAACAGCTTACAATTATATCTATACTTGCTCTATACAACTTCCTTCGGAAAGCACAGAGTGGATGGAGAGTATATTATGAAATTTGCTGTATCTATGCTGCAGTGATACTACAAGTAAAAAAAAAATCTTTAAGAGTTCAATCTCCAGATAATGATTAAATCATTCTGCTATTGAAACAAAATTAAATTAATCTCATCTATTCATACAACGTTGTATTCATAAAGATCCAAGATGGCGCCGCAGATGGCGACACTGGTTAGGAGCTCCGTAGTGCTTTGTTTTGTTTTTTTTGTTTGTCATGGCATGTGTGATCCAAACACACTCAAATACAGTGCAGAAGATCTATAGAACATTAGGCAGCTCATGGCACCAGGTATATTTCCTGTTTTTTCATTTTCGGACAGTCTTTTGGACATTTTGATCGGCGGAGCGGCTACGCTGCTGAGCGGACGCAGGCGGAAGCGCAGACCTGGGAAGCGTGCCGGAGCGCTCATCAAACTGCGGCAGCGCGGACTTCGTACACCGCTACCCAGCATCCATATGACAAACCTTCGCTCTTTAGGAAATAAAATGGACGAACTTTCACTGCTAAACCGGACCAACAAGGACTTTTCTCTCCCTGCTGCACTGTGCTTCACTGAGACCTGGCTCAAGGACTCCGTCCCGGACAGCGTGCTCCACCTGCACGGCTTTCATCTCCACCGAGCAGACCGCGACACGGAGCTTTCAGGCAAGAAAAAAGGTGCCGGGATTTGTTTTTATATCAACCAAGGCTGGTCTACAGATGTGACAGTGTTAATGAGAACATGCAGCCCTAATCTGGAATAGCTTTTCTTGAACTGTACACCGTTTTATTGTCCGCGGGAGTTTTCATCCGTTGTGCTTGTTGCTGTTTACATTCCACCTCAAGAGTGCATGCGTGAGGCACTGAGCGCACTGGCTGATCAGATCCTCAGCATGGAGAACCAACACACAGACTCTCTTTTTATCATCTTAGGGGACTTTAACAGAGCAAAACTTAACAGCGAACTACCTAAATACAGACAGCATATTACTTGCCCCACCAGGGAGAGCAACATTTTAGATCACTGTTACACTGTATTTAAAGGTGCTTATCGCGCTGTCCCCCGTGCAGCTCTGGGACTATCTGACCACTGTTTAGTTCATCTTCTCCCGACCTACAGACAGAAGCTCAAGTGTGCCAGACTTGTGGTCAGCTCGGTGAAAAAATGGACTAATGAGGCTAAAGAAAGGCTTCAGGACTGCATGGTTTTAACAGACTGGTGTGTTTTTGATGATGGAACAAGCAGCCTGGACGAATACACGGACACTGTGACATCTTACATCAGCTTTTGTGAAGACATCTGTGTTCCCACCAGGACTCACATGAAATACAACAATGACAAGCCCTGGTTTAATGCCAAATTGAAACAGCTGCGCCGGTCTAAGGAGGTAGCATACAGAAGTGGGGATCGAGCGCTGTACAACCAGGCAAGGAACACCCTAACTAAAGAGATCAAAGCTGCAAAGAAAAACTACTCCAACAAGCTAAGCAGCATGATGTCCAGTAACAAGCCATCAACTGCCTGGAGGTGTCTACAGAACATCACCAGCTACAAAAGGCCAACTACACAGACAATGGGAGATCGTCAACTGGCCGACGACCTTAACAGATTCTACTGCAGGTTTGAACAGCCCAGCAACGAGCTCCCATCCAACACCACTTCACACCCATCTGACTATCAGCAACCCATCCAGCCTGCCCTGAAGATCTGCGAGGAAAACGTGCTGAGACTTTTTATAAAACAGAAAGTCAAGAAGGCCCCTGGTCCTGATGGAATCTCTCCCTCCTGCCTGAGGACCTGTGCAGACCAGCTTGCACCTGTCTTTACTAAGATCTTCAACAGATCACTGGAGCTGTGTGTTGTTCCGTCCTGTTTTAAAAGCTCCACAATTATACCTGTTCCTAAAAAGACAACTACCACAGGACTAAATGACTACAGACCTGTTGCCCTGACCTCTGTGGTCATGAAGTCCTTTGAAAGACTGGTTCTCAACCACATTAAGGAAATTACGGACCCCCTGCTAGACCCCTTGCAATTTGCCTATCGGGCCAACCGTTCGGTGGACGATGCAGTGAACATGGGTCTCCACTTCATCCTCCAACACCTTGAACACTCAGGAACTTATGCAAGAATTCTGTTTCTGGATTTCAGCTCAGCCTTCAACACAGTTATTCCAGGACAATTACACAGCAAACTGACTGAACTCAGACGTACCAGCCTCCACCTGCCAGTGGATAACTGACTTTCTTACTGGCAGAAAACCGCAGGGGAGGCTGGGAAAGAGTACTTCAGTGACCCGAACCATAAGCACGGGCGCCCCCCAGGGTTGTGTACTCTCCCCACTGCTCTTCCCGCTGTACACAAATGACTGTACCTCCATGGACTCCTCTGTTAAAATCCTGAAGTTTGCAGATGACACAACAGTCATTGGTCTCATCAAGGACAGTGATGAGTCTGCTTACAGACGGGTGGTTGAACAGGTTGTCCTCTGGAGCAGTCAGAACAATCTGGAGCTGAACACAGTAAAAACAGTGGAGACGATCGTGGACTTCAGGAGGACCCCCCAACCGTGCCAGCACTCACCATCCTAGACAGGACTGTGATGGCTGTGGAGTCCTACAAGTTCTTGGGCACAACAATCTCCAAGGACCTGAAGTGGGACAGCAACATCAACTCCATCATCAAGAGGGCTCAACAGAGGATGTACTTTCTGTACCAGCTGAGGAAGTTCAACCTAGCCCAAGAGCTGATGGTGCGGTTCTACACAGCCATCATAGAGTATATCATCACCACATCCATCACAGTGTGGGGCAGTGCTCTCACAAAACACGACACCAAGAGACTGCAGCGCATTATCAAGTCTGCAGAGAGGGCCATCGGTGTAAAGCTGCCCGCACTGCTGGACCTGCATGCCTCCAGAACCAGGAAGCGTACAGAGAAAATCACCACCGACCCGTCTCACCCTGGCCGTCACCTGTTTCGGTGCCTTCCATCAGGCCAACGCTTCAGCCACATGAAGACCCGTACAACCAGGCTACAGAGAAGCTTTTTTCAACTTCCATTATTCTCATGAACAATTGAACAATTCATTTATATATTTTTTTTATTACTTCTATAGTTTTTATACTGCACAAAACTGCACTTTAAAAAAAAAATATATAAATTATCCATGCTAAATGTTACAAATGTTTCTTTACTGTATTTTTCGTGCCTTTACTGTATTTTTCGTGCACTGCAAGCATCTGTGTAACCAAAAACAAATTCCTTGTATGTGTGAGCATACTTGGCCAATAAAGCCTGATTCTGATTCTGATTCTGATTAAAACTATTATCATTATTTATTTGGGCAGTGACGACAAAAGCGGTAGTTTTTTGCCCAAAGGAACGACACATAGCGCAATAAAATCAGGGTCCTCCGATCGCGTGCTGTTGGATTGAAGTATGTGTGAAGGATGAATCACAATATGGGATTGAATCTAATTGTGGTGAAACAATGTTATATGATGATGTTGAAAATAAGAAACGTGGGAAGTAACGTATGCCGAAAAGCAGTCAGCACATTTGTAGCCGTTTTGTGTGGCAGGGTTCCTGCCACCCTCCTCAAAGTTGCTTAGTGTCGGTTAAAGTGATCTAGACCCCATCGGGCTACGACAGAGGTGTCATTGAACAAGCTGTAAGTCGACGTATGATAGCAATTGTGAAAATATTTTTATAATGGTTCAACTGTTACTTAGGTATGCTTTAAGATGTTTATGCACCATTAAACAGCAAGTGTAACCAAATATATCACAACTACAGAGAGCCTAACTTTTTGCGACTCAAATAAGTGTTTCCTCAGATTCCTTATTAGATTAGTTTGATACTTTGACTGAGCCATTTTCCGACATAAATACATGTGTTTTTTTATAATCTAAATCATTCCATTCTAGTTATTACTGAACCCCAGTCTCAGGTCTTTGGACTCTGAAAAAGGTTTCTATTATAATTGTCCAGCTTTTAACGCCATGAAGTCTGACTAGTGTTAATGTCTCTGGCAAAATAAAAAAAAGGCTTACTCAGGAATAGTGCTGCCAGTAACATACTTAACAGTTTGGATGGTGTGTTCCGGACAATATCTGAAGTTTTAGGTTGAATAACTGGCCCATACCACCTTCATCCACGTATGTGCTATGTTTTGTCAAATGTTTGATGGCAAATTGGAAGTGGGACATCTTCAATACTCACTATACAATACTCACTGCTCTTCTTAAAAATTCTCCCTTCAAAGGACCTGCAGTACTTGGATTTGCTATTATAGCTTTAGGAGCTCATGTTTTGAGTAATGCGTGCAGAGGAAATGTCTTTACAATCGCACAGGTTGAGCTTCCGTTTACTGTTAAAATGTTTGATTGTATGCTCAGGTATGAAATGAATCACTAAATCAGTCTGATTTCATCTTTCTAAGGGCCTATTCTATTCTGCCTTAAATGTTTTAATGGGATTTTCTAGGCCAGGGCTCTCTGAGGAATTCATAGTCCCAGGGAGATTTCCTCATGTGGAAACAACAATCTAGGTAAAGAGCTCTGATAATATGTATGACTGAGTGGACCAATGTTTGGTGGAGATCCGGCTTTGAATAAAAGCTGCATTATAAGAATAACAAGCATCATTGTATTGCACCTCAAAGACCTCCCATTTAGGCTTGAGGGGGCTTACATCCTTGTTGGCACCTGGGGTACAGAGACATACACTTGACATGCACTCCCATCTGAGATTGCCATTGTCACACGTTGGCCTGAGGGCTGCAGCAGCTCGGTGTGGCAGGGGAGTCAGCCTATTCTGCCTCACCTCCCAGCGAAATGGAAGCACATGTGCATGGTGAGCGTGAACCAACTGGGTTTTGTCACAGCCCTCCTCTTTTCTCTCCTGCTCGACATCAGCTCTTTTGGCTTTAGCACTTCTGTCATCATCAGAGCATTGTGAAACCAACATATAAGAGCTAAACCCTTTCCACGTTAGCAGTTGCTTTGGTAGACTCCTAATGTAACTCATAAAAGATGGGAACAAGGCCTTCAGTTGTGCGTTATTGAAGTCAGATAAACTAAACATAATTGCTTCACACACCTAAACAAAGATTCCTTTTATTCTGGCTGCTTGTTATGACCATAATAAAAGTTCACAGCTGTTAAATTCACTGTACAGTCATGAAACCAAAGTTATGATTCAAAGGGCACCATGACCTGAGCACGGTCTGTTGGTTTTAAGGCCAGTTACTCCAGCTAAAGTTAATGCCCCTGTAAGAACGAGCACAGCTGGTGCTTCAGTAAGTCCAGTTAGACTCTCATGCAATGTGGAAGGCCTCTTGTTTGATGTTATTACCCATGGCATGTTAGCTGATCGATACTTATTCTTATATGAACTCATATAGTTGAAAAAAATAGAGGAATAAAAAATTGCAAGCAGATTTTTACTTCTTGTTTGTCCTTGTTTATTCCTTTGAGACTATGGCCATTATTAGCATTTCAGACGCTACAATATGATTTCGGTCAAGACATTTTTCTATATGTGAATAAATACCAGTACAGGGAAAGTAGAGTTAAAAACAACAAAATCTTTTTTTTGTATACTTTGAAAATTCTAGATGTTTTTCTGTCTAGTAAAAATTTGAGTGAACAATGCTTTCTGTTGCCAAGTTATGTGCTTTTGAGGAAAACATAAAAGTTACTTTGATTTGTCACAAATCTAGATTATATTCCGTTATACACAATACCAGGGTATAAAAAAATGATTGAACATCTGACGGACCTTCAGTCACCTTTTGGAGATTAGTTGACCAGAATTGGACAGTCCCCGCTCCCCAGAAGGACACACACACATATACATATACGTATATATTATTATGCATTTATTTGAACAGAACTGACCATCACACATGGACATATGCAGGTTGGATTAATAACTGCACTGTGCAGTATGTTTTTTTTACGGGGAAAAACCAAAGTTAGCTGGTTTCCAACTTCGGTGACGTGTCTAAATCTGAAGTTAGGGGGAGTGGAGAAGTGCAAAAAGTAGCTTGAAACCAAATGGTAGTGTCTACAACGCGTTGAAGGTTTACTCAGGCTGAGAGAATGCAAGATAGATTAAGATCTTTAGCAAGTAGACAGACTGTGGTATCCCTTTGATCTTTCCGCCTCTTTCTTCTATGTAACATGCATGATTTTGAACTGAACGGTGGCAGCCTTTTTTGAATGCAAATAAGGTTCTACGAGGTCATTATAATAATAGTTCTGTCACCTGTAATAGAAATATGTCTTATCACTTTGAGCGTATTGAATATGTAATTGGGCTGATAGCTGACACTTCAACAAATGTTCTGTTTTATCAAACTTTGGTAGTTTTAAACAAATGTAAATATTTATTCTCCCAGTGTGACAGGATGGCAAGCAAGGGCTCAGTTTAAAAATGTAATGTTTTTGATCCCTCAGCTATCTAGTTTGTAACCTATGCCCACTCCAAAACACTACTATGCCACACGTTCCTCTTGATTAGGCATCCTGACACGTCTCCAAATTCTCCTGTGTACTGTGTTGAACACTTCATCCTTTTCACATAACATTTGCTCTGCAAATTTAATTCTGCTCATGGGTACAAAAACAAACCCTGCAATAGACATGGTTTTATTTTAGTGCGCTACAGCCAGACAATGGATTGACCTACATAAACTTAAAATCAAACTCTTTAGACTGGATGTTGCTTTTTAAATTGGCTACTTTGGAACTTTTTAAGTACAATTGCTGTCTGTGTTCTGACCAAAATTTGAGTGCCTGGTCTTAAGCTGCCGTTTTTGGAATTGCAATTAAATGTGTGTTTACTTAAGGAACTGTTTAATCCTGTTTTTGACTTCATTTTAAATTTGGCCTCTTTTTCCTCTTTCCCTTTTCAATCTCCAGGCTGCATTCTAAATCCTTAATACCTCTTGTTTAATATGCACTCATGATTATTTAAACACCAAATCTAAATTGTCAGATTTGTACAACAGTATAAAAATGTCAGCCAGACTTTGCCATTTTTTTTCAGGAAGGTAGCAGACCTTTTTTCTTTTTTGAAAGTTTAACTTGTTTTTTATTGTTGATAACACTGATTGTGAATTTTGATGCTCGCTGCAGTTATTGCTGCAGAGAGGTATAAATTTTGCACTCTTTGAAATAAAATATAATAAAATTGTCTGTAAAGGTCATTCAAATCAGTGTAATGTATAATCAACCTGTGCAGTTGTACTGCATTCCGTTTGTCTATTACATTGTGTCACATCCAGGTGCACTGTGTTGAATAAAGAATCCAAATTAAAAGTATCAGGACTGAGAGGGACTATCTTACTTACGGTCTACACATGTTCAACAGGAACAAGAGATGCACTACTTTGGAAAGAACAACAAGGAAAAATAACATTAACACTGTATTAAGATTCTAACATTTGGTAAACTATAAGTGTTTAAGTTTAAAAAAAAAAATCTCCATCCTGAACATCCTTTACCTTTTTTGTATAATCGGATCTGTTTAGCACTGAAGGAAGAAATTAATTAGCAAAATCTTTAAGCCATACAAAATCTTAGGAAGCTGTTAATTCTTTAAATGCTTAACACGTTACTTGATAGCATGAATAACAATATTTCTATGTAAATAGCATTTTTGAAGGTAAGGATTTTCAGCCTAATTTACTATGACATTAAATCTCCTCATTCTCAGATCATCAGCTATATTGTTTTTTTTAAAACCCAGAACATCACATACCAGCATAAATATGTATGACTCCTTAGTTGATGAATGATGATAAGGCCATGCAACACCACAGCACTTAGACTCGTTTTACTGTTTCACCGCCAATTACACATAACCAAAAGTGACTGAACCTTTGATGTAATCTGAAGCAAGGAACATTAATTAGACGATTTGTATGAGGTGATTAAGAGCTACATCACCTAAGGGTTTCATCTTTTCGGATAAGCTAGTCTAGAGTCGTGCTAAGCACTAGGAAGCTTTGACAAACACTAAGTTGCAGACGCTGAGTAACTCAAATGATTCAAGACATGTTTGTTAATCTTGTAAGGGGTAAAGTGGCTTAAGTCAGCGGAAGGTTGTATGGGGGCAGACTAGCTGGTCGTTGACTGAAATTTGTTGTGATTTAGACATGGAAAATCATGTTTTCTAAGAACTGTTATTGTAATTATGCTATTTTTTACGTGCCGAGCATAAACTGAGCACAGGTCTTCCTGGAAAGCTTTGAAAGAAGTCTATTGTGGGACTGAATAACAAAAGAAAACTAAGATATCTCGGCAGCCACTTTGAAAAGCGTTTCTGTTTGCTTCAGAAACTTGTTTCCATTTCCAATTCAAAGAGTAATTAAACTAATAAAATTGTTTATTAAAATTCTATTTACTAATCTAACTCTACAAAGCACAGTGACTAAAAAAACAATAAAACAAACTCTAAGAAAGTGATTAACTATTCAATTATTGATTTGTACTTGGACTGAGTGTAATGGTTGAAGGGCTGTAATTTCCTTTATTCTTGTTAATAATAACCTATTATTTTATTTTTTCCCCTGAAGGTACCACCACATAGTAGAGAATTCACCCTTTAAAACTATATGATCAATGGACTGGAGATCACACATATGCTACATCTTAGTTCTTCAAAACAAAACAAGTCAAGCAATTTCCTAATGCATATGGAAAATAATGCTGTTTTGTCTCCAATCCCACCACCAGAATCAAAACAAAACAGGCCCTTGATACATGGATGAAAAAATAAACCCTGTTCTCATGATAGGGTTGTACTTATTAATTTTCTCAATTTCCGAGCTATGTTACTTGTCACTCAAGGGGATATATGAACAGCTTCTGTGACTCCACTCATTGAATTTGGTTCTCATTAGGCTCGGGGGCTGAGACTTTCCTTTCAAATTGGAGTAATAAAGTGATTCTCAATGAGATCCAACTTTAGAGCAATTTATAAGATTTCTGGAAGTCAGACAGGCAGTTCTTAGCGACGGAACCCCCCTTGGCATGCCAAGCGAAACCAAACAATGTAATACTCTATTGAACTGATACGGCCCAAGATGTCATTTCAGAGATCATTTATGCTTACTTTGTCTCTGTCTATCCCACTTATTCTTCCTATCTACTTCAGTCTCTTGAGTCTTCTGTGCATGTACATTCATGTGAAAAAATTAAGTCTCTGTAATAATTTTTTTTAGAACACGTTTTCAGTCATTGATGTCTAATCATTTTTCATTTGTCTCTATAAAAGAAAAAATTTTAAATTTCTGATAAAAAAGTAAATAAGCAGGCCTTGTTTCTATGTTTCATAAGAACCGTATAATCATCACATCAGTATGAAGAAGGTCAACACCACTCTGCAATTTCAACTTTGGTTCTTAAGATGTTTCTTGCAGGTGCCACCTATTTCAAAAACCACACAGTATCCTCGTTAGATTAATTCACCTTAAATTCAATTTAGTTATGAAGCATTAATTCCCGACATGTCATCTAGAGGCACTTTACAAGTAGAATAATTTAAATAGAATTATACATACATTCCAATTAATCCTACACTGAAAAAAGTCAAACATTGCTGTTGCCCATTTAACATTTATTTTGCAATTGGCTGCAGTAAATTAATTAAATAGTCCTGCACAATTTAAACTATACAGATAGTCATGGGAGTTAATTCAACATTTTTTGATAGGCGTAATTGTTTAATATAAATCAACATTTATTTACAATAATTACGTCGACCCAATGAACATTTGTCTATTGAGGACTGCTTGCGCATGGGTTGTTTCAAGTTAGCCCTCCAACATAGGGGGCACCACTGAGAACAACCACACTTGACTCAGCTCAATTAACGCAGCAGAAAAACCTCCCGCCATGTGGGGTGAAAGTTTCTACCTTTGCAACCGACGTAACTGAGATCGTGACTTTTGGCGGACTGTGTCATCCCAGCGGTAAAAGTTATGTAAAACCCCTTTCTTATGGTTTAACTTAGGGACTTGATGCAATAAATAAACGTACACCGGACGCTGTGTTCTTTGTGGCACATTCGCATGGGATAACCCAGGTCTGAGAGTTAACCGAAGTTTACGGATATCTCCCAATGTGGTCTTGCTGTATTAAGCTAGCTGAGAGGCTAATAGTAATTTCTGAGAGGTGCTTCTGTATCATCATTTTATAGTCACAATATGTTGTTTAACAACTTTCTTTAACAAATGAAAATGAGATGACACAAAGTACACAATGTTAATGTACTGACTGAATTGTAACATTGTCTGGAGAAGTGCTGCTTAAACTTTGGTATTTCAGAGGAAATATTGAATCAGTTATTTTTATTCCAATATTCACCGTAGCGGACTCAATTTGTGGTGATGCATGGACAAAAATATGTCTTCCCAGTTAAATGATGCCACTGTGTTATGAAATTATTCATGAAAATAGGACAACATAAAATAGAGTAGTACATACAGATTGGAATAAACCATAAAAGGTATATGGATGCAATACAGAATTTTACATTGGCCCAGAAATCATAATGAATGATTTTAAATCGACTCAATGAACTTTTGAACATTAACTCAACTAACATGTTTTAATTTCTTTAACGAGTGTTTTATTAATTTGTTCTACAAGAAAAAGTTAAGTACCTCTATTAACATGGTGTTCTTGAGCTAAGTACTATATTTACATGTAAATGATTATTACACAAATTGTTGGTTAAGCCAATGTAAAAAAAAATGTTGTGTAATAATTTAGTGTAGTGCATCAAGTTCAGGTTGTTATTCACGTTGGTTTAAAAAGTGTCAATATAAGGAAACCCAGCAAATTGCATCGAGTCATTGACTTTCAGCATTAATTTGTCCAGGACAAGCATGTAACGACAGTGGACAACTTTCGATTTTGTGTTGTGGACTGCAGAAATCCAATATACTGAGCATGAATGTAGCAACAGTTGAGAGATAAAACTAAAAAGCAGCAGAGGAACTGATGTAGTTACTGTCTATGTTTAACAAAAGTAAGAATTTAATCGCAGGAGACAGAAAACATTGCGTTCTGTTGCAGCACCATCTCAGGAAAATGCCAATATGCTTCTATGAGGAAAAAAAATTTCTACTGACAAAAATCAATACTAACAGTTGAAATGCGAGAACGTAATGCAAATTGGATAATGGGAGAATCTATTAAAAAGCTACCTCCTGCTTTCTTACTAAGATCTGATAACGGGCCCGAAAATTCCTATCTTTAATTTTAATTCAAGTATTGGTATATTTTTGGTCATTGCCAGGATGAACTGTCCAGTTTTGCTTCATTGTTATTTGTTTTTGTTTTACAACATTTGGCCTCCCATTTTCCCCACGAACCATTTGATACATTATAGAATTTACAATAGATGTTATGATAGTGAGCGGGGAAAATTCTCCTGCAGCAAAGCACTCTCAAACCCAGATACTTACAAGACACTATCTCTTCTATAAAGCTGCTGCTTCTTAAATTTTTTGTGTCAAAATTTTTTTTACACTTTGTTCACTAAACATTCCTGCAGGTTCCCTGAACTTTATCCATTCTCTGAAAAACTTTATTTTGCTTTCAGAGAGAAAAGGTTTCCTCCTTGCCCAGCTCCCAAATACAATAAAAGCAGCACAGCTGGCAATTATACCGGGATGGATGTTTACATCAACAGTAGGTAACAAGAGCCTGCTGTAGCTCTTCTGACATAACAAGGAGTTGTTCAGAACTTATTTTAGCTTCTTGCATTCAGGCTAAACTTGCATTAAATGGGCATTTTGGCAGTTGTTTAAATAATCCCTGCTTGATGTCTGCTTTTCATACAGTTGAACGGCTCAAATCCGTTTGAGACCTTATTAATTCCATTAGTGGACTAATAGGCCTGTCTAATAATCTCACAGATCTTTTCAACCTACCTGAACGTGGGCTTGTACTGGTTTATATTTCACAAGAAATCAAAGTTTAGTCTTAGACTCTATTTTAAGTTACTTGGGTTCTTATTAAAAAGGAATATGTCCAAACACATAAAAACAAAAAGTTCAGGCTGCATACACTACCTTTTCTTTCACGTTTGTATACGGGGATTTCAATTTCCTGAGCCTGTTGGCTTTTTAATTCAATTCATATTCAACTGTGGATGAGGTGCTATCATACAGAGATCCAGGAAAGCTTCTAAATTATGCAGTTGACCTTCAACATTTCTCTTCTCTTTTTTTCTGTATGAACCCCAAATGAAGAGGGCAAGACTCGAATCAAGTGCAAGCGCATTATATCGATTTTCCTAAAAGTTTCTCTTCACTTTTATAGCACAAAGGTTTCAGGCGAAAGAGTTTGGTTGATCTCCTGTCATTTAGCTTTATTGGTGGTGCAGTCATAGCCAAGGGGTGTGCAGTCATTGTCCTTATTAAATTTTATAATACAGTTCGACACAGTCTTGGAAAATGAGAATGTGTCAAACTTTGTCAGCCTGGCCGAGAGGAGCTAATGAGAAAAGACAATATAGCTGAGTCTTGGTCCACATTATTTTTAGTTTTGTCCCTCTATGCTTCTACATGACAGTCATTTGGATGAACACTCTCTGTTTTTTTCCTAAGCGAGAATTTATCAAATCAACAATCAGCACCAATTAGTCAGCGCTATTTGAAATGGTTTAATATTTTTCCAAGGCTCTTCATCAATGACGTTTCAGATCTTGAAGATATTCATCTACAGTAACAGGACAAATAAAGATCTGCACTTTTACATTTGCTAAAACAAAACAAAAATCCTCTGTTGCCTCGAAATCCCTTTATTATTTTGACTAATATACAAGTACGATAAGTCTAAAGGGGAAAGAGCAGATAATTAAATTGTATATATTCGGTGCTACGGGATACTGCTCAAAATCCCCCTCTGTCGTAATGTTTATTTAAGGACGATTAAGTTTAAGATAATTTGCTAAGCAGAAAACTTTCATAGAATATGAACAAAAGGTGACAGATGACGATCGAGCAAGTACCGGAGATTTAACAGAACTACAGGTTATCATGAACAGAAAATAGAAGCACCTAGACAAGAACTATGCAGACTGATGAACTTTAATACTGAGGGAGCCGTGGAACTAACGAAGGAACCAGAAGAGCTAACAAGAGGTGGTTTGGGAGAAATGGGGAAGAGAGCCAGTACAGTGTAATTAGCAGATGGGAAAAAGCTGTGCAAGCAAGCTGAGGCTGGAAGATAAACCGAACACAGGAAAGAATAACTAATCTTTGGAAACTAATCTCAGGAACCTGATATTAATTTAAAAATAATAATATAATAATGCAAGAATTGAACACATAGAGCAGTGATCTGCATGTTGCTGCTTTAAAGCCACTCTATGGATTCTTTAAAAAGGCTCTTCTAAATAAATAACTGGTAGTTTTTGACTTTAAGAACCAATAACGTTATTGTATATTTCTCTTGTCTATATCTAGAAGGACTTTTTTTTATTTGTATTTTTTTACATTTTTTACAAAAATCAACATACCATAGAGTAATGCATATTCTTTTTCGGCAAAAATGTTTTGTTTTTTATTTTAAAACTTTAAAATAGAATTAATATTGCAATATTTGCAGCTTTTAACACATTTTATTTTATACATTTTATTATTTATTGTCATTGGTTTATTTTATGGCTCATTTGTTTTACAAACATTGTTAAAAGAGCATTACTGTCAGTTGTGAAAATGCAAAACTTTGACTTGATGCTGAAAACATAGGACACAATCAACAAAAATGACCTTTTCTCAAAATTCATAACCATAATCATCCAAAAATGCAACTCTAAACTACGTTGTTATCCATATTTTTATACAGCTGCCTTTAAATCCAGGTCTCCAAGACTGGTGTCCTGCAGCTTTTTGATGTGTCTGTGGTCCAACACACTTAAATCAAATGACTGAATAACCAACTCAGTATGCAGTCAAGTTCCCTAGTCCTTCTTATGGCCTGATAATAACACATTTCGAACATAAGCTACCCATAACCTGAATATCAGTTCTAGTGGATTTATATCTTGATTATTGTTACATGTGCCGTTTGAAGGTGTTGTATTGAGCATTGTCCCAATGACATATTCAAGGCTTGGAAAAATTCTTATCTAACCCTACTTTGATTTTGACTGCCCCCCATCTTTATCCCTGACTGCCTACGGTGTTGCCTGCTTTTCATGATGCAGTTTAATTAATGCTGTCTAACACATTTGGATTTATATAGAAATAAATTGTAGATTCTAATTAATAATTCGGACCATTTAAGTGACAAAGTGACCCCCTGGAAAAGTCTCAAACAGTACAGGGAACTTTCTATTCTTATACCTTATCATTATATCTGCAATAACGACAAGTGAAATAAATAAAACTGCTTATCATGCTGAAATCCAATTTCCTTGGTACCAGCACTGTACTAATAGAGTAAATATGTCCAAGCAACTTAGCACATTCATACGTAAAAACGATTTAAACGAAACTGAAGTAAAAGTAACAAATGTTTGGAATAATCTTTCTAACTTTCCAAATACTAATCATTAAAATATCTAAAGTGTATAACATAAAGTGATACAATCCAAAAAAAAACTACATACCTTAAAGGATTTTGTAGTGATATAATGAGGAATTGCTTTATTTTTTGTGTTTACTATGATACTTGTGTCTTCTGTTGAAAGCCGTATAAACATGTTAACAAGATTAAAAACCTTTTACTGTTCAACACAGACAAGCTTTCTTGGTTATGGTTATTTAATTTAATCAAGGAGCCTGAAAAACATAGATTATGATGCACAGAACACTTATGGTCCAGCAGCTGACTGATATGAGACAACTTAACACCACCTCTGTGTTTAAATGAGTCCTAGTTTTTTTAAGCTTTACTCAAATGGGCTCTTAATCCACCAAGGTAACATTTTTTTCTGCTGTGTTTACCCAGCATCAAACCACTAAGCTGAATTCTGAACATCATTATTATGTAGTGTTTTGTTAAATATAAAGGCATATTGTAAATTGTTGCCTATGTCCTTTGAAAAACCAATACAAAACACAAGAGAACATAACATCCGTTAAAAATGATAGGATAGGACTAATATAAATAAAAATTGTCTAAATGTGCTTGTCTGTCTCCCAAAAATGAATAAATGCAATACAAAATGAACAGAAATGTCTATAAATGTGTAGTTTTTATCTATAAAGCATTTTAACCTTAATTACAGATTGATAATGTGCAATTAAGTTGTTGAGTTATGCAATAAAATTCTTATTCAAGTTCAGTCCATTTCTTGATTGAAATGTTTAGTTTATTTTACTAAGATTCAGTTAAGCCACTATTAGTAATAGTTCTATTGCATGTTACCAAAACGTGTAGTAGTTTATGGAAAGTTGAATAAAATTTCAAAATTATGTTAGAGTGAAGGGATGCCACCAGGTTGCCAAAAGACTCTTTTTAGCGGTTTTCAGAAATTGTTAGGTCTGGTGTTTCTATACTAACACAGTTCTTTGTTGAGCTTTATGTTGTCTTCAAAGAAACTATCAATTCCCACTTATCAGCTAATCTTCAGATTTATAAGCAAGCAACTATAAAAACCTCTCATAATAACCAAATGTTTTAAAAGATAAAACTGGTGCGACGGATTCCTAAACCCTGTGGCAGCAAAAATCTGTGGTATCTGTGTACTACAGCTAATATTTGGAAATATTGTTAACAATACATTCACATAAAACCATTAAATATCCAAATATTCCCTGAAAAACCTACATTAGGATTACATAAAGATAAAGATTATTTTATTTTAGTCCTCAATAATCTCAATTTTCATGCATTTTAGCTTTTTTCACTTTGATTTTTATTTATTTATTTATTTTTAATGATTGATGGGTTCCTTGCCATCAACTTTATTTTTACCCTCTCCACAGATTCAAGCAAAAAACATGTAAAATTTTAAACAATTGTTTATGGCTAAATCTGCCAGGGGTATGAATAAATGTTGATCTAATTGTAAAAAAAAAAGTTCCAACATAAAATAGATCTAGTTTAAAATAACAATATAAGGCAATTATGTGTATAAGTTGATGATTGAAACAATGTCTTAATGTGCATATACTTTGTACCATATTAGCTGTTTTGCATTAACGACATCAGCGTTGTAAATATTTACTTTTTGCCTACAACTTCCTCTTGTTCACAGGTTTTGTTATTTTTGTTGTCATTAAGATAAAAAGCACTGACTGAAGTAGAATTTTTTTAGATTTTTAACCCTGGCCATTTTCAAAACATACATGTATGCAATGGGTTAAGTAAATTAGTGCTTTTTTGATATATTGACTTATCTCTTAGGTTAAGTCCAAATTGGTGAGCAAAGACGCAATACCATCAGTTCCCAGCTGTAAGTAGAGCAGTCGATAACCATAGTTGAATAGGGCCTGGTAGAGAGACACTACTGATTTAATTTTGAAACTCCATCCATCCAATATCCGAGTTTTAACATGGTCACCAGACCACTACAGGGCAACACAGAGACATTTGGAAACTCCTCTTGGTATTTTATTAGAGTCTTAAAGAAGGATTTAAATGTTTCTTCAAATATATAGAAATTCAAAACTCAAAATCAAACTACATTCCCTGATTTAGGTGAATTTTGATAGAATCAGTTGGGAAATAATCTAGAATGTAAATGCAGAGTAAAGTTCAAATACAATGAGAAAACCATGCTTATATAAATTAATTTATAAAATTTGTATCAAACATAGTTAAGTGTGAATGTGTTTTAATGAAGATCAGTTTAAGAAAATCGAAGAAAGCCTGACAAGGTATCAGGAAGAGAACTGTGAACCTCCATAGGCCCGGTTTCCGCAGGTTTGGCCATAATTATCAATTGTTACATTTGGGGTTTGAAAGCCTGAGAACACAATCCCAGGTGTGAAATATTGGGGTTGCAGCATCATTTTAGTGCAATTCATTGATGTCATTCAGCAGGAAGGAAAATAATTTGGAAAAATCGATAAAATACCTCAAAGTAAAATTTGTACCAATGAATCTTGAGTGCAGTCTACAAATAAGAGTGTTTACTGTTTAAATATTTAAAAATTATAGGTAGCTGGAAATTTTCTAAATCATTTAATGATTTAGATCATAAGTGAGGTTTACAGCTGTTTGAGCTTTTTTATCCAATGATTTACTAAATTTACCAAAGTGAAAAATTGCTAATTAATCCTAACTTTTTAGACTTTGGTATTTTAAAGCCAGTTTTTCAGTTTTTACAATATGTTTTCTATATTGTTGAAAACATCATCAAAGTATATTCAAGTTTTATCATCAAAGCCATTGAAAGTGGCATTCTCATGCATTTTTAAATAGCTATGAGGTTTCTCAGGACAAAGCAGAGGGTAGTGTTAACTCGTGGGACTGCAGGGTGCCTTCACCTCATTAACATTAGAAGTCTAATCCTCCAGCTGGCTTGAACCTGGGGGATTTGACAGAAGAGTTCTGTCTCTGTCCTCACCTGAAAACTGCCCTTTGTTGAAGGTGAGGGTTAAATTTGTCCAAGAGACATTTTAATCTCAGACACACTGTAAGTGAGGAAGTTTAATTAAGACTGATACAGCTGTGTGTGTGTACTTGTTTAGCTATTCTATGTAGGACCTTCTCTGGCATATTAACTAACGTTCTGAGGAGTGATTGGCAAAACCTGGTCTTAAAGTGGTGTACCCCCTGTTTTAGTCTTAGTGTTTAGATTTAGGGGTGTAGTCTGAACTCAACCTTGATTAACCCTCTGGAGTCCAGCAAAATGCAGCGTTGATGAGTCTCTGTTTCGACTTGTGTGGAAAGTGTGGACCTCCAACTATATATCAGTATTTACACGATCGTTTTTTCTGAATATTTTCATCACATTTGGTGTGTGTGTGGGTGTGTGTATCTCATAGAAACCGGAAAAATTAGGTTTTCACAGACAAAAAAAAAAAAAACTTTGCTATTGGTGGAAAGATGCACCACTTTAATCTATCAAAAATCCTAATCGCAAACTGCAGCATTTGGTTCCTATGGGGAAATTTGGGGGATTGACCGGTGAGAAACAGAGACAGCAATAGTAAGTTTGGAGATTTCAGTAATTTGTAATTTTTTGTGTATTTTAAGTGTTTAGTTACTGTGTAGTGGTCTAGTTTAGTGTCTTGGGTTAGAGTTTGGTATAACTTTTTCGACTCGGATTTTATGTTTTTTGTGTGACTTTAGGTCCACTATGATAATATGGTATGTCAAAATCAAAAGATATCAGTAAATCCACAAAGGGAAGGTTTTGCTGAAAATAATATACCAAGCAATCCAAGGTAAACATTTTTTTAAATGAAATAAGTAGTCAGAAACAGCCAGGGGGTTAAGACTGAGTTTAGAAATATACTAGTAAGGGTAAACATTTAGGTTACACATAAATGCAGCTACTTCAATACAAAGTCCTTATATGGGTATAAATACAAACTTGTGTGTGTGTGTGCAGAGGGGTTTGAGCATTTCTCCATTTGTAAGTATTTATTTATTTTTTTAATAATAAGTAATAAAAAGCCACTAATCCTTATGGTCCCCAAAGCCCAGCCCCAAATAAAATGACTTCTTTTTAGGTTAGGGTTTAGATTAGGGACAAAGACACAGCTTTCAAATTCAGACCTTGAAGGCTAGTGTTCTGCTAGTTTTAGATGAGTCTGTGCTGCAACAGACCTGAGTATAATATTCAGGTCATTAGCAGGACTCTGTGTCATGGCTTTTAATAGCTTTGACCCAAAAACAGGAAGAACTCTGAAGACCGATGCAAGTTTAAGGATTTTATTTTAATCCAAGATGACAGTGCGGGAGGAGTTCCCTGGTCCGGGGGAGGAAGGACGGGAACGGAGCGGAAAAACTGGGAGCTCTGGAGGGAGACAGAGAGGTGAGTGTTGTTCCTTCCTGAGTGAGTGAAGGTAACTGAAACGTTCTTACGTTGTGAGAGGTGAAGGACCGCCAGGGAGAGGTGAGCGGAAACAACAGGGAATCCGGTGGTCATGCGGCGGCACGAGAAGGTGAGCCAGAGGGGCGTGGTTACAGATGGAGGCTGAGCGGTACGGCGGAGGGCGGACAGGCAGCGCAGTGAGACGGTGGCGGAGTGGGTCCAGTCGTGGCGGTCTTGTCCAGTGAGAAACTCTGTTCTTTTGTAGATGTCGCAGGATCCTGAGAGGGTTGCTGGAGTGAAGTACCTGGGTTGAGCACACACGAGAGAACAAGTAAGCAACAATATCTCTAACACACAAAGAGATCACAGGAGGGCTAGAGAGTATCATGCTAAGGTAACAATCCGGCGGAGAATGACTGGAGACCCAGTCCTCTTAAGCTGCGTGGGAAATCAGTGACACCGTCCAAACCTGTGATGGATCACCTGACGGCAACCCAGACACAGCCTCCAAACGCCCCCCTGCAGAGAATCAAAACAACAACCACCGCCAGAAAACTTCCTTACACTCTGGAGAACATCACAACATACTGAGGAGGTGATTAAGCCATTTGATTTAGGTATGTTGGGTCAGGGACATGTGTAAAAGTTGCTGGACGCATGAAAAGTTGCAGGATGACAGCTTTTGATGACTGCACTTGAGAGCCTTAAGAATCCATGAAAAACTGTGATGTTTTTATATATACATTGATTAATCTTTTTCTAAGAATGATCAATAAGCCAATACCTAACTACTTCAATTCAGACTTAAAGAGTTGCAACCTGTGCAAAAAAATTTGATACATTTTAGCAAGAAGCACCAAGACAGGACATCCATCCATCCATTTTCTGTACACCCTTGTCCCTATTGGGGTCAGGTTGGTCTGCTGGCACGTATCTCCAGCTTACAACGGGCGAGAGGCAGGGGTAGACCCTGGACAGGGCGCCAGTCTATCGCAGGGCAACACAGAGACATACAGGACAAACAACCACTCATACATACACTCACACCTAAGGACAATTTAGAGTGCCCCATCAGCCTAACATTGATGTTTTTGGACTGTGGGAGGAAGCCGGAGTACTCGGAGAGAACCCACGCATGCACAGGGAGAACATCCTAACTCCTTGCAGAAAGACCCAAAACCCAAGGTGGACTTGCAACATTCACTTTTCCTGGATAACCATGTAGCGAACATGGCCAATCGCTTGCATTGTGGTGATGCCTTACAGAAATCTCTAAGTTTAGGCATGCAGGTATCAATAGTATAGAGGGAAAAACTAATAGTAACCCCCAACAGAAACGGGCTAAGTTTAAAAAGCTTTTTGCCAGGACTGACTGGCGGCATGGGAAGACAGCAAACACAAAAAAAGCATTATATCCAGAAACCCTCCGATTATTTGTGGCAAAATGAATTTCTTTGGGGTTTCAGAGTCACTTAACAATAAGCTAACTTTATATTATTTTTCTTCAACCCAATTAAAGTGTAAAGAAATACTAAAAGTGGAATCAAGTTTCTTTTACCAACTGGACATTATGCTAACAATAACAACCAAATACATTCTTCAGATGGATTGGTTGTGTCAGCTAACTTTCTCATAATTTTTTATTTTATATGTCTAGCAAAGAGATTGAGAGTTACACTCACTGTGACACTGCTGCCAGTATTCATCATGATCATCCTATCATGCCCCTGAGAGGAAAGTACACTTGATACAGTTTGAGATGGGTGATGGCTAATGTATATTGTATTATGTCTATGTTGATGAAGGCTAACTCTTTTGCCCCTCCTTTCCATTTGGTAGTCTCTCAAATTTCAGTTAAAGAATTATTTTGATGGAAGTAAATTTACAGATTAAGTGTGCAGATGTATTTTGTACAGAAGCAGTGTCTTGCTGAAGCGCTTGTTACCGCTTGAGCATTTTTACATTTTGTCATGTTACAGGCACAATCTTCAGTGTATTCTCACTGGGTTTTAACTGCAGATCATCATGTGAAAGACAAGGTATGTGTAATAGTAATAGTCTAGATATTTGGTGAAAATAAATACATTTAGAGTTATCAGCTTTGCACATAACAAGACTGAAAAGTTTGCTCATTCTTCTTTATAAAGTAACTAGTCAGACTAGATCAGGAATCCCCGGGTAACTAGACCTATGTTGAATAAATATGTTCATGTGGTGTGTAGATAGCGGTGGGGAGTGTCTGTGTGTGCCGCCAAGATAATCATGTGATAATCATGTGATGGAACACAAGATAATCATGTGATGGAACACAAGATAATCATGTGATGGAACACAAGATAATCATGTGATAGAACAACAATGGCATAACCTGTTTTTCCCTCGGGTGTGGT
>JAVLVB010000228.1:311941-362522 GCA_032876305.1 Orestias chungarensis | reverse complement strand
GAAATGCAAAGGGGTGGAGACTTGATTCTAAATAAAAGAACTGTTTGCTGAGTCTAAAGGCAGAGCTGCTGGGTGCATGGTGCAAGCAGTCTCTCCCTCTTGCAACAGGTAATCAATATCAGCGTTGAGTGTCTTTGTTAATTCTCTAAATACTTGCAGATCTGAACTCGGTGAGAAGTCTGAGAGACTTTCTCAACACCTAGAAATAAAAATTTTCTGCTTCCTTTTAACGCTAGCAAGTTGAGGACATGGTAATTTCTTCATTATTTTTTTTCATCAACTGTTTTTAAGAAGGGATGCATAGAAAACCTACAGAACAGTAGATTTTGAGTACTATGAATTATTAATCTAAATAATTCCCTTACAGCTTTGGCTCTATGTTTAAAACCACTACCCTCCTGGAAACTAAGCCTCCACAGTACTCTTAAATCTGCATTGCACTCTAACAGGGTTTCATACAATCTTTTTCTGATACAGGAAAAGGATAAGGCCTGATATTTTGACAATGATGGTTGCTGTTTTCTGAATGATGTCCAATGTTAATTTTCTGTGACGTATGGCTTTCCCTCAATTATTGTTTTACCGGTCGCTTTTCTGTCAAGAGACTTTCCAAAATGAAATGTATGGTTTTTGTACTTCCTTTAGTGTTACTGTTGGTGATTTGGTTGTTGTGATCAGTGCTTTCAACTCCTAACTAGTCACTGAAGTGTCTTTGCAGTAATGCAAGTGTACAATGCATTGTGAAATGCACCATTTATGAATGGTAAATTGAACTAAACACTTAAATGTACTTTGAAATAATTTTATCTGACTAACATAATACATCATAATTTAACCACTAAATGTTTTGTTTTTTTGTTTGTTAACTATATCGGTGACATAAAATTATTTTAAAATCTATTAAAATATTTAGTTGAAAAATCCCAATCTGACCATTTTTGTGGAATACGAATTAGTTTTGCATGGCACTGTAGGTGTGAACCATGATAAGCTAAGTTCAAAATGGATTTGCACCACCACCTTGTTTTGGGTAAACCTATCCAATGTTTAGTACCATTAGGATTAAAAACTTTATTGCAAAGTAAAACAGTAGTTTACAAAAAAAACTGTTTTATAAGACAAATACTTCTTAAAATAAACTCATTTTGGCCATGTGAAGCAGCATTTTTTTCTGCTCTTAGCTAACATTTGATTTCCATCTCTGTTGGTCGGGAGCTCTAGAGGTCAGACACCCCTTAAAACTTGCACAGCCTTTCTGGTGATGCAGCTGTGTTTTCAGCCCTAATTTGACTTTCATGGAATGTTTTGAGGTTAGTGTGCCATAATAAGTGGGAAGGAGGTTGATCCCTGTTGCTAATTACATACCACATGGCATTGTTATTCTTTGCTAATTGCATGCCTAGTTTTTCTAATGGTCCCTTGCCTTAGAGATTTTTAATCTGTTTATTAAACTCATGAATTTTGGCATCAACAGTAGTGGGTCTGCAGCAGTCATTAACAGTGGCCCTCTTTTATACATAGACTAAACCTTTTTTATCCATGAACTAAATCCTTTAACAAGGGGGGGATTTTGTTTTTGACTCATTTTTTGCATGATAAAATAGCCTTTATATACGATTAAAATTGTATATATTTGTAACATACACACAACCAATGTGTAGAAATTGTCAAAATACTGGGATGTGCATTAAAAATTTTGTTCGTTGGTTCATAAGAAACTTTTAGCTTTTAAGAAGCAAATTAACAACAAAACAGTGGAATACATTCTAAACTATAAAATAATAAGGTGCTTTCACATTTAAGAAATGTAACCAACCTGGATTGCCTAGAACAGAGGTGCCCAAGTTAAGGCCTTGAGAGCTACGGTCCTGCAACTTGTAGATCCATTGAACCTGAATCCAATTAACAGCTCATTACCAGGCCTCGCTGAGTTGAAGACTAATAGTGAGGAGATTCTCCTAACTTTTTTAGGTGTGCTGAAACAGGAATTTACCTAAAATACGTAGAAGAACAAAGTGTTAGATATGTTCAAAGTAAGGACTATTAAAACCCAACCACCACTGAATAAGAAAGAAAAGTTGAATCATCGAACTGGGCCAAGTAATATCTGTAGACCGGTTTTATTTTCTGAAGAGATGAAAGAAACTCTTTGGCAGTTGGTTCAGTAACAGGCTCAGAGCTCCCCTTCAACTCACAATCCAAGCTATGTACGTTACCAGTATGGGCTGGTGTTGAAACAGAGAACTAGTTAGACCTTTTGCTGTGACCTTAAATTCAATAGTACAAGAAGACGCATATAGATGTGTTCGAGCTTCAAATGGACATGTTACTAGGTATGTGATAATTATAGCACTCAAAAAACAAGAACTGCCAAACTGTAACATCGAAATTATGGTTCATTATATATGGTGTATGCTGTCATTAGTAGGCAGTAAAGGGAGGCCTGTCCTGGTGCAATCTGTTCTTGCTTTAATACTCCTACCTCGAGCAATTATATTTTGTTTTAGTTATAAACGACAAGGGCATGACTGATCTCCACCTACATACCAGAAAATGCTGTAGTCCCATTGAATATAAATTGATTTAAAAGTTTCTGGGATTTTTTTCTGCCTCAAATCCAAACGCTTCTATCTGAGCTTAGCCCTAAAAACACTTCACTGATGAGAAGCATGAAGAAGAGGCAAGGAGGAGTGAAAAGAAATAGTGGATTCATAAAATCTTTGAAGTCTTAAGAGTTTAAGATCAATAAGGAGGAACTGCTAGCTCTCACTGAAGAGTTGAGCCAGAGGCTACTTAAAGTGAGACCAACTCTAAAGTGGATGTCTGCCATCTTAACTCCTGTCCTGTCTCAAACGTATCATCCAATCTAGGCTGAATGCTGTTTTTTCTCATTTTTATGCATGCAGGTTTCATCAGAAAAGACAATTTCAGTACCATTCAAATGTTTGTAGTCCCAATGCAAAAACAAAATATTAAAATTGTTTATAAATAACATTTTAACTTGATTTTATGATCCCTTTCTATTCGTACTGAACACTGAACAGCAGTTATCACTAGAACAACATTCCCTCTGTCTTCTTCCCTCACTCTTTAAAATGCACACAATGGTACAATCAGTGTCAGTTTCTGACAAGTATCTCTGGGGGGGCAACTGTTTCCCTGTTCCTAGATGGCAACATCAGGCATGAATTGTTCAAACTGTACCGTATTTTTGAATAACTATATCAAGTTTATAGCAATGGTGTCAAATACACTGTAACAATTCCCGCATGACTTATATGTCACCAACTAGTTTGCCCTCTAATAATAAAAAAATAAAATAAAACTACTTTACAATTAAGGACATTTTAATTCTCCAATTGAAACTGTAATCAAGCAAATGTCATGATGTGTTTTTGGTTTAGTTCGGTTTCTTCCTGTGTCTCGTCACTCCGCCTTCACTCATAGCTGTCAGCAATAATTCATTCATCTTCTCCACCAATTACACCCCGGTTCCACAGTATATAGGTCTCATGCAATCTTTCACTCACCGCTGGATCGTCTGTTATAGTTCCCCGTTGTTTCTAGCTTGCCTTCTCGTCTCTCCTCGCTATCCCTCGTTGCCTCTAGCCTTGCCTTCTCGTCTCTCCTCGCTATCCCTCGTTGCCTCTAGCCTTGCCTTCTCGTCTCTCCTCGCTATCCCTCATTGCCTCTAGCCTTGCCGTCTCATCTCTCCACGCTATCCCTCGTCGCCTCTAGCCTTGCCTCCTCGTCTCTCCCCGTTTTCCAGTGTTGCCCCTAGCTTTGTCTTCTCGTCTCTCCCCGCTCTCCATTGTTGCCCCTAGCTTTGCCTTCTCGTCTCTCCGCGATATCCCTTGTTGTACTCCCTGCTTTGTTGCCTTCTCGTGTCCCTGCATCATCTCCCTGTGGTCATTTCCCTGTTGTCCTTCCTGAGTTCCTCCTCTGATGTCCCTCGCCTCCCGTCTCTTAGTTTCTCGGTTCCTACGTCTCTGGTAAGTCTCTTGCTCTAGCTCTTAGTCCTGGCTCTTCACCTCGGTCCCCTTTGTCTCCTCCCGTGTTCCCTGTGTGTCTTAGTTCCTTAGTCCCCGGTTCCTGTGTACTCCCCTTGTGATTGTTATTGTGGTTATTTGTTATTCTGTTAGTTTAGTTCCTACCTTCCCGTGTTACGTAGCTGTGTTTGTTTATTTTATTAGTGTCGTTGTGTTTGTTTAGGTTAGTCCCCACGTCTCGTGTAATCTTGTGCTTGTTGACATTTTTTAGTTCCGCCTCCGCGCCCTTTTGTTTACGTCTCGCGTTGTTCCGTTTCCTGTTGTCTGTAGTTCCCTGTATGGTTCCGTTCGTGTTCTGTTCACCTATCATCCTTAAACAATAAATTTATTTTCATTCAACTTCACCTCTGCTCGAGTCATTAGAACCTTTCTGACAGCAAATCTTTGAAGGAAATATACAGAATAAAATTGGCTGCCAATATGGAATAATAAAAACTATTCAACATTTGGAAAATACAACACATAACTCACCATTTAATAACACACTCATCATTTTAATTTTCCAAGCAGGCAAAGCTTCAGGAAAATCCGTGACAGTATGTTTTCTCTGCTTTTTTTTATGTACCTGTTTGATGTTTAAATTTGGTCTGGGTGGTCCGAATTCTTTTAAAGCTAATTTGTCCACATTGTTTCAACGACTAAACAGTAAATCCCCCAATGACTGGATGGAGTTCAAGTTGCTAGCCATGTTGTCGATGTCTGTCTGGCAGTCCTGTGACAAGTGTGCGTGCTGTGCGTCTTTGAACACTCATCAGTGCCTAGTACGTAATCACGTTGTGGCAAGCCTTCCCTGAGACCATTCAAATTCATTGTATGGTACAAAACGTACCATACAAGGGTGCGGGGCTTTTTTCATTGGAAAGTGACATTCAGGCTTCTGATTGGACAGTAACATGCATACCTGGACCAGCAAAATAAACTCTTTTTACTCTCTTTTTTTTTTTTTTCGGTGTGACTCAAGGAGGGCGGTGCACTATCGCCCAAAATGGTCCAGGCGCCTCTGGATACATTTATGTATTCATAGACAACTCAGGGTTAACCGCCTAGCCTAGGAGCACATTGACAATTGATAGAAGGAAGGTGAAATCATCCCCACAACTTTTGAAATACAAGAAAACTCTTCTTTCTTGACACGGCAATAACTGGAACAAGGTTTCCGTGATTTGTATGTTTTTTAAATGTCTGAGCAATCTATAATAATACAATTTATTCCATTTTGAACTACAGACAATCAAAAGGCAAATTTTATTTATTTATAAATTTTTCTCTTTCCAATGTAAAAATAATCCTCCCAAATCCTTCCTAACATTTGACACCAAACATACGCAATGACAACCGAGTCACCTGGCTCCCCTACACCACAACCTTATTTGTTATTTATAGAAAGATGTGTTCTTGCTACTGAATGCACACACATCACTGTGTCTGTTTATGTTTTCTATCCCAGTATTTAGGTTAGATTTTTCTATAGGAAGAACAAGAATTCGTATCTCTGAAACATTTGGTTTTTTCACAGTATAGCTGACTGGAAATGTTACAATTGAGGTAGAGACATGGTTTGAATAAAATTGGTTCATATTGCACACAAACACAGAAATATGCATAGCTTATTTTAGGGGTTAGAATATTTTTTATGCAGTTCCATTGAACGATTCAGGAGACATTATAGAATATTGGGCTTGTGAGAATGGGACAAGTTTTACCAAGATTTATAAGTAAGAACTCGTCTCAGGAGCTTAGCGGTACAACGTCTGTTGATTGGCAGAAAGTGATAGGAACTGAATAATTCTACACTAAATGGACCTGGGAATGATCAACTATTATTAAACAAGCAGTGAAAGAAAAACAAATACCTGAATGAATTAACAAAAAATAAAGTTCTCTAGAAGACTTGGGTTTTTTGGAGCAGATATTAAAAAGGATACGCTTTATTTAAATATATTTTGTAACGGAGAAACACATACAAAAAAAAGACGTTAGCTAATACATAGCCTAGCTAAAAATATGCGATTATCACAACTCTAATCACAACAATCTGACTCAAGTAATACACACATATTTAAATCACATCAATACTTACAAAGAAAAATGTTTTCCTGAGGAACAAGCGTGTAGACGCCACATCACACAACAACCCGCCCAATTAATATATTGTTATATTTACTGTGTACATAAACACACTTCAGTAAATTTAACACTACATGTCAAAACGCTAAAATCCAACAAAATCTGCGCAGAGTTGTTCTCCATAAGTAACTCTGACCCAGCCACAAGGGTTTTTTTTTTGTTTCTATCCTTGGCTTCAGCTTCGGACAACCTCTTCCTTGTTCTGGACCAACCAGGCGAGAGAGGACGGGTTAAATGACGACAGGAATCCAATGAAAGCCTTCGATCGAGCTCCGAAGCCCCGCCTTCTTAATGCTTCCGCGGCTCTCCTAATATTTTCCCCACTTCGGCACCTTCCTGCTAAGTTTATCCACCTGCTGCTAAAACTAGCATAATTTGTGGCGCTACTATGTATGTGGTAAACGCCCTGGCAGATGACGTTGGCTAGTGATGGGTAGATGAGGAGTCATGAAGCGTTTCGACACAGCAAAACTGTATTGATACTGTGTCACTGAATATTGACACCTGCTGGACATTAAAAATCCCTACAGGAAACGTAGATAGACTGATTTGATGAACCAGTCTAAACAATAACAATTAACTCATTTTATGTTATTAAATATTATATTTAATATAATATGTGATATTCTTAGATACAGTCAATAAATAATGTGAACATGAACCATAAACTGAAAATGTAGGTGAATGTGTGAAATGAGGATGTTCGTGGACTGGGGTTTTCCTTTATAAATTTTTATGCAAAAAAATACGTTTTTCCAAAGTTATGAAATTTAGTCTGTTACGCTTTTTTGACTAAGTCAATTTCAGCTGAATTATGATTCAGATAGATCAAGTAGAAAGGATGAAAGAACGAAATTAAAACAATTCCCTTATTTTCCCATGTAAAATAGAAATGGTCCCACACTGCAGAAATCTTTTGTTTGCCTTGAGGCTGCTCCATAGTTGACGCTGTTCTGAAAAGGATGAAGAATTATTTGGCAAATGCATCCCGTAGACAGATTATATGCTTCCTTATAAACAGAGTTTGGTGCCTCGGTGTCATTTCGGAAACGGTTGCTTTATCTGTCACGTGACTTGCTGAAATCAATACGTGCACCAATACGGGTTTTGGTCTATGAGCTTCATACATGCGCCGACGCATCAGTGTTGCCAGACCGTTCACTAACGTTAGCTAATCAGTGATGGAGAATGGTCAGGGAGGCTTTGCTATGAACCAGTAATGGGTGGACATGTGTTTCAAAAGGTTAACTCAAAAACCGCCAATCTGACTTTAAACCAGCCCAAATTATCTCCACCCGCCCAAAGCCATTTTTACCCTCAAAATCAAAACCGCCCAATCGGGCAGTAAACTGCCCAATCTGGCAACACTGATTATGTCATGTTATTTATGCTTCTGACCCACATGAAACAAGAACTTTCAGGAGATATTTATTTAGGAAGATGAGGGAAAAGGGATCCGGCAGCGGGCAGCAACAACGAGTCGTGAGGAACGGGAAACAGCGGGGCGGCAGTAAACGGCAGGGAGCTGGAGATGTCTACGACGTGGGAGACCAGAAACCTCTGAGGGTGAGGACAGGCAAGGTGAGTAGCAGCAAACGGGTGAAGGAAAAATAAATGGAACAATTTTACTTGTGTGGAGTGAACAGTTGTCGCCAGGGAGGAGTGATTGGTGAGTTTCTTTCAGCAGATATGGTGAAGCTGTAGTACAGGGGGTGTGTACAGCTTATGGAGCTATGCTAGAGCGGGTAGACCGAGCTGAGCCAAGAGGAGCGGGAACCAGATGGACGAGAGCAACCAGAAAGGATCTTGAGGTGATTTTGAGTTCTGGAGATGATGGTAACCTGAGGTGAACACAACAGTGGTTAGAGGCGTGGGAAAAAACAAAGTAGCAAATAAAAGTCTTTACAAGGATGAGGGACAACAGGAGACAAACCGAGAAACATTCAAAAGCTAGAGGCACTAGAGATTGGCACTGAGAGTAGGTTTTACCAGAAGTAATCAAACACTCAGGCAACAAGTACCTGATCCAACACTCTTGTACTGGCTCAGCTCATCAGCGCCAACCGGGCGCACCCGGGGTGGAAGGAGCTCCAGCAGAGGAGGAGCACTGGTGACCCCTTATGACCAACTGGAGAAGTGGCTGAAAGAAACTCACACTGACAGATTAGCGAGTATTTGCTCTTTCTATAACTTTTTTTTCTGCCAAAAAAACACCAAAGATTGTACAAAGATGTGAGCGTTTACTCTCCTTTTAAACTCTGTGTACAAATAATACAAAGATGGTTTGTTATGAGATGTCTCAATCTGACTATGTTTCTAAACCTGTTCTTTTTTTATCATTTTTAACATGAATTACTATTTAGAATATTTATTAACCATGAACTTATTTATAATGTATTTAACGTATTCAAACATGAACTGATTACCTTTACCAAAAGGCATCACACGTGTGTTTAATACTTTAACCAAAAATATAGTTTAATATGCTTTTGGGAGAAGATTATTTAATAACACAATATTTTGAGGATTTTTTTTTTCTTTTCTTTTTTTTGTGTGTCAGGACTCAACAATATCTCCTATTAGGACCTGATTTCAGTTATTAGCATCAGTATATTGCTGCAATAATGGTTCCGGTATCAAATTCTGCCCTTCATCCCATTTGAAGAAGAAGAGGTTCACTTTGTTAACAGCAACCTTCTTCAAACAGGCTGCACAAGATATGCAAACATTGTTACATTTTTTATTTTTAATGTATTTATCTAATATGTTTCCTAATAGCCTTATGGAGGCTTTCAAAAGTAAAATGAGTGAAACAGTTGTATGGCTGTACAACTCACACTAATTAAAAAACTCAGCTAATGCCAAAGAATTTACAGTATTTCCTAGATTCTTTTAGTGTGAAACTAAATACTGCCATTATATTAAAAAATCAGCAATTTCTGTCAGGGCTAAGACCCCAATTTTACAAAATCCGAAGTATGCTCCTGCTTATTAAAAAATTTTAATGTCTTGTTAGTCATGATTAACTTTATTATTTACGATCCACAGAAAACTCTGTGATGTATTTTTGAAAGTGTGGCCACTGTGGAAACCTAAAGATAGGGTTGATTGGGATTAATAAAAAAAAAAAAAAATATATATATATATATATATATATATATATATATATATATATATATATTTTTTTTTTTTTGTAATCATTTTCTTTTGTAGGAATCACCCCTCTGCTCAGAGAAGTCACACAGCAGAAGTGTTTGTTTTGTCGGGTTACGATTATGGAAATGACTCCCCCCCCACCACCACCACTACCCCCATCCTCTAAATAAACGTTTTTTAAGTCAAGATGAAAAAAAAAACACACAACACGACACTCAATAAGAAGTGCATCAGTGTCAGAGAAGCTGTGACAGACATATCTTTGAGACGCAAATCTATGAAAACAGCTTTGATAGTTACAATTTGGAAAGCCAAAAATGCTCATTTTGCTGCTTGCTCTCATCAAAGAGCTCTGTGTTTAGGAAGAGCAAGTGCTTCCCTCTTTCAACAATTCTCTGAGCGCAGTCAATGACATAAACAGAATTTCTTCATTTTCCAAAGACATTTCTGGCTGAACATCTCAGTTGTTGCAACATTTAGCCCTGACAAGGATAACAAAGATTTAGAACATTGCAGACCTCTACATGGGTAAACGGCTAATCTAGAGCTTTGAATTGCGCTCGTTTAGCTTATGTTTATGCTCTTGTCTTTCAGTGTGTACAAAAAAAAATGGATGATTGCATTAAAATCCAATTTGGAAAAGAATGGTATTATGTAAATGTGAAAACATATATATGGTTGAATCATGTGGCCTTACTCTTAGACATCTAATGTTTCCTATATTTTGTTTAAATCACACATAAAAATGTTGCTTAAGTACCCAAATATAGATGATTCCCCCGCTATGTTTTTTTTTCTGTTAGAAAGCCTAAAGATTGAAATAAATTTAAAGTAAAAAAGGTTATAAATGTACAAAAAAAAAACATTATGTTTTATGGGTCAGTGAAAGCTTGATCCGTAGCTTTCACTAAATTAATACTTTTTGGGGGTTAATATAGTAATACCAAGAACTTAAATTTAATTATTATCATAAATAGATTGCACTTGTATGACATTTAATTTCTAATTGTGTATATGTCTTACATTTATGTTTTACAAGTTTTGTATCAAATTTTTGCATTAGCTTGCGTTAAATGTGCATTAAATAGGAGTTAAAAAAGTGTTGGTATATAAATTCACATTTTCCACACAACCCCTGTGTGTCTTAATACGTATTCTCCTTGGAAAAAGCACTTGAACACATGTTCATTTTGTCATGTTGCTGTAGCAGTTTCATTTATTATGCTTAAAATCAATAAAGCATAATAAACTCACTCTGTTTTCCACTTGTCATGTTGCGCCCTTATATGTCCTCATAACTAAATCCAATATTCTCCACTGTGATAAATGTGTATCTAAGAATTGCTGTTCCAATGATTCAGTCCTCGCTTAAAGTATCTTGCATGAAGAGGATGAAAGTGTTAGCCAAACACTGTAGCCTATGTGGCTTTCACATCCCGAGTTCTTCTGCTATAATAAAAATGGTGTTTTTAACCCAGTGATATTGTTCTCATTTAGGTTACAGCTGAAAAAAGTCAGATGTTGTAAATATATGCTGAAACCTGGGACCTGTTCGGATGGAAGCAATAAAAGAAGAGAGTAAACTGCAATTTCTATTAAAGGTCATGGTTCCACTTGAGGGTAAAGTTACACATTGTAGAAAATAGCTCAAAGCTTTATTTCTTGTAAATATTATTTACAAGAAATACAATGAAAATTAACTTTCATTAAAAAACAATACTTAGAAAACATTATATAGCTTGTATACAAAATATCATATATTATGGGTTTCTAAAATGTAAGTTAACTTTTATGTGCTAAAATCTTGGTTGGGTCTCCTTTTTTGCAACAATAAGGAGTGGCATTAAAGTAATTTGCCTGTAGTTGTGCTGAGAGGTAATATTTGCCAAGGTTGCTTTGAGGATTGCCTTCATGTAATTTCTATTGTTGGGTCTCATGACATTACCCCTAAGATTCCCTTTAGGGTTCAAGTTAGGAGGGTTTGCTGCCTAATCAAACAATCTTTTAGTACATTTTACAATTCATTATGGAAAAGGAAATCTATGCCTTCATAAAAATGATTGGCCAAAGGGGAGCATAAAACCCTCTAAAGATCTTTTGATAGATGGTTGTGTTGGATGTGGATTTCAGAAAACATACTGGACCAACACCGGCAGATGACCAGACTCCGACTTTGGAAACTTCACACTGGACTTCAAGCCGTGTGGATTCCGTGTTTCACCACTCTTACTCTAGAGCAGGGGTCAGCAACCTGGTGCCAGCGGGCACTACTTGAGTTGCCTGCAGCCCTGTTCTAACTAGCACAAATTACTGCATTTAAAATGCTGATAAATGTGAGAAATCATTAACATGATGGGTTTTCATATAGATTTGTATCATTAATGATTAATAATGTGTAAATAACAGGCACATTTGTTATCATAGAAGAGTTTATCACACTGGTATCCCTTTGTTTGACTCAGTACCCATGAAGTAGCTCTTGGTTTCACAAAGGTTGCGGAATTGTTTTATTTAAATGTTTGACCCACATGCAGGAAAAGTCTTAGTTTGTATAAATTTTTTTAAACTAACGTGTGGTTCAAACACAAGTCAGTGGTCATCGGAATAAATTAACAAGTCAAAACTAAAACATCATTAAAAATATTTTTGGGATTTTCAAGGTGAAACTCATTTCCAGTCAAAAGTTTGAATGCTTTAATAGCAACATGGTTAATAAAGCATTCAATTCTTGCTTCAGTATGGTTTAACATAAGGTCACCAAAATATATTGCAAAGACACAGGCTGTTTTCAGGGCTCCATATCCAATTATTTGAAAGCTGAGTGAAAGAGAAAAGCATGGTAGAAAAAAATAAGATTCTGAAGAAAGACATATTCAAGACTTTAGGTGCGGGCAATTTTACAGTCAGCCATTTAAACACCAAAGTTGTAAGCTACATTGTAGGTTGCCAAATAATCAGCACCACATGGAACACCACCAGCAGGCAAGGTTAGTGAGTTATCTTAATCAAAGAAACAACTAAGGTGAGGGTTCTAAAAGGCAGCTAAAAAGTTAGTCTCAATGCCTACTGTGGACAATAACTGATGAATGGATTGAGTTAAAATTAATTATATACTGTACCTGTAACAATTCACAAAAATTGGTACTTAAGGGCATTTAAAATAAAACTAACTATACAATTGATTTATAGTGAATTTATTACAATTATGTAGACAAATTCCAATTCAGTTTCACAGAATCCTGGTTAATCTTTAAATTGCATTCAAGTGCAGGTTATTAAGCCAATGGTTTAAAAATGTTTTTCTTTAAGGGAACACTGGCACTTGCATTAAGTTATTGATTTAGAAAAAAATCCAATCTCCTGACAGGGTTTGAGATGACAGTCAATGCCAATGTCAGTCAAGTTGTCAGTATGCACCTATTCACATGACGCCAGGACAAGATTGATACCCCCATGCGAAAGTGTAACTCGGGTAAAACAAACCAATTGTAATAAGATGCAATTGTAATAACATAGTGAACTTAGTGTTGTTTTCTCTTATCAGCTGGGCCAAAACAATAGGTAGAAAATATTTCCAACTAGTTATATTTATCAGATCCATACAGTTGCTTGTGTAAGGATGGATTAATTGACATCAAAGCCCAAATCTTTCTCAACCAGAAAAAGAATGAGGAGGGGCACAGAGTGATTTTGGTTGTGAGTGACAACACTGATGGACGCATTTTGCACTTGCAAAAGAGAAATGCGCAGTTACTTAATAGTCAAGCTTTAAAAAAATCTGAACTTTGTTTTTATCAAGTATACATTTTAGCTAAAATTAAGCACAACTTACTTAATGCATTAAACTATTATATTAACCATTAAGTATACAAACAATTTGAGATTTTCTTGCAGTTATCTTCATACAGACCAACATGTGTTATTTGCCGTCAGTCTGCTTTGGTCCGGAACGTGATCCATCTTGTACATTTTTTCAGACTTGGTTTGTGTTTAGGAAATGGAATAAATTGCATTCCACCCTTTGCTAGAACTTCACATTCCCCACTGGCAATGTTTAATCATGTTTTCAAAAAAAAAACAGGATACCAACATTAGGTAAAGATGATTTATTAACAGAATTATGTACATAAGAATAATGGAATGTGCACAAATGAGTCTTAAGCTCATGAACGGAAGAACCTGCGACACATGGAAACAGGCACTCTGAGGGAAAAGGAATTGTGAAGTTGGATCCCTGTAATTGTATACATTGAAATGAGTGGGTTTTACTTGGAGAGCTGATTGGTAGAGATGACCGGATTTGGGGAATTGGGTTGTGGGTGTGATGTTGTCTAGAGAGATTGTGCAGAGGGTTTTGGGGGTGGAGAGGAGGCTTCGTTGACAATGTTGGAGTGGACAAGAAGTGCGGACACATGATGGAGGCCTTGTGGAGGAAGTGGAGCGGTTGTGGATTGTGAGGTTTTCTGAAGTGGATATTTTTTGCAGGTTTGTAATTGTAATGTCATCAAGGAAGGTTGTCACAAAGGAGAGGTTCTGGAGCCACGTTCCCAATAGCACACACGAGAGGAATTACTAGGGACAACACGAAGCAGGTAAAACAACTGTAGAATTATCGGAGAAAACAACAAGGAACGCAGAGAGACTTTATTATACCATGTGAGGTAACATGTAGGCTCTGAATGATTGCAGAGCCGCTGCTTTTATCCTCCGCAGCCTGATCAGGAGGATTTGAAGCACCTGTGGAACCAGAGTGTTGCCAGCTCAGCAGCTCAGAGAGAACACCCTCCTGTACAGTCCCTGCTAAGACAATAGGGAACGACAACAAACAAACCCAGTCAAAACCCATTTTCTGACCGTCTAAGGAAGTGTTTAATCACTTTACTGTTCAAATACAGTAAACTTCCTGTGTTAGACTCTACAAAATATGTGTTAGAATGTGGAGAATGACCAGGTCTGACACCCAGACTGATGGATATCAGTCTATTCTTTATCTAAAGTGATAAAAAATTCTAAGATTTGGTTGGATAATGTGGTAATTTTCTTCTTGTCAGTTTTCTTACTAATCAAGCAAGAAAATTTGAATCAAGGAATCAAGGAGTTTTATTTGTCATCACATCACATGTGGTACATGAGGTGGGACGAAATTCTAATCCCCCGGTCCAGTTTACACCCTGATAGCAATTTTAAATACTTTAATAAATTATAAGACCTCTGCGAGAATAGGATTGAACACAGAATCTGCAATATGGGACTTCGGACATAGCAGCAATGAAAATTCGGAGTGCAAATAGTATAATAAAATATAAAAAACAATACGAGAATAGGATTTAACTACACAGAATCTACAATATGGGACTTCGGACATAAGAGCAATGAAAATTCGGAGTGCAAGTTACATATTAATTGACATTTTAAAGTGACATTTTAAAGTGTGATATTAAAGTGAACAGTGCCGGGTAATGCGCAAAAAAATTTTTTTCATTTGTAATTGTCCTTGCGTGTGTTTGAGAGTCTCACAGCTTCAGGAAAGAAGCTGTTTCTCAGTCTGGTGGTTTTACACTTGATGCTCCGCAGCCTCCTGCCTGAGGGGAGCGGGACAAAAAGTGAGTGTGCTGGGTGTGTGGGGTCCTTTATGATGCCAGAGGCCCTCTTCCTGCATCTGGAGGTGTAAATGTCTGTGGTGCTGGGGAGGCTGACTCCAACAGTTCTCTGTGCAGCCTTCACCACTCTCTGCAGAGCTTTCCTGTCTGCAGCAGAGCAGCTTCCATGCCACACGATGCTGGAGCACAAGACGCTCTCCACCACACATCTGTAGAAGGAGGTGAGAACTGAGCTCCCGAGTCCAGCTCTTCTCAACCTCCTGAGGAAGTAGAGCCGCTGGTGCGCCTTCCTGACCAGAATGGAAGTGTTGTTGCTCCAGGTGAGGTTGTTGCTCAGGTGTACACCCAAGTACCTGTAGCTGTTGAAGTGTAGCTTCATTAAAGTCCTATTGTTCTTTAAAATATTGATAACCATCTCAAAACCTAAATAGTTATGAGTTACCCCCTAGGACATCATTATTTTAAATTGTTAATGAAGGCTAAATGTTTTAAAGTTTCTGGAATCAACATTCACATAAAAAAAATTACAGGTCACAAACTTGTTTTGTAGAGTTTGTCATAAGTGTGGAGTAATTTATTGTTACTTTGACATGCAATATTTTATTAAATATAATTCAGATTCCCTAAAAACTGTAAAATACCCATTTACTTCAGCTACCTTTTAACTCAGTCAGCAGACAGAGTTTAAAGATTTTTCGCAAAAGTTAGTAATGTTAATGAAAAGTGTTGTTAGATTGTCGTTCAGCTATAAAGTACTTTAAGAGGAGTGGTTTACTCTTTTTCAACATCTGGAGTCACTCCAAGTGCATTATACAAATTGGTAGAAGACAATTTAGGACATCACGGATTTCTTTCTGGACCTTCCTGGTCAAGCCCTGTTGGTCTTGCTAAAATCTTTTTAATGTGTTGTCTAACATATGAAACATGTGTCATGTAAAATGTTTATCTGGCACACAATCACTTACACATGAGCTGAGTTATTAAAGTCAATTGGCGTATTTGAAGCTTGCACTTTTTACTATGAGCAGAGGAACATGGGGAATTGTGGTACATTCTTTTAGCAAATGGCTCTGGGCAACTATACTGACACAATATCTGATTTAATTTAATCAGGTAAGTCTAGTTGTCTTGGAGTCTTTGTGTTTCTGTCCTTGGTTTGTCATACATCATTATAAGCAGCAGCGTCTAACGGTGGCTCATTTCATCCTCAAAAACTGCCTTTTCTTTTGGCCTTGAGTGACAACTTGAGTATTTTTACATTTCTTAAAGTTCTTTAAAGAAGTTTACCCTAAATGTATGGAGACAGGTGAAGTTAAGCAATTGTAAAAGGAGGTTTGCACAAGTAATTTCATTTTATTTTATTTTTAAAATAATGAACTGGCTTAGTCATTATTATTCCACAGACCTCCCTGAATGTTAGTCACAGATAATCAGGAACTGTTTACAGAGAAGAAACATAATCATGAGGTTAGTCACATAAAAAAAAATGGTAAAAAGTATTGCTAATTTGAAGTAATATGTAAGTGTTAATATGTTAAAATGTATATTTAATTACCTTTCTTTTTTTATATCATTTGACTGCAAAGAGAAGAGCTCCAAAAAAAGGTTTTCTGAAAGTGATTTTTTTTTCCTTGCAGGCCGTTTAGAGGCCCCCAGCCTGCAGTGGCCAGCAGAAAGAATTAAACCAGGTCCTGGTGACATAAAACAGGAATATAGCACATATCCTTATGTGCGAGCCACTAATGATGCAGCGATCCTTCCTGTCTCTGTTGCTATAAAACTTTCCAGCCTTGGTCCTAACAGCAGACTGGAGTGGTGGCCTAATTTTCCGTAACTAATGTAGGCACGATAGTAGTACCAGTAAAAGTAATCAGAGTTAGAAAACCATTAGCACATAAGTTTTACATTAAGCTGCAATTTAATGTAACTTATTATAGAAGATGTAAATATGAAGAAATTAAAAGGGTGCTGCAGGAAAATAGCATGTAAAATAGTTCTTTCTTTCGATTAGCTCACCTGGTCAACTCTGGCTTGTTGTTTAAGGTTGGGGATTTTCCTAATTTCTTGCACACTAGTCAAAAATAATTAGATATATTAGTATTATTATTATTATTATTATGAGGTAGTGTACTTGATAATAATTCTGCATTTACAATAATTTTGTAAAAAGAGTGTGTTCTGTTTGTGTTTCTGCCTTTGTTCCTTTGGTATCACTAATGCAGAAGGTGATAATAGTTGGATTTGAAGCCGGATATTTTATCACACAAGTTAGTTGACTGATGAATTAGGCTCATGTGCGTGTGCAGATGCATGAGCCTAACTATTTAAGTGAGCATCAGTGCATTGTGTTGGTAACTGCAATCATGTAAAACAGGTTCGCTGGGGGTTTTATTTATGCCAAAATAGGTCAGAGTGCTGTGTGTGTAGCTGAACGGAGAGAATTGCTGCTAGAAAAGGAATTACATTTCAAGTCACGTCTCCATACTAACAAGAATGACATTTTTCCATTCTCATCATGACATTTTATCAAAATCATTACTCTGACCTGAGGGCCACAGGAGATAGAATTCAGGGAAGGGCCAAAAGGGAACAAGCAGAGGAGACATTCCAAGGTGCAGAAATAAAGACTATCCAATTGAGATCTTATGTATTGTCTTTCAATAGGCTTTTCTGAGGTAGGAATCTAACATGCAGATTATTCACATTTTTCTCTCTTATTTCAGCAATACGTATTTGGTGAGCAGTTTTATTTTGTCTAACTATTTAAATTATCTTCTTTCCTAATTAGGATTTTTAAAACCCCATTTATTTAGAAATCGTATCAGTATCAATTCTAATTAGGTTATTATCATTCCAAGCTGGTTTAGATTTTCCAGCTCTACATAAAGTAACTGAATAAATGATACACGTGACAAAGATAACTGCAATAGAAAAAATGAATCAAAATGATATGTATGGGATCTAATCACATTAATTACCAGATGTTTGGAGGAAGACATCATTTGGTTGGTTTCAGTTACATATTAAAAACCACAGCTATTTAAACAATGAGATTCTGTTCCTTTTTTTAAAACAGAAAACAGTTAATGGCTGGGAGAATAATTTAAATAAATCCTATTATGTCATACATAGGGATAGTTTAGAAGTTTTAAACCAAAGTGATGTTAAAATATCTTATCTGCAAAAGCTAAGGCTTTTTGCAATTTTTATTTAAGATAGATACAGTCACAGACATGGAAGCTAACTACTCCAAAAGAGCTTAGGACTGAAGTGGACATTTTACATCTTTCCTTAACGACCATCTCTCAAGTAGTTCTTACGAAGGCTATTATCACTTTAAAGTGTTATATAATACCATTTCGAGAACTGTTATTTCGTTTTCCTGTGTATATTAAGATCAGCAATAAAAATGCAAATGCTATGACAGTTTAAATATTTCTAGAAAATAATTCACGCCACACTATGACTTCTGACTTATTTTCAGCATGGCAAGAGAGTAATAGACAGAATGTAAGATATTAACAACTTCCAACCCTTTGAATTATACCTCCCTATATACAATTATGAACTATTCCCATAAATGAAAACATATTTATGTCCACAATCAATGGAGGAAGTCTGTTTTGTATTTTTTTGCCTCTTTGTAGTTTAATGCATAACTATATTTTTCAAATGAGTTTAGTCATCGTCCCAGCTACCAGTGGGTTTTTATAGACTGATGAAATAACTGGCAAATACTAAACCCGAACATTGTGTGCACCAGCATTTAATCTAGAGTTTACGCCTTAGGGGCTAATTAAAATTAGCAGGTTATTTAGTGTATTCGAGAAGTAACAGCAATTGTTCTGTTTACCTATACCGGCAAGAATAATGTTTGGAAAAGTTGATGTGATGATTTGAAACCTAAATGCAAAGTGATGGTAGAGTCACCCCTACTTGTAGACTTTTTAAAAAATAGGTAGTATATTACAGGAGGACTACCTTCAAGTTTTTGCTTTAAATCAACCATAAGATGTTTAAAACGTTTGGAGTTTCAATATAAGCGCTGATCCAAGCTGGTTTCGAGACAGATATAGCGAGACAAAATCACGATTCTAAAATGTCCTTACCACCTTAGTATTTTTTAACACTTATGTTCTGTCCTAAAAAGAGAATTTTATTATAGGAAAACTAAAATAAACCCCTAACAATAAACCCCGTAGACACTATTGGAGACATAAAAGCATGCCAGGCAGCTAACTGATTGCGCAATCCACGTTAGCTTACACCTTACAAAAACTACTGTGTCATGTAGCGAGTCAGCTAATCTCTCTTAGTAGGGGCAGAGTTAGGGGCCAGGGCAGGACCCCCCCCCCGAAATATATGTATATATATATTTATGTGTGTGTGTGTATATATATATATATATATATATATATATATATATATATATATATATATATATATATATATATATATATATATATATATATATATATATATATATATATATACACACACACACAATTGTATGTATGATGTGTTTATGAATAGGGGAGAAGATATATCACTTTTTGGTCAAAAGACTTTTCCATCTCTCCTCGTGCTTCCACAGTGGGTTTATGCAGTTATGTAAGACAAACTGATATGTGTCATAGATTAAATCTACATTCAAGTAAAATATACTTAATCCTAAAAGTTCAAAACAAACAATGAAACTGATTTAAAGGATGTAAAATCAATATGCGTTCAGTTTTTTTCTTTCGTTGTGTTCCTTTTTTTTTTTTTTTTTTTTTTTATGCGTAGATCCCTTAGGACTGGTGATCTTTCAATTTGCTTGCAAGCTGGAAAAGTGGGGGCACCCCGGACTAAACCATATTCTTCCCTCCCTCTTTCTAGTAAGATCATAGCTATATCTTACCTGCTTCTCCTACTTCTCTAAAGGCCAGACTAAACGAAGTTTTAGCAAGAGTGGAGAGTCTGGAGCGAAAGAAGAGAAAATTCTGTTCCATCATCATTTGATGAAAGCTACCGTCTTCCAGTCCTGAAAAATAACGGTGGCCTACTGATGCCATCACAAGGCATGGTGAAGGTGCTGAGAGCTGCTGAGAGGGTGATTCGCCAAGCCTTCGGGAAGGCAAACTGCAAAGACCTCAAAAGTCACCTTCATCTTCCAGGACGACATTGAAACAGAGGAAGTTTTTCAGCTTGGGGAACACATTGAGGGAGACACAGTTTAGCATCGACAACCACTTTTCCAATTTGTTGTCATTGTTTTTGTCTGTGTTTTCTAAAATAAGGCTATACAACATTGCAAAACTTAGCTCTGAACAGAAGTCCTCCTTTATGTATATGTAAAAATATTTAATATATATTTTATTAATATTTTATTTTGATGTCAATGCAAGGTACACATTGTACGTTTAAAGTAGTCAAAAACAGCCAATTATACCCTGGCCTCCAGAGGGTTAAAATAAAAATTTAAGATTATTATCATTATAAACTGTTTTTAACACAGAAAGAAAACAAACATGGCACTGCTTTTTCTCGGATTTATATTTGTTGTATGTTTTTTTCCCTACAAAGATGACAGGATGTCAGGCATGTAAGCACTGACAGGGATTACAAAAAAGCATGGTTGATGACAGGATGGGATTTCCATTAATTTCATGCATTAGATTCTTACATTTTTACAGTAAAGTACATCCTAATGTGACTGCTGAAAAAACACATGTATCCTGTATGAAAAAAAATGTGTAAAATCTTTCCTGTTACATCAAAACCTGCTATATTCATTTCATGCTCCACTGAAAAGGACACCTAATGTAAAACTGTAAACAGTAACAATAAAAAGCAAATCCGTATCATTTACATGAAACTTTGACAAAACTTGATTAGGCTGTTCTCTCTAACAAGGCATATGCTTAAATGATAAGCATTACATTAGCTGTAGCTATGAACACTTAAAATACAGTGGTTTCTAAAATTTTCTCTTATTCAGTTTTGCATCTTTTACTCCTTCCCAAAGTCTACTGCCGTTCAAAACACAGTGTAAACCTGGCAACAGACAGCCCCGCAGCATCCCTAGCATTCCACACATTTGCACTCGGAGGGCACACTGCAAGCACCCACACATGATAGAGTGAGTAATCAATCCCTGAAAAAAAGGTGCTTGTCACTTCTCTGATCACGACAACGGCGATTTAGCGAGGCCTTTAATACAGCACGACCAGTCTGGCTCATGAATTTACACAAGCTGCTCTAAAAAATGAATCAGCATTGATTAATCCATGTATTGCCTGTTTTTAAACTTCATCGCATCAAGCATTAAGGTGGAGGTGTTTTTTCTCTTTTTTTCCCTTTTTTCTAATCATCTTGGATCAAATCACTTGCGAGAGTTGTCTTCAGGTCTGTTCACTTAATGCTCCCATGTGCTTTTTAATGAGGAACACACTGTAGAAAGAGGCAAGAGGCGATGTGATTTTAATAGTCTCACTATGGTCCACTGGGAAGGGATCATAGTCATTGCCTTATTTGTATTTGAGTGTGTAATTGAATGGAGCGAGGGGAGGAGCTGGGATGTTGGCTTCTTGTCAAATTCCTGTCTTATGGAGGCGGTGAGTTACAGAGATGGCATGTCTACTCCCAAGGTAGATAAAGTGTTTGGAATATGTTAACCTTTTCCTTATTTGTTTTGTGTGTGTTCTCTGCTTTGTTCCACCATGAAATGAGAAGTCTTTGCTGCCACAGGGCGAAATCCATGCTCACACTGGGCTCACAAGACATTTGGCACCTGCATATTAGCCTTCTGTTGAAATGAGAAAAAAACGAGTGTAGAGGAGGAACTTCAGAGGGCCGAATTGGTGTGCTCAGTTTGGCTAACAGCTATATTTTGTCTTGCGAGCTTAATCCATCTTTCTTTTCATTCTCCTGCTCTTCATCTCCAGCAGTTAAAGCCCAGTACCTCAGGCGCAGCAATTATTGGCACGGTAAAGATGAAAGGTCACAATTGTTAGCAAAGGAAGTGACAGAAAGAGAAGGTGGAACAATCTTCTCCATTATCCTCCTTTGAGGAGGATAATGGAGAAGTTATGGCTGTCAAATATATACCTTATAATCTATTACCAATACATTTCATTACATTGAGGATAAACACAGCTAATTTCATATACAGACTAGGATATTTCTTATTAGGGAATTTAAGTGTCCTAAGAACACTAACATTGTTGAGATTACTAGTTAAGAATCTGAATCCAAGCATTTGCTTTCTAGAAGTGTAAAAAGATCTCTTTATCTTAAAGCTCTACTATTTTAATGTCAAATTTAAGTCTGTCTTGTAAAGACTGTTGAATTATTGCTTAGCTTTTATTAATGTGGCTTATATGAAGGTGGGTACTTTAAGCTTAAGACCCTGTAGTAGTTCTTTAGCTGCCTCAAAGTGGAGTTGAAACGTTTTGTCAATGGGCTGGCTGACAACACTGGGCTACAAAGCACCAAAGAGGTTTCATTCCCTTTATAATAATTAATATGGAACCACATTTGGGTTCTTAGTACAAAGCAAAATAAATTCTGCAAGACCGCACCAACTGGCTAGCTGATTTTGAAGACTCTGAAGTCAGCTTCTGGTTTGCTGTGTCATATCAGACCACTTGGAATCTAGAATTCACTTCATCCTCTATATTTCAAATCATGTAATGTTAAACACAACTCTCTGACAGGCAGGTGGCCTCAGATTTTGAAAAGCTTCACAGGGAGTCGATATACAGTATTCCCTGATTGACTTTATGTTCCTGACCAAGTTCTTGTGGCCTTGCCTTGCCCTCTTTGGACGCCGCTCTAGCCTTGACTGTTGCCTCTGGTTGCACAATCAGGACCCTGTTTTTACTTTCTGATCACCGGTTAAGGTCTTGACATTGAGAGGCAGCACGGCTCAACAATGGATCAACACATTAGAGTCCATTCTACCTCAGTTTTGTAACACTAAACACAGGCTGTTTAACCGATAGTATCTAAAATTCACAAAATATTCATTCTGTTCATAAAAATATTTAGAAAATATATAATCTGCTTTTATGGATTAAGGCCCGTTTAGATTGAGAAACGTGTGGAGCAGCAATGTATACCAAAGTTAAATTGAAAGTAATGCTTTTCCTAATTTCAAAACATACAAAAGAGGAAATTTGAACCAGTTTCCCCCAATCAATATATCAATTGGTATTAACCAGATTTTTTTTATTATTTTGTATATTAGAAAATTATTTTGCTTTTTGTCTCATACTTAAATGATTTACAACAAAAGTGTAAGAAAATCATCATAAAGACCGAATTATACAAACTAGTTGGGTTACTTTTTTATGTTTGAATCAACAGTATTGTGCTTTGAGATTAACCCACATAGTAATTGGATGAACTTAATAAAGCTCACATACCTGCAGTGTTTCAGGAAATTCTTTGCATGACTACCTACAGATTCCTTATGACCAAAGATCCGTGGTTAGCAGGTTAACCTGATCTTTTTTCAAGGAAAAAATTTAAATGTAAAACAAAAATTTTTTTTTTTCCTTGCGCAGTTTGGTAATATGCTCCTTCAGATATGAAGATAATTAATATATCAATGCAATCTATAAACACATTTATTTCATCAAATACGCCCTCACTAACTGAAAGGAAAAAATAAAACACTGCACTGAAACAAGCTTGAAATGAAGGACATTTCTTGGAACATCTTTAATGTTAATGGAATATCCTTTTTGTATCTCTGGCTATAATTATTGTATTTCAACAGTTTTTTTTGTTTTTTTTATCCTTGGGCATATTCTGATTAATGGGAAAAAAAACTGTCAATATTTTTTTAGGACTCAGGATTTATTCCATCCAAACGCCAAGTTGCATAATAACACGAAAAATGGTTAGGGTATATATATATATGATCAGAACTGGAGAAACATTTTACAGTTCACGAAATTTATATATATATATTTTATGTTAGGACCTTTTTTTAAAATCATTATTTGACAGTTTCGCTAATTGGGCTTTTAAGGTCACTTAGGTCACCGACCCAGTCATCTATCCCGTTGACAGATTAGACATGCAAGTCAAGGTTGCACACTGTGGATGGTGGACAGAACCTATGGCTAGCTCATATGTAATAACCTTGATTTGAAGACCCAGCTCTCAAGCCACCTCCCTATAGGTCAGCTGGGCTGCAAAGGCTTAATAAAAAATATTGCTACTGTTTGGGGGTCAGATATTTAACTCTAAAAAGTTTCAGTTCCCCTATGGGGCTGTTATGGCATTTTATGGCCCAAGCAACTGTAGACAATACTTTCAATACTAATCCAGTAATAAGGTTTCATTCATAAATGTAATACAAATGTGGTGTCATACAATAGTATTTGTTTTATTATTTAACAATAAAATAAAAAGATCTTTAAAAATGGCAAAATATTCACATAAAAGTTACATTTGACTCTGTTTATCTTTTCAATCATTAACGTCTTCCTAATGTACAATAATACGCCTAGCTTGGCAATGAATACCCAAATTGCTGAGGGCAATTAATACCAAAACTACTAATTCACATACAAATTACTACAGTACCTAATTTGTAGGGTACAGTTCAAGTTAGCCTGTATGAAATCTTGCCTGATGAGGCTTAGTTAGTAAAATAACAAGATATGAAAGGGTAAGTCTAGCACTGGCATTTATTGAACATCAAGGCCTTTCAAATATTTGGAAATCTAAGCAACAGCTGCCTAAAACATAATAGTTTATACTTTATTAACAAAAATGATTGAACCTTCCAACTAAAAATGCTTTAATCAACAAACACACATGGTCTGTCTTGACTTCCTGTGGCTGATCAGAACTAAAATTTGATTAAACCTGCACACATAAGTGATTGCTACTTTCTTCTGCATCGATGGGTTGTAATGACTGCTATATTTGAAAAAAAAATTTAAATGTATGTTTTAAACCTTGCATAATATCCTTTATGTGTAATCAAAAGCCCAACTTGAAACAGGCATTGCAAAGTAGCTTAGGCTAAAAACATTTAATTTTATAGCACAAAGCATGATTCCTTATGTAGTTTCGCTAATAAATGAATTAAAGGAAATATATTGTGTAAGTCTGTGGTCCTCCCCTTTAGAATCAATTAATGAAACTCAGCATATAAAAGAAATATAATAAACTAATTCCAAACAGTGAGCAATTTAGTGATGGAAGAAGGGAAAAAACAGGTTCAGTTAATAAAGGGAATAACATAAATACAAAAAAGAAGGAGTTAGATACATAAAACAACAACAGGAAGATAATGACATCGGAGAAACATGTTAGATTTCAGGGTCAGTGCCTTTTGCAGCATCTAGATCACCGCAGGATCTCCATGCCCCCAGGCTTTTCTATAAAAGACTGAAACAGCTGCTGGATTTTCCACATAAACTCCTACAGAATGGGATTAATACAACGTGCATCCATGTTTCCATCATAATCCTCAGTAGTTAGTAGAGGGACATGCTCTCACTAGCTGATGGCCACCTGTCTCCTTCTGCTCAGATGATCATTTGACATCCTCCTACAGAGTAGTGACACTCTATAATCTAACCGCAGATTTTTATCTATGTAGATTACATTTGATTTGCCATGTAGATTACATTTGATTTGCCATATTTTTCATTAAAGTGTAATTGTCAAATTTACTTTGGCAGCAGAGTTTTGTTGAATTTTAAATTACTGGTCGCGCAGAGGCATCGAAATATCCCTTTGGACCGTATTAAGATGTATTCTGAGAGCCTCAAAACCATGCAGACAATTTCAGAAAGCAGAGGTTTCTTCCTTTGTTAAGTCTCAAGAGCGCTTTTGAGGTGGGTCACCAATTATAGCCAAGATGGTAACTTTTTAAAGCAGATCCCACAAGTGTGGGATGGGCTCTAAATCTTTATTTATGGCTTCCTATCCCACTAGAAAACTGCTAAAACCTCGACAACTGATACTTACTTGGAGGCTCACTTCTGTTCTAGAGACCCACACGAGTCATAAATAAAAATATGATGAGAATTGCATTTTCTTTACACAAGAAAACAGTGCATCCAAACATCCATTAAAATCTGAACTAGGTTTTATTCCAAGAGCTACCTAGAATAAACTTTTCTTCATATGAAGGCTAGCACACAACAAACCAGTCATTTTCCTCTTCTTTAGTTCTTTATTTATCTTTATTACTCTCTTGCGATTATCTATCTGAGCAACTTGAGAGGGCCTTTCATCTAAATTCAAAATCTAGGACATGGGAGCAATTTCTTCAAAATATAATTATTCTTGCACATTTTAAAGGATGCCCATGTTTCAACTATCCTTTTCATCTGGACTTTTCAAGTTTGAAATATCAAGAGACTCACTGGAGTCACTTTACAGCTCTTTTGTTATAAAAGCCTTTAGTTATTCAAGAATATCTTAATTTATATCTTTGGACCTTAATAGAAGCACTTCACATAAATCTGTAGAAAATTGCCTACTTATTCAACGTGACACAGGTACGTACTTTGCATCGTAACTGTTGTGCAAGGAACAGTTTGAGATCCTCACTTATTTACGGTTTAGTAATATTTATTAATTATTCAAACAGATAAATTGCCTTTTAAAAGTATTCCTACAGTTTTAATATAATTTTACAGCTTTAAATTGAAATCTTGTGTTTGTTGGTATGTGGCATGCTGTGGTCAACATTGTGTAACACATTTTGGTACAGTTACAACTGTAAGTCTTCTGAGGGGGTTCTCTACCAATTGTGCACATCTAAACAGTAGAAATAAAGCTGTTACCTTGCAATAATACCAAAACAACTGTTAAACTGAAAATAGGTTCTAATTGGACCTAAGACTGGACTTCGTCTGGACCATCCTAACACATCGCAAAGCACAACATGCTTTGATTAAAAGCTTTTGTGTTGTAAACTGTTGAAACTATACCGGATGAAAGTGAAGCGGGAGCAAGTACTTGTCAGAATGGTGCGATCTATGACTCGAGCAGAGGTGGAATTGCGGGAATAAATAATTTATTTAGTGGAAGAATAATGAACATAAACAGGAGAAAGGGCAAAGCCGAAACAGAACAACGCGGAACTGGAACGTAAACAAACAGAGAATGGAAGCAAGACGCGGGGACTACAAACGTAAACAAAACAGAGAACTGAAGCGAGACGCGGGGACTACAAATGTGAATAAATAAACAAACCAGCATAAGAACACGGGAAGGGGAAAAAAACAAAAAGAATAAATAACAACAATAATAATAATAATCACAAGGAAGGAAATAAACTGAGACAGGGAACTGGGGAGAAAAGGATGGGGGAGGAACCACGGGAAACCGGAGACTACAAGAAAACAAAAACCAAAGTAAATAACAGTACGGGACCAGGGGAGAATAAAGATGGAGAAGAACCAAGACAGAGAAACAGCGAGCAAGAGGGAAACGCTTTCTGGGAGACGTGGAGGAACAAGCAAGAAAAGGCGCAGAGAGACGAGGAGGGAATCAGACAATCCAGCAGTGAGTGAATGATTTAACCAGGCTTAAATACTGAGGAGCAGGAGGTGGAGATGATTGGGAGATTAAGCACAGATGTGAACGATGATTGAGAACAGATGAGGGAACACACACAGGGCGGATGAGAGAGCAGACAGCGAGGGAGAAAACAAAGACTCAACCAAACTAGAAAATAACCTAAACAAAACAATAACTAAATATAAATAATGATAACAACAACAAAATTATAATAAACTGAACCAAACCAAAAACACGGATCATGACTGTACCCAACCCCCCTACGGCGGATACCAGACACCAAAAACGGCACAAGAAAAAAAAAAAAAACTGGGTGGGAGGCCTCAAAAGGAGGGCTAAAGCAACAAAAAAAAACAAGAACAAAAAGCAACCCATCACGAGCGAAAAAACGGCCAAGAAAAATAGCAGAACCAAAAACCAACAGAAAACAACTAAAGCACATAGGCCACCAAAGGCAGTCCAGAGGACGGCAGAGTCCAAAGAAGCCGGCAAGAGTCCTGAAGTTCTGAAGGACTACCCGGAGGACGACAGGAGGCACGAAGCTCAGGAGGACAACCCAATGGACGAAAGAAGTCCGGAAGCTCAGGAGGACGTCCCGGGGGACGACAGGACGCACGAAGCTCTGGAGGTCTTCCGACAGGACGACGACAGGAACCACCAAGACTTTGAGGTCGTCCGACAGGACAACGGCAGGAACCAAGAAAATCTGGAGGCTGCCCAACAGGACGACAGCAGGAACCACGAAGATCTGGAGTACGCCCGACAGGACGACGCCAGGAACCACTAAGATCTGGAGGCAACCAGACAGGACGACGACGAGAGGCACGAAGATCTGGAGGTCAACCGAACAGGACGGCGACAAAGTGCAGTCCCAACTGCGGATAGTCCTCTGCGCAAGGACCACAGTCCCCGTGCCTGGCGAAGGCAGGAGACAGGAGAAGCTCCCAGGAGACCGCTGACGGCGGAGAGCCCTCGGTGGAGGTTGCTGACGGTATAGAATCCTCGGCGGAGAATGCTGACGACGACGGCGCAGTAGAAGACGACGCCGACAGAGTGCACTGGACGAATGCCGGTGACGGCGGCGACATAGCGCTTTCGATGAATGCCGCAGACGACGGCGACAGAGCGCTCCCGACGAAGGCCGCAGACAGGGGTGACAGAGCGCTCCAGATGAAGGCCGCAGACGGTGGCGACAGAGCGCTCCCGACAAAGGCCGCAGACCCTCTGTAATCGTAGGAGTTAGAGGCAGGTCGCGCCGGACCTCCTCCGTAATCTTAGGAGCTGGAGGCTGGATTGAGAAAAGATGAGGGAACACACACAGGGAGAAAGAGAGAGCAGACAGTGAGGGAGAAAACAAAGACTCAACCAAACTAGAAAATAACCTAAACAAAACAATAACTAAATACAAATAATGATAACCACAACAAAATTATAATGAACTGAACCAAACACAAAACACTGATAATGACAGTACTGGTATTTGTCCAACAGAGCAATGTTTGTATTGTCTCCTTATCGTTTGGAAAACAGGTTTAAAGTTCCACTATGCTGCTTGTTTAACACACAATCAAATTTGGTGGAGCTTGGAAAAGTTACACTATGATGGTACTTGTAAAAATATGACCACTGATCTAAATAATTTGATTAAAGTTCCAGCTGTATGTTTAATTATTGTTCCACTATATGGTCGTAACACCATAATGTCTCAAGCATTCTATAGTCTCTTAGAGGCTTTTATCCGGGATTATCTTGTCCTTGATAAAGAAAATAATCCTCCCAGCATGATACTGGCACCAAAATAGGTTGGGGATAGACTATTCACATGGATTATTGTTCTCCAAAACCTCTGAGGCCTTCACAGAACTGCTGGGTTAAAAAAACCTAAATCAGATATAGTAGTTCTATGAATACAAATGCACGCCAAAAATTTCACTTTTAAAACTATGTATCATCCTCCCTCCAGTAAGAATGCTCTATTTTGTGTTGATCCATCATATTAAATCCCAAAGACAATTCCAATACAATCAAGTTCTAGTATTGCCATGACCAAATATAAAAAAGCCCAAGGGGTTCAAATTCTTTTAAAAGCACTTTATTGTACTGTACCCAAAGAAAAACCCAACAAAAGATTTTGTTTAAGTTCATTTCTTTTCCTGGAAGCTCATTAATATAAATGCTCTTGATGGAGGGGCCAGTGAATTAATTGTTCTCAGCCCCCCACTTGGGACATAATAACACTTACACCTAAATTCAACAGGAAAGAAGCTCAAATCACGCGATTTAACACGACACTCACTAAGCTGGCTGGAATCACAGTCAATGATTAATATCTTACTAACAAAACAACTGCAAAAGTTGATCCCCAAACTTTTAGATGTGCAATTGTTGATTTCCGCGATTAACATGTCCCTCTGTGATCACATCAAAAAGAATATTTTAATAAAAGCCTCTGCTGTCTTAGAGACATTTTACAATTTTGTTACCCTTTTGATCAGGAAAATGATTGTTCCAGTTAGACTTGAATTTTTACTATGGAAACATTAATGGGATTTTTTTTCTTGTATGAATTTGAGTCATTTAAAAGAAAAGAAAAGAAAATAATAAAACTGAGTACGTAAAATATATAAATGAGTTGGGGGTATGGAGAAGTTTACGAGCTATAGTAATATTTACTATATAAAACAGTAAATCAAAGGTTGCAATCAAAGAACAAAATTAATCCAAGACTGAGCTTATCTGTTTGCTTGTTTGTTTGTTTGTTTGTTTGTTTGTTTAGGACTCCCAACATCACATTTACATGAATGTTTAAGATGTTTCAGTGGACTGAGAATGAAGGTCAGATTTTGAGTCCTATACCATCCCGTGTTGGTAAATAAAGGTTACACACCAACAGATATTCTAACATCATGTTTAATATAATTTATGTTTCTGTGTCTCAGTAGTCACTATGCTATTTTAGACCGACCAGATGTTTTATAATAGGTAAAATTAAGTATGTTGCAGATTGTAAGGGTATATTTTAATCATTCCCTTCTTAAGTACATTATAAAATCCACCAGCTATTAAATTGTCATTTGTTATCAAGTAAGATTAGGTTAAACTACAGTACCCAACCCTCTAACATTCAAATATGTAAAACAAGGAGACGCAGTTTGATTACAGCATGACTTTGACCAAGAACACTCTTCAGCTCATTCTGTAGGTTTCCAAGATGTTTCTTATGACCAGAATCAGTTTATAATCCCTCCAGCAAATTCTGGACCTGCCTCCGGATTCCCTTTTTGTTTGATGTGCATGAGAAAAGGACTTTTTAGGGTAAGAACATGGAGGCATCCGTCATCAACAAACAAAGCCACCTAGCTTGATCCTTTTCAATACGAGCCAGCAGCTCTCTCAACACAATAAACAACGAAGCAAGAATTTCAGTTTTTTGCTCAGCTCTAACTTCACTACCACACATGTGAAGCATCATAAAGAAAAGGCCTAACCCACCGATAAATCTCTCAGCATCAGTCAGAAACATGACATCAAGGTACCCTTGCTTGAGGCAGAAACTGACAGACAAGTACTCTGCTGACTTGTATGAAATTAGATTAGAAATAACAGAATAGCAATGAACTATGGTGTGGTTCAATAGAGATTTTGTTAAATTGATGAAAGACAGCAAACGATTCAAGACAGGCTTTTACATTGAACAGTTTCATTTTGCAAATTACTCCGAGCCATCCAAATTTTCTCTTCGGCTTTTTTATATTTTGATAACATTTCCTCTGCTTTATTTGCATTAGATTGTCTTGCAAAAAATCCAAGAACTACTCCTACTATGTTAATCACTTAAAACACTGGATTCTCAGAACCAGCTTAGAAATCTTGTGTATTTACAACAAGGCTTTGGTAATGTCTCCCGGTAAGCCTCTTATATATTTTCTAAGGCCTTGTAAAACATCTTCTCACTGAATTAGTCAATTTTATAGTCCACCAAGACTTATTGATTCAGACATTATACATTTTATCATTGCAACAGTCCAGGATTTAAGTGCCATTTTAAATATTAAACAGAACAACTGCTTTAAAGACAAATTAAAAATAACTTTTAAATTACACATTTTCTATGTAAAACCTGCACAGCTTCATATTCAGGTTTGATACCCATATGTGTCTACACTCTTCTCTTTTGATTAAACCTGAAAGCTTAGATTAAAGAAAAATAAATATCTCTACTTTACTAGCTCCAGAACATGAATTTTGTGCTGGTCAAAGTCAAACGAGAAGAAAAAAAACACAGAAAGGAGTTCATCTGTTCTGGTTGAGGGCTTATTTTACCGGTCAACCATACCTGTTTTTGTTGTTGGTGGATTTTCTAGGGCAGCCAGACAGCCAATAGATGCTTGGACTGGATTGCCTCAAACCATTGCAAATATTCATTTTTCCTCGATACTGAATTACTTACTATTTGTAGAGTTTGTTACAGACATAAGCAAAGGTTGAAGCAACAGAAACATGGCAACAACTCCAAAACTCTAAAAGTCAAAAGCAGTCACCCATGCAAGGGCCTATGGATCACTGCTCTCTTTTGTTCTGCTTGAGTTTGTTTTATACGTTAAGACATCTACTAAAATACTGGACAAATAATCAATAAATGCACATAGATACAAATGTACCTTATGTTTTTAGAAATAAATAATAGCATTACCTGCAATTGCTGGCGGCCTGTCCAGGTAGTAGCCCTGCCTCTCGCCCATTGTAAGCTGGAGATAGGTGCCAGTAGACCCCTGAGACCCCCCAAGGATAACCGGGTTGGATAATGGGTGGATGGATGACAGCATTACCTATTCATTCTCCACAAAGCGTTCCATAAGCATGTGAACGATTTGCAAGAATTCAGTCACATTCAGACAGAAAGGCTAAATCCATTTCAGGGCCATCTGGTCTGTGTTGAAGACACCAGCTGGAGGGAGACAGGGCAGTGTTGGCCTGTGGAAAAAATGCCAGGAGTCAGAGAATCTATGAGATGGATTATCTGAGTCAAGGGATGTTTCACCATCGCAGCAAGACATCTGACAACACGGTGCGCCTATACAGGGAACCGCCACCACGCTGGTAACCTGCTGTTGGAAACATTTCGTTAGAACAAAAAGAAGAAAATTGGTTTTAAAAGAGAAGTTTTGAATTCATCAAACAGTTTTGTTTCTTACAATACAAAAAACAGTTATTTATACAGTTCAGACCCTGGAGAGTAAGTCTTAAAGGTTTGCAGGTCTCTAATCATGATTGCATTTCATTTGCACTGATAACACTGAGTGTATTCCATTCTGTATGCAATTATTGCTTACACTGAGAGGATTGCGTGGAGGAGAACAATATAATGAGAATTACTAATAGCATAATGTGGATTGAAAGTGTACTTACACGCTCTGGCAAAGCTTAATGCAATCAAAATATGCCGTCTTGCTGTTGAATGGGCAGGAAATGTATATATTTTTGTGGGGAAATAATAAGAATAAAACAGCAAATACAGCCACAAGTACACTAAATGTTGCTTACAAAGATTATCTGATTATTTCATCTTGTTTATTCCTCATACATTGTTTGTTTGCATTTTCCTCGCATTGTCAACGCGCAGTGCAACAAATCCAAATTTTCAGCATGGCAGTCCTGATATGGTTGCATTTGTTTGGAGGATACATGAATTTAGAAAACAGGGATACCAAGACCAGGTGTTTGGTGTGAAAATCCAGTCTTGGTGATAGGTCATATGGATTTTGGCCTTTAAATGTCTTCTTTAGACTCAGGTTGTGGAAGCACAAAACTGAATTCATATTGGTCTTTCTTTGATTTACACAGAGAAAATATGAAACTAAATTAAATTAATTAATTAAAACAATTGGTTTTAACACCCCCATGTATTCAAGCATCCAGGTACTCAGTCCTTAGTCACAGTTTCTTTTAAGTGGATTCAAAAATCGATCACACAAAGTGAATGAAATAATAAAGAAAGAAATTATTTGACTGCTCCTGTAATTACACCAAACTCAGTCTAAACAAGAAAACATAAAGTTTTTATTTTATACTTTTCCCATTTTAAGAACTGTAGGGAATTACTGCAAGATTTATGTCAGAGGCTTGTTGTTGGCTACAATATCAAACAATAAAGAGCCTAATTTAATAGTAAAGTCCTGCTTATGATGATCGTGTTCAACTTCTAACCAAAATTGTACAAATATTTATTTATTGAAGGAGATTAGTAAGATTTTTCCCATCAATACTTAAACTCAGAGTCTGTCGTGCAGTAGTATTAACAGGAGGTAACGATCTCAAGATTGAAGGACAGAAATGAAACTGGATTTGAAGTATTTTCATCCAACAACAAAAAAACATCCTGTAAGAAAGATTTGAAGGAGTCTACCTTTATTAACTCTGAGTAACCTCAGCAGTCGCACCAGGTATAAAATCAAATAAATCACCAGCACACCATACTAGAAACAATTTACCCAATGTCATTAATGAGATCTGAAAAGATCAGACCTCACAGAATAGCATAAAAGATAAAGGATACATTTGTGAAGCAGCCCTGTAGGAAAGCAACTGCATTCCTCAAGGACAGTGTTTCCAAACTATGGTCTTCAAGGCACACTATCCAGCATGATTTACACGTTTTCCTGCATTAGCATTTGGGTGATTGCACTTCAGCTAAAGCCTGGTAATCAGACATCAATTGATTTTAAGTGTGCTTAAACAGCCCTTCAACACATAGGGCAGTGTGCCTAGAGGTCCAGGGTTAAACAGACAGCTCTAAAAAAACAGCTTGAAAGCTGAAGAAATGTTCCTCCACCTTGCAAATATTGATTCTCTTCTTTGCTGCCCTTTCCATCAATGTTTTAAACTCACACACAATTCCAAACCACCACCAGCTCTCTATGCCCCAGCTCTCATCCCCACTGCCAGTAGTAAAGATAATTCACTTCGGAAAGTGGCACTTTACTATTTTTCCTCTCAAACTGTTATTTTTCGTATTGATTGACATTTATGAAGCCAAGTAAGTATAAATTATATTTACTATATAGTAATTAAATATTATGCATGACACTTATTTACTCTTTCTGGGATATTGTTAAGAATTTACGAAAGATATCCAATATCTTACATTAATACCTAAAATGTAAAAATTGTACATGAAGCGCTTTGGCAACATTTAATCATTCGAATAATGTCAAAACCTAATTTAGCTACTTAACAAATTTTGATAAAATAAAGTTGGACTTAAAAAAAAGGCTTGTATTGAACATATAACTGCCTTGACTTAAGTGAATTTGCCTTTAAAATTGCGGTAGCTCACAGAAAATCCCTTTTCTTACCACATACAGCATGGAGTTGAAGATCCAGATGGTTATTAGAAATACCCTTTTAGATTATTTTTGAAGTTGCCTAGAGATTACACTTAACATATACATGACAGATTTTGTATGATAAAATACGGGGTTCTAAATTATTTTCCACTAACACACAGCATTGTGGCTCCGCTTGAGTCTACTCTAAAAACCCTATACGCACTTGGGTTGAGTTAAACCGCCCCGAGTCGCACTGGTGAAATGGGGAGATTATAGACATAGCAATTCAAAACATTTACTTAAGGAAGCAAAAAGTTGATTCCCTTTTGAAGGCTGCTTGTTACCTACATTTCACTCGATTAGCTTTTCCTTTAAAAGTTAAATGATCCCTGGAATACCTTTGAATTCAGGCTTTCTTGTTCTTTTTGATCATCAAAAAAACAATAATGGTAAAATTAAAATACGGTTTTCACAAAAGAAATACCAGCAACCTGACATTAGAACTGTGTGAGACTGTAGCATTTTATAAATGTGTACCGTTTAGAGCTCCACAGTCAATAACACATATCGATAATCATTTTTGTTGATCTGCTACAGGATGATGAAAAGAAACTGTGAACCTGTCTATTCATTTCTCTCCTAAACCGCATGATAAATTTCTTATTCAAAGTTATTCTGTTCCTGAGACATGTACTTGATCAGCTGTCACCAAAAAATCACACACAAGACACACAGTAATACTGGAGCAGTCAGACTTGAAATGGCAGCACACAGTTTAAATTCTCTTACCCTAAAATAGGCAGTTATTTCTCAGATTTCAGTTTATACATTCATCATCCTACTACCAGTTTTCAGAGTTTATTCTGTCCCTTGGGTTAAAATGCTGCAACTCCTCCTGGGATATTGGACCATTTCTGTTGATGTTTGAAACCAAGACTGTTTTTTACAGCACGAAAACACCACATCTGTGCAAATGTACCTATGTGGTTTTGAACATAGATGTATATTGGTTCTTTAATGTACCTACTTTAGGCTTTTACCAGGGCTCAAAGAACACTAAAACAATAATCAATCCCCCCAGGGCACTTATCAAGACTAAATTACTTGAATATATAGTGTCACAATTAGTAGCCTATGATGAAATACTAGACTGTATAAAAGTCCTAATGGCAAGGGAAAACTAATTTCAAACAACTGTAAACCCAATTTAATTAGTTAAGCTGGTGCAAATGGTTTAAAACCTTAGCCATTATTGGCTTCTTATGTATAGCAAAAACTTAATCTATTAGTAGGTGTTGGTTTAATTTTACTATAATACTGGTCTTGTCAAGCTTGTATGATTTTTGAAAAAGAATAAAAAATAAAAACAACCTTAACTATTTTACACTTTACCATTCTTGTAGTGATTTGGTCTTCACAGCAAAATTAGAATTTGTTAGTTTAAAGAGTGTGATGGAGTGAAATACTCTCACACATTTCGTTGTTATATTTGGTAAAGGCCTTTGTGAAAAGCCTAGAGTGATGTGGAGCTCTCAGAATAATACAGGGATTATTAGTCTGATCTGTAGGTGGTGAGGAGAAGGGAATATTCTCACTGGGGGTCAGTTATATAAGAGGCGATTGGAGACTGGTCTGTTTAAAGATTCCGAGAGTGGATGGCTGAATGGTTACCTATTAATAAAGAGTTGTAACCAACTCAATGACACCATTGTAGATTTCTGCGAGAGGTGTCGATTGAAACCACAATTTAACACCAATCTGCGAAGTGAACCTCCCCACCTCTTGCCCAATGACCACTGGAGATTGGCACCAGCAGACCCTCATGACCCTACAAGGATAAAGATAATTAAAAATATATATGATTAATAGAACATTTTCCAAACTTCATAAATGAATATAATATTTAAGGAAACACTTTTCTACACATTTCAAAGGGAGATCACCCCACTGAACATAATTTAGCTTATTCCTAGGCTGGCAATAACTGTATTGGGTGCTAGGTACAGAACATTTTCTATGAACAATGAAAAGTGTTAGAATCGTTTGTAAAAACAGAAACCTGTAGTACATACACTGTACACGTATTACAGGTCAGTGACTCTGCCTGATTCTACTTACACAGAAATATGATAACATTTCCTTCCCCAAAGTCTGATTAGCTGAGTTTTGTCACGCTTCCAGTTTCCTGCATAACTCACTCTTCCACCCACTGAATGAGATGGCACCATCTGGTACATGATGCTACCTCAGTGACTGCGTACAGCAGGGACATGGTCTTTGTCATCCATTGGAGCAGAGACTCTGTGGGTTTGTAAATGCTGTCTTTCCTCCCATATACGGGCTACCTTTTAGAATATCCCAGCTGAAGAGCATGTCTGTTGACTAGTGTTGCTGTAGGCCCATATTTGCCAGCACTGTCACTTCAGACAGCTTTTCATGTCAAATTCATTACACCTCTGTGGGCAGTTCTACGTCACAACTTCTCAGAATGTGAGGCACTAAAGGAGAATTGCTTTAAAAGTGCAACCCAAAGTGAGTTTTGAAATCACTATACATTTACGTCAAACATGGTTCCCTCTGTGTTTGGAGAGCAAAGCCGTCCAAAATACAACTGAAACCAGAGGATTACAAGCACCAAATAAAAACAGTTATTTTGTCACTGTTAAATAGAATACAACGTCTCTTGTTTTATATGATTAGAATTACCTAATTTATTTCAATTGCCATAATAACGAGAAAGAAAATATATCAGAGATATGTCTGAGATATTTAAAAAGAAAATGTCTTCAAAATAAGAATTATGCCACAGAATGATTAGTATTTAATCTATTTAAAAATGTCTCTTAATGATTTCATGTCCGCCATACATTTATAGTTGGATTTTGTTAATTTAATACTTGGTCCTCATACGGGGGTTGGACAATAAAACCTAAAACATCTGTCATTTTAGTATGGTAAGTTAAATGGGTAAATTGGACAAGTCTGGTGGTCAATCTTCATTAGTTGCACATTGCACCAGTAAGAGCAGAGTGTGAAGTTCCAATTAGCAGGGTAAGAGCACAGTTTTGCTTAAAACACACAGCTTTATGGGTGACATACCAGAGATTAAAAGAGGATAAATTGTTGGTCCACGTCTTGCTGGCGCATCTGTGACCAAGACAGCAAGTCTTTGTGATTTATCAAGAACAACGGTATCCAGGGTAATGTCAGCATACCACCAAGAAGGAAAAACCACATCCAACAGAATTAACTGTTGTAAGAAGAAGCTGTCTGAAAGGGATGTTCAGGTGCTGACCCGAATTGTAACCAAAAAAAATAAAAATAAAATCATGGCTGCCCAAATCACAGCAACATTACTGTAAATTTGAACCTCACTCTCCTGTTTGCAGCAAAACCATATGTCGGTAGCTTCACAGGGTCAATATAATGGCTGGGCTGCTAAAGCCAAACCTTTGGTCACTTGTACCAATGCCAAATGTCAATTTTAATGGTGCAAATTGCGCTGTAGACAATATGAAACATGTATTGTTCTCTGATAAGTCCACCTTTACTGCTTTACCCACATCCGTAAGAGTTATGGTGTGGATAAGCCCCAAAGAAGGGTACTGTCAGGAAGAGGAGTCTTTTTGCAGGTTGTCCATCGGGGGTCGCCAGACCGCCAGGCTGAAGCATCCTTCCTCACCTGTACTTCCTGCACAGATGAGTTCCATCTCCTATAAGCGATGGGAGTGGACCTACAAAACTTCGCCTGAGTATTAGTTACTATCGGTAACGTAGTTCCCTCAGAGCCAGTTACTCCTTTTGACTTTCCTCAATGACTAATGTTCTCTAGTATTTCAAGTAATTCCTCATTGTTTTGCTCAACCCGTTCAACTCTCTGTCTCCAGATTGCTGCCAAACCTTCTCCGCGCTCACCGTCTTCCCGTTGCCTCTGCTTCCACCTCCATCTGGGTCCACCTCCTCCTGCCATCAGCTCATCTGCCCGCTCCATCAAACACCCCCTGGACTGCACTCCATCAAACACCCCCTGGACAACTTGCCTTCTGGATTCCAACATCTCCATCAATTCTCCTCTCCCTGGCGTGAATTAATCTCCTGTCCTGCAAGTAAGAAACAAACTCATATAACAGTCAACCTTCTCGGACCACTACTCACCTCTCTGTCACCTGCAGAAACTTCCAGTCTCCCATTGCCCTTAGAACCTCCCGGTCTCCCTCGTTGTTTCCTGCCATTTCAGTTTCCGGACCACACCCACCTGTACTCAATAAATCTCCTGAGAGCTCTCTGTTTCTGAGGGTCAGATCGCTAAAAAACATGACAGGTACCACCCAAACTGTTGCCAAGAGTGAAGCATGGGGGTGGATCAATGATGGTTTGGCATTCCCTTGGCCCAATACTTGTGCTAGATGTGTCACTGCCACGGACTACCAAACCATTCTGGAAGACAATGTAAATCCAATGGTTCAAACATTGTATCGTGTAGGCGGTGCCGTGCATAAAGATCAGCTCACTTCAGAACAAGCACCCGAAGGCGTTCTACGTGGTAGCTGGAGGTAGCAGTAACCGACGGCTTATGTGAAGAAGCTACAGTACGGCTTCTTAGCTACGTGTAAACCTTGTTTAAATGTGCCGCTCCGACACATCTGATTGGCTTGCATCAATATGAGCGCAGCCCTCCTCTTGTCCAATTTTGTCCACACACACATTATTTTCCACCGAGCTTAGTGCAAACTTTGCCGGAGCTTTGGGGCTAGTGCTAACATTAGGGTTTCGCCTGCTATTGTCTAGCTTTACAGCTAAATTAGCCTTTTGTTGGAAAGCCAGGACGCTCTCAGGACCTCCTGAAGTTTTATGACTCTGTGTGACATGCTTTTAGTTAGGGCTCTGACCAACATGCAGGCAGACCACTCAGGAGACCACAGATCAGGTACGTTTGTTTATTGAAAATGATCTTGTAGATGTGATGGGAATCTTCGGAGTGGCTGCGGGAACTGGAGGGCGAGGAAGGGGAACTGGGAGTGGAAGGATCCAGAGAGGGGGGCGTCGATGGTTAGTGGAGAATTTTGGTGTGGTCGGAGGGCGGACTGCAAGCACAAGTGAACCCAGGTTGTCCGAGGAGTCGGTGGAGCTGCTGGTGTCTGTGAGTGATAATCTTGAATTGTTTAAATTCTTGTAGAGTTGTGAGTAATGGTTTCTTCAGAGAGGAGTTCTTGAGCTGGGACCGGGGTTTGCAAACACAAAAGTAGTTAATAGGGTTAGTAGGGACACGCAAGATATGAAATCAACTGAACTCATAAGGGGGGCTATCAGAAACACAAGGAGAGCTTGGGAGTAACATAGAAGGTTAACAACCAGGCACTGAAGCTGCTCCCTTTATCCTGTACTGCTTGATGAGGCTGATGAGCAACACCTGTGGAACCCAGGCAGCAGTTCAGCAGCTACGGCTGCAGGACATGCCCCCTGTAGAGAACACAGGCAGGAAACAGCAACACACCAGCCAAGAACAAACCACTTCCTAACACTTTCTTGGAAATCTTCAGATCTTCAGGCATGCACATACAGGCATGCCCCGTAGCGTTGTCTCCCCAAGCTACCACAGAAGCATACACTCAGTTACTTGTGCTTGATATTTTTATGTTATTCTTTTCCCTTCTCATTCACTTTTAGAGTCCCTTAAATTGTTGTTCCACTCTTTCTTCTTAGTAGTAAGTTTAGTAGTTAGGTGTGCAATTGTTCATTGGTAGCTAGTTATAAAGTTTGTTGACTGAATGTTTTGGCTGTAAACTTAATTAATTTGGATAAATAAATTTGTATAATTTAAAGAGCAGAGTTTGTGTTTATTGCAGTATATGAATCCGTTCCTACCACCTATATTACGATCACACTCCTTCATGAGAGACTGAACAGGTTTATTTCCTGATTATCAGGTGGTGTCCTGTTGATTAAATATAAACTTTCATTATTAATAATTATATTAATACAAGTATTAATGATAGTTATTATTAAATCATATAGCGAAATACCTGTATTAATAAACCCCTATAATGGGCTCCTTAACACAAGGAAACCCAAAATATGTAAGTTAATATAAACATATTGGTTCCATGTGTGAATAAACCCCAACACTTGGGATCCTTCCAAAGGGGAGGAACAACCTGAACTACATAAACAAAGGGAAAATTGATGGACTGATTGATGAATTGGAAGGAAGCATTCCCAATGTAAAAGTAGTGAACCACTTGGAGATGTTATATTGGTGTTTATTCCTCACAGCAAAAGTCTACATTTGCTCCGACTAGCTGTTTGCCAATAAAAACATCTCAATTTGTGTGTTTTTTACTTATTAGACCATGGCAATTAACAATTGCTGGTAAGAGATGGACTGTTTAATAACATTGTAGAAGAACCACATTTCAAAAGAAACAGCTGTCAAAATATTTTATAGGAGTCCTAAAGGATAGATGGTATTGATGCTTTGTGGCTTGTGTGTTTCTTATAGCTATAGCCTTGACTAGACATGCTGATATATACAGTCACTTGACGTCTTTTTTTTAGATAAAATAAGAAGTCCGTCAAGATTCCTCTTCATTGTTACTCCACACCACTTATTATATTCAATTAAGGTGGAGAGAATGCTGAAAGCATTGAATTTATTTGCATATAAAAAGCCAAGATGATTTTTGTTTTCCCAATTTAATATTCTCTTGCTGCTGTTCACGCCTCAACAGTTTTGATTCATTTGCATAACAACAAGTGCTATATTTGTGCCTCAATATTTCCAAGGTTTTGTGAGCAATCAGAATAATCTGGAGTAATTTCAATTCTCAGTTTGCAAGTTTTAAAACACTTATGTACATGTCTTATGTCTAGGTATGACAGCCCTTCAGCATTATAACTGTCTGAAAGAGAACAAAGATAAGCAGAAAATTATCATTGTTTAAACACAGCTGAAGGATGTATTTGTGAATTGAGATTTTTGAGTCATGATATTAGCCTTAAAGACATAATTTGTAAGTCTGGAGAAGGAAAAACAGGTATCATTCATATTTTCCCTTTGTTAAATTAAAAAAAGGGTCTGAAAAAACCCTCTAAGAAAATTTTTATCTTCTCTAATTACATTTAAAAGAACACCAAGACTGTACAACTCTAATCATTTTAACTTGTTATCTTTTACTTGAATTCTAGATATTTATCCCTTGGTGACAGAATAAGATCTGTACTTGTACACAGTGGTTGCCTCAACCCATTTTTTCTTTCTTCAAAACTATGTAAACGTTGCGTGACCCAATATAGCAATGCCACCCAGTGTATCTGCACAACGGCTGATTAGGAACTCATGAAACCTTTTATTTTGAAAAGACAAAGGAAGAGGCTTTGCGGCTTTGCAGCCACACTTTTTTGCTATGTGACGTTCTGAGGTGCACAGAGTTAAGGTAAGAACATAAGGCTACAGTTTCTTTAAGACTCTCAAAACACTTTTTGCCAAGTTCTCTTCCATTATTTGGTTCAGTTGGCATGAAAACTGTTCTTAATCAACACTGCATGTATGTTTGACTTTAGTTAGCTCTCCATCTGGATAATGGTTCATCTCTCCACTTTTTCAGTGAAATTAGCATCTGTCATGTCTTTAATTAAATTAACAGTTAACAACAAAATTGCTTCATTGTTGCTACTGTGGTGTTGGTACAGTAGAAGAATCACGTAGCTTTTCATTGTGTTTATGGAAAGGTTTTCAATTAATACAGTATGAAACGAAGGCAGGGACATATTGTCATATTGTACACCAAAAGGTTCCCGAGGTAGAATATTTATTAAAAATGCTAGTGTCCCTTATGTGATAGTAGGCTGACAGGAAAGAGGGAAGACATGCGGCAGATGTCATCAGGTCCAGGAGTCGAACCCGCAAAGGTCACGCCAGGGACTCAAGACCTTCAAATGTGGGTTGGACTTACCCCTACGCCACCCAACACACTAAAAGTGGTTTCAACCTTCAGCACTAGATCAATCTTGTATTACTTGGCTGCTGAAATGCAATTATTGTCCATTAATTTACTTATAAAGGTAAAGCTTGACAATCTAAATGTTTCTTTAGAATTATGATTGTTTATTAGTCCATCTCAACTTTTAAAAAGTTAAATAAAATGTCAAACATATTAAAAATTGTTTTTTTTTGTCTTTAAATGTCAGTGTTGATCATTAGTATTAACAGACTCATTTTGAAATTATGTTTAACATTTCCAGAAATTCTCAAACCAGAGCTGGCGGTCCTGCACAGCCTAACCTGAAGACCTTCCCTCCCACTTAGCATGGACAGGGTAGGACCAGTGCTTTCAGAGCATCCTGGCATAAAGACTATACCTGGATTAAATACCATGAGTGCTAGGATAGTGCTTTTTGTTTTGAATAAAGAAGAATCAAGAATCAGTTTATTTATATAGCGCCAATTTACAACAGATGTCGTCTCAAGGCACTTCACAGAAAATCAATTAAAATCAAAGATACATCATAAACAAATCGATTTAAAAAGTTTCTAATCTAAGGAACCCCAGCAGATTGCATAGAGTCATTGACTTGCAGCATTCGCTCCTCTGGAATCAGCAGACCAAAACAATGGCTTGTGTTGTCGTTGACTTTACAGCAATCCCTCATACTGAGCATGCATGTAGCGACAGTGGAGAGGAAAAACTCCCCTTTAACAGGAAGAAACCTCCAGCAGAACCAGGCTCAGTACAAGCAGCCATATGCCACAACCGACTGGGGGTTTGAAGAGACAGAAAGCTAAATTAGAAGCACAGGATACTGAAATAATAGAGTTTATAGCAGCAGTTGTAGAACGTCACTGGAAGCATCTCAGCCCATGTTCTCATCCAAGAAGCTGTCTCAGCTAACAGAACGCCAGCCCAGGTGTGGTTACTATGGGGAGAAGAACACTAAGAGAAAACAAAAGGTTAACAAGGTTGAAATAACGGTAACCAGGTAGATTGGACAAAGGAAGAAAGTAGCAGAGAGAGAAGTTGTCAGATTTGTCCTCCAGCAGTCTAAGCCTATAGCAGCATAACTATAGAAAAACTTAAATAACTTCACCCTATAGAGTGAAACATGAAGAAGGTAGAGCAAAGGAGAACCGTTTGTCAAGACTGAGTTCCTCCCCAACCGGATTAGGCTGTCTTCTCTGCATGTTTTGCATGCAAACATTCTTCTATGGACTTTTCTGGTTGTGCAGACTGCTCTGGCCCTACATGTAAGCAGAGCTGCCTGTGAACACAGTTTTTCTGCATTGAAACTCATCATAAGTCATTTGCGCACCACCATGAAAAACAAAAAACTGAAAGATCTTGGGGTGCTAAGTGTAGAGACGAAGAGAGCCAATGCCTTGGATATAGATAAGGTATATGGTCAGTGTTCTTCGTCTTAAATTTTGTTGTGATGATTGTTCATCTCATAAATTGTGCTACAAAGAATACTGAGCTTTTTATTCTGTTTTTTTATTTCTATTTTACATTTCTATTTAATTAATTTTAGTATTATAGCATATTGTCATTACATTGTAAAACATCAAGTGGTGCCTCAAACTAATTACTACACAGAACAGTATGTTCACTGTAAAGAGCTAGAAGAACTAACTTGTAACTAACTCTGTACAACAAACATCCTCATGTTCTCTGTTAAGACTTGGTAAGAACATCCAGCAGATTTAATGAAGTCAAGAGAATATAAACAGTCTGTAACTGTAAAATATAAATATTGAAGTGGGTGAACAGTGCCAATCTTATTGTTTTGTTAAATCTTTAATTATATCATCATTGCAAAATCATTGTGTGCAATATTTACATCTTAAAGTAGTGTTTTACTTACAATAATCGTTGACTTATATAATAAGCGTTATGAACTTGCATTTATCATGCTAATGTAATATTTACCCAGTATGACGAAGTTTAACATGATCACATGCTCACAATAGACACTTATGACACTGCTCAAAATGTTTAATGTCACAGACAGATGGAAGCACAGATATGAAACTGAAAACAGAAAAAACAGCAATATCTACCAATATTATCTCTAGCACAAGTTTTCAAGTTCTACTAATACAATGCAGTAGTAGCAATACGACTAACTCTCAAATACATGCAATACATTTAAACAATTTTAACATTTATGAAAAGAGATAAGATTAGTGCTGGTTAATTGTCAACAGTATGGCTTACGCACCATAACATAGGGTTGCTATTAAAGTCATCTGCCTAAAATTGCTCCTTTGTTCCATGTTGCAATATGTAGGCATAACATGTGTCTAATTCCAAATGAATTCTTTAGGTCAAACTAGTTGGACGTACACAGAACTGGCGTCCTGTGTACCCCAACTCATGCCGAGTGACTCCTGGAGAAGGACACCAGTACTCCTGTGACTCTTCAAGGACAATATATGAATTGGAAGACTGGCTGAAGACAGGAAGGTCTATGTTGTATTACAAAACAATAGATAAACTCTGCCTAAAAACTTTTATTGTGATAAAATACAGCCCAACTTTGTAGCTTTGTGCACAAACTTTGCTGTCTGTCCAGCCAACACACCTCAAAGGCTTCTTCCTTTATACCACCTGCATTTGATTGATTCACTGCTGCATAACAAAGCGAATCAATTCCAGCTGAGACATTAAATCACTTGTACTTAAGCAATCGATTGAATGTCCTGATGTAGATAAATGATTATACTGTCCATTAATTTTGTCTAAAATATTTTGCAAACCGGAGAGGTTCAATGGCTGACCCCATCCTTGAGGGAAAGCCATTTGTCTAGTGGGATCCAAAGAGGAAGAAATTTAATGTGGGTGTAAACATTTCACTTAAGTTAGCACTCTTTGTGGATGAACTCCTAAAATGTTGTCTTATTTAATTTCTAGAAAAACTAAATATGAAGGGGAATAATTGTGTGATGCCAAGAGCACAAAAGGATGCTCTGCTTTCTGTTTTAGTATTTCATATGGCATATATCTAATTTTTGCATACATATGTCTAAGAAGATATTAGTCATCAATTTCTAACTTTGTAGCTCACGGACATTACAACAGTAATCTCAAGCAGTCATTGGGAAAGAGGCTGGGTCAGTATTGCATAGTTTGACTAGAAAGCTGCCCAGAAATGTACTTCTACACTTAAGTAGTTCCTGCTTATTCATTTGAACATTTGTAAGGAAAACCTGATTGACTATTGCTGGGTTGTGCTTTACTTCCTATGGTCCAAGTAATACTAAATATGTCACAGGTTTTCCCCCATATCTTCTAATGAACAAGTCACACATCAATATTGACAGGAAGGGTGCTGACTAAAAAAGGGTTTCCAAAAGTCTACACCCAGCTTTTTATTGAAACCTTAGATGGTTGGAGGAGACTTTTTCGGCAAAAATTACAAACACTGACTTTGCAAACCCAAAAGATATGAGAACAACAGTTTATATAATTAATAAACAACCTATTGCTTTTGGTCATAAGTGTTCCATTCAAATGCTCCACCCATCTTCCAGTAGATTCTTCCCTCCTATTAACCACAAAAGGTCATTGCTAAAGAAGCAAGTTCATTTTGCTGTATAGAACCATATTGATACATAAGTTGAGAGAAAGGAAATAATGTTTAAGAGAAGGTGTAGGATAAAAATGTATAGGCTTGAGAGGATTGTCAATCATTATTTTCAGTCATTTGAGTGAGCATCGCAAGAAGATGGTCAAGGCTGGTGTTGGCACATCAATAGCGATAGATAAATCTTACACATGGGCTTCTAGCATCTTACATGGGCTAAAATGAAAAGAATTGCACTGTTGCACAGTGTCATTATTCAGATAAAGGTAAAGGTTGGCATCGGAAATCTGTCGGAAGAGCAGAAATGCACGTCATGTCCATGTTAGCTTACTTTTTGCTTTCTTTTGTTGACAGGCTTTATAAATATAGTTATTTCACATTTGAGTAGGACTTGCCACCTCCCGAGGTACCAAAATCCTATTAAATGACCATAGTATTACTTTGCTTGATTATCCAGCAAACTGACCTAAACTAAAACACATCCTAAATCTATGATATTTTGACAAGATTAAGATAAGAAACACCAGATCTAACAATACAGATAGCCTGAGGGCAGCTATGGCTGCCATTACATCTCATTTTTCCCACAGGAATAAGAGCTTCCTACACCCCAGTATCAGTGTAATTAGATCAAATACGCAACTACTAATACTTATCAGAAACATTTCTGTTTGAAATATCCTCTTTTATTGATCACATGCAATATTCAAAATTTCCGAGACTCTTCACTTTGTGTTTTCATCATCTGTAAGCCATAATATTTAAAATTACGAGAAATCTTCCACTAAATATGTTGCTGTTTTTGTAATACGTTTTTACATGTATATTCTTTTCTAAAGCAACAATGTTTGGTTTTTTTACAATTTTTATGTTTAAAATGTGCCTTAAAATATCTAATGAATAGTCTCTTTACTACAAAAAGCTTACTTCTTGTGTGCATGGACAAGACCCCCCACCCCAAAAAAACCTGATTGTGCTAAACGTTCTTCAGCTGCATGACTTGCAGTCTCGAGAAAAGCTCTGCTAAAAATCACAAACATTTTGGTGTTTAAAAAGTGTACATAATACCAACTTTGAATGGTTTCAACCTTCAAAGGTAAAACATATGTTTGATTTGTAGAAACCCTCTACATCTTTCTTTCCCGCTCTGTCGTATGATTTTCAAAACCTTCTGCTGATTTGAATAAAGTTGAGATACTATTATGGAAATTCTGCTGCTTAAATGTGGGTGCTGCCTCCGCTTTTCAACAACCTACATGACATTCCTTCACAAAAACACTGGAGCTGAATAATTAAAGAGCACTATTTTGTGTTAATTGATTTAATTACCATGTTGTCATGACGAGATAAATAATTCATTTATTTTTTAAACAAAACAATCTACAATTCAGTGATTTATTTTAATACTTCCTGTTTACCAAGATGATTTTTTACACACTTGAGGAGAAAAGATCTTAAATGACTACAGGTAGCTGGTGCCATTTGCAGATTCATCCCTAAAGCCTAATAATCCTAGAAGTCTCATAAAAGCACCCGACATGTTCACCTGATTGCTTCTTAGAACTCAAAAGAACTAAATAAAAAGTAAAGGATTATATTGAGGCTGTTACATAATGTTGGTTCCTTGTTCCCTCACTGACAGAAGGAAATGTTAAACGTAAGCCATAAAATAAAAAAATTTCCTCGCTAATTAGGATGCCACCTCGGTGCGACGTTTTCTCCCCCTTTTGTCACTGTCTCTGCAAGTTTCTCCCAAGCAATTAGGTCAGTCATGGTGACAGGAGAGTGGATGTAGAGACAAAAGCACCATTAATTAGGTTTTAAAAGATAATTTGTAGCATTAGTCTTCCTTGAAAATGCATCGCACACTGAGAACTGATAAACTTCAAAAATACATGGCACCACTTCACAATAAGGTTTCCCTTAGTGGTGGCTAGTACATAATTGTGGTTGTTTTTATAACATTTTAAATCAGGTTACTACCTTGTATGCACAATGAGAATTTCTAAACATACTTTTTTTTGCATTCTTAAAGATACTTGTAATTCACTAATATGTATAAATGAATGAATGTTTGACATTTTTAATATTTTATTATAGGATACAGGGTCTGTAGTTTGTAGGGGGATTTTACCAATAAATTTGAAAAGGGTTTCTCTGTTTGTTATCAGCTCCCTTTAATTTTAAGTTTCAAATAAAATACAGCGCCATTTGTCCTGTGATATTTACAGCAATCGGAGTTGTCCTCAGTAAAGTTGAAACGCAGTTTCAAGCAGAGAATGAGTTCAAGGTAAATCTAGAAGAGCTGTTGACAGCTAGAATTTGGGTAACAAAATCTGAAAGAAATAAAAACTTTTACATTCTACACATCAGCCCTTTTATAAAGAGTGTCAAAAATACAGCTATGGTTTGTGTTTCTGTGGAAAAACATACAATCAGATGAGAGTTATGTAACTTATTTTTCTAAATAAAAATAGAACTCCAACAACAAAACACCAACCCCACAGTAAAAGACAAAAGTCAAAATATAGAGAATATATAGCTGTGGTCACAAAAAAAATTGAAAATTATATTCATTTTAACAATTTAGTTTACAAAGTGAAACCCATTATATAGATACATTACTAACAAACTGATGTTATTTTAGGCCTTTTCTGTTTCAGTTATGATAGATTTCTATTCATAACTAAATGAAACACAACGTTTAAGATTAGAATATTATACCAATACACCAAAACAAAAAACAAAAATAATTGATATATGAGCATAAAGGTTGTTGTCTACAAAACTCAGGCAGGTGAGATTTATTTATTTATGCTGTCCAAAATCTCAGGGCCCCAGAAAAGATAAAAGGAAATCAAATACCAGTGTGAGAGGTTAAGCTGTTCAAGGTTTCTGCTTAAGAAATGTAGGTTTTAGTGTAAGAAAATACTGTTTCAAAAAGGAAAAACAAAAACCACGGCATCCTGCTCCATCTTGTATTTTCTATCTTCAAATGACACAAAAAAATAAATAAATAAAAAACTTGGGATATGTCACGCCAAAGATGAAAGCTGAATGACTGTGAAAATTTAATGATCCAGTTTTTGCTTTGAAAAGCTGTTAATGCAAGGCAGGAGCCACTGTTTGTGCTTGTTGCTTTGCTGTAGTGCTTTGTCCACAACTTCTTTTCTTATATTGTTGTGTCATTATATTAAATACTGCACTACTTGCATTTTCATAAAGTTATAATTTGCATGATATGGACTTGCTCTATACCATACTAAGACTTAGAAAATCCAAGGAATGCAGTTAACTGTTTGATTAGTTTGGTTTTTATATTGCAAATTAACTGCCCCAACACCTACTCACGAATCCAATCAACGAAAGAAAATCTCTGCATCATGTATTAAGTATGTATTCCTGCTGTGTGTTTGACAATAGTCTACTATTATCATGTAAACTGCATTGCACTGCTCAACTATTCTTCTCTAATACACATAACGCAGGTTAAGACTAATTATTGTGTCATATTCAAAGGAAAGCTGATGTCAACCTTTGCATTTCAGGTTTTCCTTCTCATTTTGCATTGAGAACTGCAAGAACTTCAGCCTGTACTCTCCCTTCAGCATTTCCTCAAAGTCCCAATCCAAATCCCAAGCAGTATAATCTCATCCCCCCACTCTGATGTACTTCCATTTATCCCCAGCCTTGTGCAGATGCCAGCTCAGTCCTGTGTCAGGGAGAAGGAGAAAGAGGATTTCGTGTGCTTTTGCCTTGCTGGGGCACTTCACATATGTTGTAAGTGCGTATCGCCTTGGAGCTCCACCGAGGAAGCTCAGTGTCACCCCTGCAGCGCATCGAGACACAATGGTCACTCGCCTGTTATCATGCCACTTCAAGCGTGAATTCACCTAAAAGATTGGAGCAGAGGAAATAAATTCATGCACAACATCAGAAACATGAATATACTTGCAGTGTTAGTGTTTCAAAATTGCAAATGCCTTTAAACCAATGTGAAAGACTTCCATTACTCTTTTTTTTTAATATTACTGGCAACCAGCAAAGGTGTGTAATAGAAGTGCACATATATATATATATATATATATATATATATATATATATATATATATATATATATATATATATATATATATATATATATATATATATATATATATATATATATATATATATATATATATATATATATATATATATATAT
>JAVLVB010000228.1:286859-304520 GCA_032876305.1 Orestias chungarensis | reverse complement strand
GGGTCAGTGAGGAGGGGGAAGAATGGTTTCTGCAACAGTTTGTGTAACTCACATGTGACTTGTTTTATGACTCTGTATACTCCCTACTTTCAATAAAATAGCCTGATGCAGAGGTAGCGTTCAGACCCGAGTGAGCCATTGCACTAGAACGGCCTCGAGTCTCCCATTCTGCAGAATGGAAACTTATCTCTCGCAAAAGGTTTTTGTAACTGAGCGATTGTGAGTTTATATCTTTTATTTGAACATTGTGAGAACCTGAATATGCTGTCCTGAGATCAACCAACCTGGGGAAGTCAAGGAGGACTTCAACAGCCAATTACAGAACCCTGTGGTACTCCACAAGTAACCTTACAATGCGGAGAAGATTTGTCATTTAGATGAACAAACTGGGATCTCTCAGACAAATACGGTTTAAACCAGCATAGTGCTGTTCCCTTGATCCCCACAGTGTGTTCGAGCCTTTCAATGAAGACATTGTGATTGACTGTGTCAAAAGCAGCACTGAGATCTAACAGAACTAGAATAGACACGAGCCCATTGTCTGAGGCCATGAGAAAATCATTTGCAACTTTAAGGAGAGCTGTCTCAGTGCTATGATGAGCTCTGAAACCTGACTGAAATTCTTCAAATAGGTCATTATTCCTCAAATGCTCTCTCAGTTGATTAGCAACTATTTTTTCAAGGATTCTAGATAAAAAAGGAAGATTAGATACAGGTCTGTAATTTATTAAGTCTTCTTGATCAAGCGAAGGTTTCTTAAGTAGGGGTTTTATTGCAGTTACCTTAAGAGCCTGTGGTACATAACCATTCACTAATGAAAAATTAATCATTTCCAAAATGGGGGTAATAATAATAGGAAATACTTCTTTAAACAATTTTGTCAGGATTGGATCCAACATACAAGTTAAAGGCTTAGATGAAGAAAATATTTTTGAAAGCTCAGAAGGCTCAACTGGAACTAAACATTTCAAACAGAGATCAAGCTCCAGAGCCACATTCAGTAGCTCATTGCTTACTGAGGTAGTAGTTATGTTTGGTAGGATGCCATCAATTTTAGTTATAATAGATTCAATTTTATCAATAAAGAATTCCATAAAGTCATTACAGCTAAGAGTTGGAGGAATGATTGATATAAAAGAGTTTTCATTTCTCGTAAGTTTAGCAACTGTATTAAAAAGAAACCTAGGATTGTTCTTATTGTCCTCTATTACTAAAGTAAAATATGCAGATCTAGCTTGGTGCAGGGTCCTTTTATACAGAAGCACGCTGTTTTTCCAGGATAAATAGGACTCCTCTTAAATCGAAAACCGGCATTTCTTCTCCAATTTCCTGGCTTTTCCCTTCAATGGACGAAGTTCTGAATTAAACCAGGGGGCCAACCTCCTATGAGTAATCACTTTCCTTTTTATGGGGGCTACGTTGTCTAATGTTGTACGCAATGAGGACGTAATACTATGACCAACAGCATCAATCTGTGTAGGGCATGAAATTAATTTGTTGCCCTGCACTGTGTTTCTCTGAAAAACGGAAGAAATTTTAAGGTGGAATGGATTCTTTGAAGGCTGTAACAGCATTGTCCGATAGACACCTACTATAAAGACATTTTCTTTCAGATTTTAAGTACTCTGTGAAAAAGAACTCAAAAGTGATCAAAAAATGGTCAGAAAGGAGAGGGCTATGAGGCAGCACTATAACTTTTTCACACTCAATAGGGAGCATGTATATAGTAAATAGAACTGGGCCAAGTACAGAACCCTGTGGTACTGCACAAGTAACCTTACAATGCTTCATAGCCATAACTAATGACAATTTAATCATATCCAAAATGGGGATAACAATAATAGGAAATACTTCTTTAAACAATTTTGTCGGGATTGGATGCAACATACAGCCTGAAGGCTTAAATGAAGAAAATATTTTTGAAAATAACCAAGTGTTGCATTATAAGATTATGCAAACAAACCTTGATATTTTTTCATTACTGTCATTAAATTGTACACAATTTTAAGAAATGTTTTAGATTTATGAAACAGGACAGAAGCATTTTTCTGTTAATTTGTTTGTCACATGATATGGTGTAACCATGTCACACTTGGAATTATCAACAATCCACTTATCCAATTTCCTTCTTTTGATCTGAAATCAAATCATGGTAGCTAGCGGTCCAAGAGGGAACTCTAGCCATCGTTATCCTGGTTACACTATTCAGCTCATTCTGGGGGGCCCAAAGTCATTTACATGCCAGAGGATATATATAATTCCACCAGTGTAATCTGACTCTGCCTCTAGGGCCTCTAACCAATTGGTCAAGCTCAGAAAACTGCCCAATGAGGGATCATTATCTGATGTCTACCTCAATTAGTTTTCTTTTTTTTGTTGGTGGAGGAGGGGCTCTGAACGCCCAGTAGTTAAGCAAGTTACCACCTTACAAAAGTTCATTCACCAAACCTGATTTAGTGACATTAGTTCTGTATGTCCAAAATCCCACCAGACTGTTTTGAAAAATTTGTGGAAGGATACTCCAAAATGTTTGACAAGTAAAAAACCTCAAAATGCCACAGTATATCAAGAAAATAAAGATAACAGATGAGGAAAACAAAAATAATAACCTGCTCATAATTTTGGCATTTAGGCAAGCTGGGTTTTAACTAACTAATAGAGTGCAAAAATATCCTTAGATTTTTGGGAAAGGTAATAGTTTAACCTTTATAGAAAATGATTAGTTTACTTAAAATATACATAGGTAAGTCATATATATATATATATATATATATATAAAAAAAAAATATATATATATATATATATATAAAACATATATATAAAAGGTTATATATACATATATATATAATATATATAGGTAAGCCACGTTTTTACACTTTGAGACTACTGGGAAGATTCTATGTTTTCAATCTGCAACGACAGTTGGTGAGTTGGTGTAAACCTTCAGGACAATGTTCAAGACCCAAAGGCTGTTTCCTGTCCTTTATTTCGATCTGGATGCGAGGAACCTCTGCCGCGCATACTTCTCGAGCGTACATTTTTTCAGAGTCTCATTTTGTTTCGTCCTTGCCTTGTTAGTGGTAGAAAATGGATTTAAGGAGGTTTTATCAGATTCGACACACTAAATAACTACTATACCTCCCACTGTACTGATGGAAACCTGCTGAATGGATCTGAATTTCAGATTTATCTGTACACTGCAACAAGAGATAACAAAATCTACAGTTTGTTGACTAAACAGAACATCTCTACATGTGTTGTGCAAAAATCAATTGCCATCCCCTGGAAAATTAAAAGATAAAAATGAATGTTTTGAGGTATTTACTTTCTCCTTTGGATAATACAATGCAAATGTACTCTGCCATGAATTGATTTGTCTACACTGAAACTCCACATGGGCATGTAATCAGAACACGTAACTCCGGAACTAAACTAAACTGTCATTCAGCTTCTGTTACAGAGAGTGGTTCAGGTTTTTCTTTGTTACCTCTGGACAAGGATGCCTTATGTGTACAACATTAATATATGTACTCATGAGTCAGCAGCTTGCCGCTTTGGTATGTGGGTATAATGTCTCATTCCATTGGTCTGGCAAAGCTTAAGGGAGCAGTTTAAAGCTTCCTTTTTACTTCCCTTCCTGCGTCCCAAAAACTGACTACAAACGCCACATTTTACACGTCAGAGGAACCTGGGCTGATTCCAATAAGCAAGCTGCTCATGAGATATTAATAACTCACCTGCGCATTTGTGTTTTTGTGTCCATGTGAGGGTGTGCAAGTGTGTTTGTTTGTTGGCAGAAAGAGAGAGAGGGAGAGTCTGTCTAACTGAGTGAAACACCCACAGCTCCCTCTAGCTTCCCCCTTTGTGAACAACTCCCTGCTCCAGATGCAGTTTGGTTTAGAATGTGGGTGTCTAAGCATTCAGCTTCAAGCAGCTCATTTGTCATGATTTGAAACAGGGATGGTGATCTACACCAGAGCAAAGCACCACTGATGGACCAATTTGCTGAGCTGGTTTGCTTCATTTTGCTGAAATGGGACGGACAAAATAAACTAATAATGCTGCAAATAACAAATCAACAATTTTAGCTCTTAGCAATTCTGATTTTATTCATAAGCCCTGGTCAGCATATTCTCCTCCATCTCTTGCCATTTCAGTTGATTGTGAAGCAAGTCTTTGAGCTCTTTCTTACATAATTTTGTTGCCAGTGAGGGAGCCACTGGCATTGAAGAAAAATAACAATGTGAAACATTGTGGGAGACAGACTATCAGAGAGTTAGCCAACAAAGTGATGGGAGCAAACAATGAGCCAGAGTCTGAGGCGCCACAAAACAACTGTGACAGGAAGAAAAGGAGAGAAGTTTAGAGACTGGATTTTACTGAATGATTCACTGAGAGAGAGAGAGAAGTCTCAGAGACCCAAAAGACCAACTAATAAGAACAGACGGGAAGAAATTGGGAAAACAACACCGCTTCTCAGTGGCAAACATATTTTCTTCTGAGGTCAGTGTGTTAAATCCTTATTTGGTCGGTTAGTGTATAGACGCATGGCAGTGTTGGTATACTCTGTGAAGTGTTGAGGGATCTCTTTAACCTACTCTCTGGGTTCATTTTAGTAAGACAGACATTGGGGAAAAAACTAGGTCATAAATAAAAAGAGACTCATCTTTCTTCAAAGATCAGGGTTTTGGCCTGCCTTTGACTTTTGCTCAAAAACGAGTCCGAACCTCAAAATTTTTTACACAGTGACATATTAAGCTCTACTTTCATGAGACTTTATTCTATAGGGTCCATAAATCTATATATCTATCCATCCATCAATCTATTGTCTATGGCGTTTAACTATGCTGGGTGTATTAATATCATTCACAGGATTAAATAAAATTATGAATTATGTTGTAAAATATGTCAGCAATTATGTCATGTGTTAATGACATTAGTTCACTTTAGAGAAAGTGTTTGTCCTTGCAACATAGGTTAACAAACTTATAAGGTCAGCTAAGTGTACATATAGCCATTACTCTGATACATTTTGTCAACACACACTTACTAAATTACACCAATTAAAAGTTAACTTAAGCTTCCCAGTTATAGCCTGAGCTCTGAGTTTAACAATATACATTTAGAAACAAATATCGGTTTTAGCGTTCTAACCCACAAATGGTAAAACATACAGGATATGTGACATTGAAAAGAAAGGTAAAAAATTGAATAATCAAATTATCAATAATCAAACCAACAATCTTTAATTGTCAGTTGTGGCATTCAGTGATTGGCAGTTGTGATTAAATCTGTATATTTGAAAAAATAAGAGACAAGACAGGTGAAAATGTAATTCCAAAACGCACTGAATTAACACATTTTTATTCACCGTTTCAAGTAGAGGGGCGAGAGAGCAGTGTCAAAACTAAACTCCTCCGTTATTTAATATCCCTCAATACCACACAGCTATGGAGACTTAGGACACAACAGTAATTAGGACTAAAAATTGTTTGGTTATTATTCCCTGATAATTAGACGGTTCCCCTGACTTGTTAATTTTAATCTAAATTACAAATTTTGATAATTATTGTCTTTCTTACTCATTAATTATTTATTCATAGCATAATCAAAGCTGTTGTGGCACAACAACTCTCTCCTTTTGTATCTATGGAGGCACTGAAAGTGGAAGTCCATGTTTCCTTCAGTTCTGTTTTTTAATTAAGAGATGAAAATGTCATCAATATATATGAATGCAAACTCTGTGAAACATGTTGATGTTTAGCAAGTCTTACATGGATTTGCATGCAAAACCAAAGAACTTGTGTCACGTAATTTAAAGTCAATTGATACCGTACAGGTATATTACCAGGAAATGAGTATGGTCAAACTATGGCCGGGTTGTACAGTGTCTGTCATCACCAACACACACCCACCCCACCCCCAACTACCACTACCGTTGCTATTTCAGTTTTAAGCCAGCAATAAAAAACTGTGACGGTGACCCCTGAAACAGTATAAACATTCACTAGCCAACTGCTACATACCATATTCTCTGGCCCACTTTGGGGTTGATGGCATTACACCGAATAAATAGAGTTTACTGTCTCCTAAATTAATTTTTTATGCACTAAGTCTAGGCTTGTACCAGAAAATGTGCCTCAACTGCAGTACGTAAAGTCGTGGGTAAACAAGGGGACCACTACAGCAGCAGATGCTACCTCATAGGTGCATTGCATGATACAGTGAAGCACTTAACTTCCAGCAAAGCTCAGCAGCATACATGGAAAATGCTGAGCTGGCTGGGTTGATTCAGATTTTTGTATCACAGCTAAAGGGAAAGATCTAAGCATCCTTGAAAGAGAGCTCACTGTTGGGGCGCAGATGGCAGCAGCTCAACTGTTTAGCGTTGCAATTTGAACAGTGGTGACATCTGCATTTTGAGAAACACAATAGTAAAGCTGTGGATTTTGCGGTCAAAACACATCTGATTAAAGTACTGCATTGCAATAGTGTGATATGTTAAAAAAAGAGCAGCTGTCTCAGTGACAAAATACCCCAGTTGGATTAGATAATCCTACCAGGTTTTGGTGCAGGACACCAACATTACAGAGTGGTTAAAAAGCAGCCGTAAATAAGGGTTAGAGGAAAAAGAGAAATACTGTCAGATTAATGAACTCACAAATTGTATAAAATCAATGACAATATAAATTGTTATTATTATGAAATATGAATTAGCAAAAGTGCACAAACCTTCTCAGGATTGCACTGCTAACTCACTATTTCTCCTCTTCCTTATACACAAACAGACAAATATGGTTTTCAGCTGAAGCAATATGACAAACATTCATAAAAATTTTAACGTGCTCTTGTAGGTTGCCTTTATTTACTCCGCTGTGCCAGCCAAGAAGCTGCAGAGCTGCTACAGTAGAAATGTACAGCTTTTGTGAAATGTAAAATGTAACAACCTCAACAGCGCCCAGATATGTTACATATTTGAATGCTTCCTTCCTGTTTCTATTTTCTTTTGTCCTACTTGTAGCACCTGTATTTTTATACTTCTTACACCTTTACCTCCTCTCCGTGACTAGGTCTTCTATTTTTTTGTGCATGAGCTGTGGAGGTGGCTAGTGTAGTGTTTTTTTTGTTGTTGGTTTTTTTTCTCCGTAATGTTATTTGTGAAATCAACGTGTTTAAAATGAAGAACTGTAAAATAGCCCATGGCCTTTGGGAAAAGGTACATTTAAATAACTGAGGCAGAGACCAGATATTCATCATTCTTGCACCCCAATACCAATCAAAGTAATTTAAAAAGGCCATATACTTTTACACATTCTGATTGTCTACTAATTCAGTGTTATATGTATGCAATAAAAAAACTGTTCAATAAGTAATCTGTGGTCAATAGCAGTACTGTTGTAGTATAGCACTTAACTGGCTCCCCAGTGATGTCCCACAGCAACCATAGGTCCAGATTCTTCAATACGGGAGCAGTAAAGTAATCACCTGACAATCTGCTACCTAAAATACAAATAGCGGACCTCCGATATTCGAGGGGAACATTAAGGATTTCAGTCGCTAGCCAACAGCTAAGGATGAATAATTGAGATCCCTTTTAAAAATACCAAATTCACCTTAAAATGCAGTAAGACTTTAGAAACTGTCACATTGGAGTAGAGACTATTTCATTAGTCTCTACTGTATTGCTGTAGTTTTAGCTCTTGAGGTAAATGTCAAGTTGCACCTAAGAAAATAAATGGTTCCCCTGCTTTGCAAGCGCTAGTCAGTAGCATGTCCAGTAACACTATACCAAGTTATTTCATTTCATGAGTCTGGAGCGTTCATGTCTGAGTAGTTGCTTTGAGAGTCTTTGGACTCTCAGGTTTCCACCGGAGGGCAGGTGTCCTTCTACACACATTTATTCTATTGTTGTGTCTTCTGTGTGGTTGGAAAACATTCTAAGTAAGATGTTTTATACTGACACTAACGAAATAAGGAAAGTTATAGTTTCATTGTGAAAAGGAGACTGTGGACTCCGGGAGCTGACTAACCCAATATTAAGAATGTGTGCACAACTCTATAACTCTATATATTGGGGAATACCAAATATGGTATTATGTTATTGTTTATTGTTCCGGACATAAAAACCTGTTCCCAGACGTCAAGAGCCATTTTAAATATTGGGCTGAAAATTCCTCATGATTCTGCTTAAGTGTTGAGCTTCATTAAGATTATTATTATTATTAAGATTAAATCAGTTTTAATTGCCAGATACATACAGGACATACTAAGAATTTGTTTTGGTGTAATTACACTGAGGCAGCCATTTGCGGCGCCAGACTTGTGTAATCACACCGATCAAACCTAAAAACGCATTTCCTTTGGTAATTTCTCTGTTTGCTGTGTTTTACACTAGTTCTTTCCTCTAAGGAACTCTTCGAGATAAAGTCAAGCCTAGTTCTCATTGACTTCCTTGATCTTCACCCTCAGGCCATCCACAAGAATAATCTACTCTGGTCCTTGATTTTATGGCTGGCAACCTAAGGACTCCTCATAACTTACCTTGAGCAACCTCTCTGCCTTTTTATACTGTCTCCACTCCAAGTAGCACCTTCTGCCACAATCAAAATTAATCTTACTCTAATGAGTTTCACCATCAAACCTTTATTATGTCAACATTTCCACATTCACCTCTCTATCTCCTCCTCACTGACTCCGCCAGTCGTGTCCTAAGAAAAACTCTGGACTAAGATCACATTCATATTCATTGCTTTTTCTTTCTTTTTTTTTGTGATGAATCTTTAAAAACCTTCCTGACACCATTTGTGCATGTGGGTCAGGCATTTGAACAAACCCATGAAAATTTCAGCTTCCCAAGCTATGTTTTGTGGATATTTTAGATATGCTCTATGCAAAAAATCACATAAGAAGTCATTTTCTGCAAAATAAATAAATAAATAGCAAACAGGTATACTTTACAATGTATAGATTTTTTATTTTTGTCTAATTATATTTCTGACTCTACGCATAGAGCTTTAACTTTCAAGTAAATCTTTTCTTAATGTTTTCATCTGAAGCCGTTTGTTGACATATGCAAAGCTAACATGAGCATGTTTACTTTTAGTTCTGTTATGAGTTGTTGATATTGAATCCTGTTACCATATTTCAATACAGTTCCAGTTCTTTAAATCTGGAAAGAAGGAACAGAAAAAGTGAACGTGTCATGCTTTACAACTTTAGAGCGTTGCTACAAACATCTTAATATTTGTGTTTCAGTCATCATCTCTTCTTCCCGGATGTTCAAGAAGTCTGAGCTGCATGACATATGTGTCAGCAGGAGTCTTGTTCTAGTCACTTCCTCAGGTATCCAGTAGGGGTCACCAGTCCTCGGATGCTGGAGCTTCCTTCACAGGTGCGTCTGGTTACCTCTGACGAGCTGAGGCAGTATAAGAGGAGTGGGGAACCAGCTACTCGTCGCCTGAGTATTATCTACCTCTGGTAATCCAATCCTCAGTGCCCCTTGCGTTTCATGATTCTAGTGTTTCTAGTTGTGTTTCTCTTGTAGTTTCTGGTACCTTGATACCCGGGTTTTTATTGAGTTTCTTATGAAGAATTTTTGTGTTTTTGCTACCAACCTCTCTCACCATCTACCCTCATTGTGTCTGCGTCCCAGGTCTCTCCATCTCATCTACAAAACCTCCAACAGTTATCTCTTTGGTCTCACTTACCATCTGGTTCCAACTCCTCTTGGCTGAAGCTCGATCTGTCCGCTCCAGCATCATCGCCATCTGCTGCTCTGACCTCCTCTGGATCCAACATCAAGCTCATCTCCGGAAAAGACTCCCTGCTGACTCCTCCCTGGCGATTCAAGACAACCATCCCAGTAAGATCGTTCCTTTCATTCATTCCACTCACACACGACTGTACACACCTCACCTGTCCTCACCCTCAGAAGTTCCCGGTCTCCCACGTCGTTGATGCCCGTTGTTTTCTTGCCGTTCCCTGCTGCCTCGCTGTTTCCTGTGTCACACCATACCTGCAGTTTCCGTTGCTGATTTCTGGATTCCCTCTTTCCATATCCACCTAAACAATAAACCTTTGTTAACCTCTCCTGAGAGTACTTTGTTTATGTGGGTCCGAAGAATTAACAACAGGACTCACAGGAGTCTCTCAGGAGAATAGTTACAGACCAGGCCACCATGCTCAATTCCCACGAGTCCGTCCTCCGATCCCTCTCCGAACAACAGACCACAACTAATCAGACCCTGGATCAAATCACCTCTCTTTTGCAGAACTTTGTCCCCAAGGCCGCTAATCTCGTTCCTCCTCCATATGAGGGCGCTACAGGATACTTCACTCCGTCCCCTTCACATCCGGGTATCGAAGTTCCGGTTCCGGGTTCTCGAGGGGTTTCACTTCCGGTTCCGGAGCGGTACTCCGGAAGTGCTGGCGGCTGTGAGGGGTTTCTGATGCAGTGTTCATTGGTTTTTTCCTATTCACCTAGATCATTCTCAATGATGATGCCAAGATAGCGTATGTAATCGGACATCTGTCCGGTTCTGCGTTAAAATGGGCTGAGTCACGTTTTCTGAGATATCCAGAGTTCAACTTATCCTTTGATGATTTTAGAGAGGAATTTCTAAGAAATTTTGGTTTTGAGAACGATTATCCGACGGTAGCCCGGAGGATACATAAAATAAGACAGGGTTCCAGGACCGTGGCTGAGTTCGCCATTGAGTTTCATACACTGGCGGCTCGGTTGGGCTGGGATCCTCGCTCCCTTAAGGATACTTGTCGTTGCGCTTTGAACGAACCCTTGCAGTATGAACTCGCTCTTCCTGATGAACCCCATACGTTAGAGGATTTTATTTCTCTAGCAGCTCGTATTGATGGTCGTCTGAGAGAACGAGGTCATATAGGTGCTAACCATAGAACATCTGTTGGTCGTGCCTCCACAGCCGTTCGGCCTTCATTCCAGCCTCCTGTTGCCCCTCCTAAGGCTATCCCCGAGCCTCGTCGACTTTTATCCCCGGGACCGGAACCCATGCAGGTCGGACGAACCAGATTAACCCCGGAGGAACGTAAACGGAGACTTAGGTCCAGAGAATGCCTCTACTGTGGAACCCCAGGTCACTACATTGAAGTTTGCCCATCTCTCCATAAGGGGAAGCTCCCCGACGGGGTCACCTGTTCTAGTCAGTCCCGTCTTTTGTTCCCAGCCACTGTAGTAGCCAACCGCAGAACTCACAACTGTTCCATACTCATCGATTCCGGATGTGAGAGATCCCTAATAACCCAAGCTCTAGTTAATCAGCTCAATCTACCCGTTTCCACCCTCAGTAGCCCACTCCAAGTTTCTGTCTTGGATAGCAGATCCCTCACCACCATAACCCATATCACCCAGCCTTTGCAAATAACCCACTCAGGAAATCATACAGAAATCAGATCATTGTTTGTTTTTTCCTCAGATCAACCCAACATCATCTTTGGTTTCGACTGGCTAAGAGAACACAATCCCACAATAAACTGGTCCGATAGCACTATTTCCTCTTGGTCATCACACTGTCTCTCGTCATGTCTCCAGGCCGCCGTTCCTTCCAGCCCGCCCCTAGAGGATGTCTCCATTGACTCTCAGGAACTCAGTAAGATCCCGATGGAGTATTTAGATTTGAAACAGCCCTTTAATAAAGACAAGGCCTGTTCACTACCACCCCACAGACCATATGACTGCGCCATCGATCTTCTTCCCGGAGCCCCATTACCGTCTAGCCGACCCACAACATTTCCTTAAAGGAGCATGAGTCGATGGAGACATATATTAATGAATCCCTTGCCGCAGGGATCATTAAATCCTCGTCTTCTCCATTAGGGGCGGGGGGTTTTTTTATCTCCAAGAAGGATGGTTTGCTCCGACCCTGCATCAACTACAGAGGCCTTAACACCATAACCATAAAGAACAAGTATTCCCTTCCCCTCATCACCTCCGCTTTCGAGTCACTTCACCAAGCAACCATATTCACAAAACTGGATCTACGGAACGCCTATCACCTCGTCCGCATTCGCCAGGGAGATGAGTGGAAAACTGCCTTCAAGACACCCCTGGGTCATTTCGAATACTTGGTCATGCCTTTTGGCTTGTGTAACGCTCCTTCCGTCTTTCAAGCCTTAATCAATGACGTCCTCCGAGATTTTTTGAATGTTTTTGTTTTTGTTTTCGTGTATCTTGATGATATTCTTATTTTTTCCAAAGATCCAGAGGAGCACAAGTCCCATGTCCGCCAGGTCTTCCAACGTCTCTTGCAGAACCGTCTATACATCAAGGCAGAGAAATGTGAGTTCAGTAAAACTTCAATCACATTTCTCGGGTTCATTTTTGAGAGCGGACAGATCAGAGCAGATCCCTCAAAAGTCCTTGCAGTCACTAACTGGCCCAAACCCAACTCCCGTCGACAACTTCAAAGCTTCCTAGGCGTTGCTAACTTTTATCGTCGGTTCATCAACAATTACAGCCAGACAGTTTCCCCACTCACAGCACTCACCTCTATCAATAAAACTTTCTCGTGGACTCCCGAAGCAGACCTAGCATTTAACAAGATTAAAACCATGTTCTCTCAAGCCCCAGTCCTTATTCAGCCGGATCCACTCCGCCAATTTACTTTAGAAGCAGACGCCTCCGACCTGGGAGTGGGAGCTATCCTCTTTCAGAGATCTGAGGAGGATAACATTCTCCATCCTTGTGCTTTTTTTTCCCGACGTCTTTCTCCCGCTGAACGCAACTACGACGTGGGAGACCGTGAACTTTTAGCAATTAAGCTAGCCCTAGAGGAGTGGCGTCACTGGTTGGAGGGTGCTAATCATCCAGTATTGGTTTGGACCGACCACCGTAATCTAGAGTACATCAAGTCCGCTAAACGCCTCAATCCCCGACAGTCTCGATGGTCATTATTCTTTTCTCGCTTTAGTCTCTCTATATCTTTCAGACCCGGATCTAAGAACGTCAAACCTGATGCCCTTTCCCGACAGTTCTCACCTGACGACAGTTTCCCGGTTCCGGCTTCCATAATCTCCCCTGATTGCGTGGTAGGCTCGGTATCCTGGGAGATCGAGGGCATCGTCAAGGAAGCACTAACCCATGAACCTGACCCCCGGACTCCTCCCCAGAAGACCATTTACGTCCCTACCTCTGTCCGTTCCAAGGTCATCCATTGGTTTCACACACCTCACCTGTTCTGTCACCCTGGTTCCAGTCGGACCATTGCACTGATTTCCCGTAGGTTTTGGTGGTCTGCCCTGCACAAAGACGTGATGGAGTACATCCACGCCTGCCACATATGCTCCAGGAATAAGACAAGCAACAAACCTCCATCTGGTCTTCTTCAGCCCCTAGAAATCCCCAGCCGTCCTTGGTCGCACATCGCCGTGGATTTTATAACCGGACTCCCAGCATCTCAGGGTATGACCACCATCCTTTCCATAATAGATCGTTTTTCCAAAGCATGTCATCTCATTTCCCTTCGAAAATTACCCTCAGCTTTTCAGACTGCCCGTCTCCTGGTGAAGCATGTCTTCCGGTTACATGGTATACCGGTTGACATTCTATCTGACCGTGGTCCCCAGTTTGCCTCACAAGTTTGGAGGCATTTCTGTGCTGCACTGGGGGCCAAGACCAGCCTGACTTCGGGTTACCACCCACAGTCCAACGGTCAGATAGAACGGCTGAACCCGGAGGTTGAGGCAACCCTCTGGTGTCTGACTTCCACTCATCAGGCGGACTGGAACCAGCAGCTTCCCTGGGTCGAATATGCCCACGTCTCTGCAGCCACAGAATTGTCGCCCTTCCAGATCTCCTTGGGGTACCAGCCACCACTGTTTCCCTCTGGTCAGACGGATATCTCGGTGACCCCCGTGAACCATCACATTCGTCGCATCCGCACCATCTGGAAGGAGACAAGATCGGCCCTACAACGTTCCTCTGCTACCAATAAAAACCTTGTTGACCGGAGACGCACTCCTGCCCCCATCTACTCTCCTGGTCAGCAGGTCTGGCTCTCATCCCGAGATATCCCTTTGAAGTCTGTGTCCCGTAAACTCTCGCCCCGTTTCATCGGTCCCTACACCATCCTCTCTGTAAATAATCCCTCCTCTGTTTGTCCCAGCCTGCCTCCTTCACTCCGGATCCATCCTACCTTCCATGTGTCCCAAATAAAGCCGGTCTTAACCAGTACTTTGTGCCCTCCAGCCGACGCCCCTCCACCCGCCCGTATCGTTGATGGGCACCCGGCTTATGAGGTCCGGAGGATCGTGGCTACCCGTCGACGTGGTCGGGGTCATCAGTTCCTCGTCGATTGGGAGGGTTACGGTCCCGAGGAGCGTAGCTGGGTGCCCCGCTCCTTTATACTGGATCCTAGTCTTATTGATGATTTTGAGGCCTCTTCGTCATCGTCTGGACCGCCAGGTGGCGGTCCTTGAGGGGGGGGTATTGTCAGCAGGAGTCTTGTTCTAGTCACTTCCTCAGGTATCCAGTAGGGGTCACCAGTCCTCGGATGCTGGAGCTTCCTTCACAGGTGCGTCTGGTTACCTCTGACGAGCTGAGGCAGTATAAGAGGAGTGGGGAACCAGCTACTCGTCGACTGAGTATTATCTACCTCTGGTAATCCTATCATCAGTCCCCCCTTGGTTTCATGATTCTAGTGTTTCTAGTTGTATTTCTCTTGTAGTTTCTGGTACCTTGATACCAGGGTTTTTGTTGAGTTTCTTATGAAACATTTTTGTGTTTTTGCTACCAACCTCTCTCACAATCTACCCTCATTGTGTCTGCATCCCAGGTCTCTCCATCTCATCTACAAAACCTCCAACAGTTATCTCTTTGGTCTCACTTACCATCTGGTTCCAACTCCTCTTGGCTGAAGCTCGATCTGTCCGCTCCAGCATCATCGCCATCTGCTGCTCTGACCTCCTCTGGATCCAACATCAAGCTCATCTCCGGAAAAGACTCCCTGCTGACTCCTCCCTGGCGATTTAAGACAACCATCCCAGTAAGATCGTTCCTTCCATTCATACCACTCACACACGACTGTACTCACCTCACCTGTCCTAGCCCTCAGAAGTTCCCGGTCTCCCACGTCGTTGATGCCCGTTGTTTTCTTGCCGTTCCCTGCTGCCTTGCTGTTTCCTGTGTCACACCATACCTGCAGTTCCCGTTGCTGATTTCTGGATTCCCTCTTTCCATATCCACCTAAACAATAAACCTTTGTAAACCTCTCCTGAATTAACAACAGCATGACAATATGACAATACCCGCACACATGAGGAGGTCATATGACACAGAAAAACACTTTAACAAGATTGAAAATGATTTCTATTGTGTTGAAAATGCCGTTAATCATTTTATCGTCTTAATCATTTAAACCATTTAATTTATTTCATTGTACGTAGCCTATTTTTGAATGTCATTTATTAAGAAAGATACATTTGCATTCTTTTTTTTTTACATAGCACAATGTAAAAGAAAAAAAATGTGCTATGTTTTTTGACAGGATCACAACTGTTTTACTACTCAAGGTTCAGTTTTCATAGTGCCCAGTAACAGAGTCCTTTGATGGCCTGTTTGCAGTCTGAGGAACATCTGGGCTTTGTATGAAGCTTATCATCACTGACATACTGCTGCCAAACCTCATGTAGTTTGTGCTACAAGCGGGAAGGCTGTGCCTGGTAAATTTTCACAAAGAATTAGTTATTTTCCTGTCCCCAAACACTACCACCCAGGTGCTCTTGATCATCAGCCTGTTAACGCTGCCTGACTGAAAGACCCAAGGGTCTGCGAGGCAGCTCCTTTACATTTTTTAGCTGCATTAGCGTGGAGGACGGGATGCCGAAGAAAAAAAAGTGCATCAGCACAGGCCTGAATAAATCCGGATTGGAGTAAGAACTTTTCTCGGCTCAGCCTTGAAAGCATGACCTGCAAAGACCCGAGTTTGACTTTTGCCTGCATGCGTGTTGTCAGATGATGCAGCCATATGGCTGGCGACAGGCCCGTCTGCTTTTTGTGTCTGGAGTCCCGTCCTCTGGGATAAGCTGCACTCGACGTTGAGTAATGCAATTATTGCTGCATAATTCTATGATTTCAGTTCAAGGCGATCGGTGTTATTTTTAATTAACACATGTGGCCACACTGAACCTTGTGTGTTCCTGTGTGTCTTGTGTTTATGTTTATTTTTAAATGTGTTAAACACACTTATCAAACATGTATGAACTAAGTTGTTTTTCCCTATTTTAAACAGGAACAGTGAAAAAGAAGTCATATCGGTGCAATTATTTCATATTAGCGTATTGTCCTTTTAGCTTTTTATGCCTTTGAATGTCTTTTACACATCTATGTGTACACCCAACGCCACATGAATTTAAATCCATCAGTGCTTGTGCTTCTGCCTGGTTCTCTTACCAAAGCCAAAACAGGGGAAAAGCTGGCTTCTTAACACTCGCATCAAAATCACAGCTGCTCTCCTCGGGTCAAGGTGCAAACCTTATGAGTAAAAGCATCAGGATGAGTGACTGCCTGCGTTTGGTAGCAGACTGTCAGACCACCACAGGATAGCATCAACAGCAAGAGTCAAATGCTGCTCTTCGCTCCTGTCTCCCTTCAGACCACCAGACAAGCATCGTTGGTGTAACTGAATGACTACGAGTAGCTGTGTTGAATTTTCAAACCCCTCATGTAGACTCACCCCACCCCGGCAAACAGAAATAAAGCGTCCCCAGAAGCTAATTTATGCACCTTCCTTTCTCTCATGTGGAATATGTCAGGATTATCTTGGGATTTAATTTTCATTTTCCTCCCATTCCCTAAGCTTGTGCAGTTCGGGTCTACATTGAGCGAATCTGTCCATTTGTGTAGTTTCTGCTAAGGTACTGAGAATTACAAGCAGTTGCTTCACTACAACGTCACGCAAAGGAGCTAAAAAAACGTGAAAGAAAACGGTATCGCTAGCCGTTTATTGCTGCCTGACCTAAAGCAGAGCAACAAGTGTGAAATTACTAAAGCTTAAGTCTTTCAATTGAATGTGTCGTGCCTTGACACCAAACATGTTTCAAGCACAGCTTATCTGACTGTAACACAAGAAAATAAATATATTAAAAACAATTGGGTAAACAGTCCTTTGGACAAGTATTTATAAAATATTCAACCTCTGTATTAAGTAACAATAATAATTTTATTTTGAAATTGTCAAAATAAAATATCAAATGTCCATTTAGTACTTTACTTCAATTGTTGTGTGCATTACTAGCAGTTTAGTGCCAATTGCAATAGAACGGGGGGAAATTGAACAAAGCACTTGACTTTCTTTGGCAGAAACAAAAATCATCTTCTGTATTACTAAATGTAAACATTTAGGCAATAAATAATACTAAACAACACTTAATTTAGGATTGACCATCTTATGACCATCCTATTCCTCTCTCCAGCTGAACAAAGCCTGCATCAATGTCTGAGCCAGGTCTGTGTTAGGTCTGCCATCATGACATGGGACAACAATATGAAAATTATTTTAAATAATTAAAATTAAATAAAGCAAAGCATCTTTCTTCTTTACAAAGCCTTATGAGCTAGCGAAGTCGTACAAAACAAAGACAAACTGTCACTAGCTTAGGCTCAAATCCTATTGTTCAAAAGACAAAAAAAAA
>JAVLVB010000228.1:255303-278551 GCA_032876305.1 Orestias chungarensis | reverse complement strand
TGATTTATGGATTGTCGTACTTTAGTGCTCTTGTTTGTCTGTTTGTTAGGATTTTTCAAGTTAGAGTTCTTTTGAAAATGTGAGGCGTGATCATACAACCACCTCTTTTGAAGACCAAGAATTATGGTTTAAGAGACGAGAATTAAGCTTACACAATATTTTTCCTAAAATCAAAAACCTTGTTTGTTTATTTTTGAGAAAACAGCCATTCAGTTTACCGTGTCATTGTTTTTTTTATCTACCTATTTTCTTTTCTCAATAGTTAGACCTCCAAGGACATTAACTTTTTATTTAGTAAATCTATTTTAGCCATCCCTGGGTTGTGGTCTAAGATTAGGGTCCCATTCATTCACAATTAATACCCTTTAATTGCTTGAAATCTCCATTAAGTAACTAATAGCAAATTATGCTAGGGATAGGCCTGTCCAATTCCAAGTTTGCAAAGATCAACATGAACAAACTAAGTACGCTACTCCTACCATACACATTCTAATGCCAACATCCACAGCTACTTGAGGTAACCGTTTAGTTCTGGTAAAATACCTTTTAGCAAACCTCTATAGTATTCATTCCAATACTTTTACATAACACTTTCAGTATGCCCTACTGTTTAGGTGACATACTCTACAACCTACAACTTTTTCAGGTTCTTCCTTTTTCTGAAGAATATTGTGATGTAGAGTTTCAGAGAAAATATGAGACCTCTTCAAAAACCCAGCTCACTTCTGTCTTCATCTTTACACTTTACAAAGATTTGTATATATAGAGCAAAGTTTGTGTTTTATTAAATTAATTTAGAACAATTTGATTAAACTTAAAATAATAAAAAAAATCCTAATTTAAAAAATGGAGTGAAATGCTGAAGCCACTGTAAGATGGTGAGCTCCTTGTTTTAGAGATGACAATGCTTTACCCAATGTTTAACCTCAGCCCCTGTGGAGAAGGGTATCTATCTTAAACTGCCACCAGCTACAATGCTTGTCTATAATTAACCAGTACATGTGGCAAACATTTTTTATTATTTCTTAAGAAAGCAGACATGTCTAAAGTGCATAATAAGTACAGCTGTAATGTTTTATTGAGCATAAAACCCCTTTTTTCATGTCACATTTACATAGAATATTATTTTACATTGAAGATGGCACAAATAAACCCTATTTAAATTGTTGGTATTGGTGGTAAATCATGAGATTAGATTAAATCATTTAAGAACCCTGATTGCCTGTTCTTTATGTTTAAGTATCAGTATTAGTATTAGTATTAGTATTAGTATTGGTATTAGTATTAGTTTTAGTATTAGCATTAGGCGAGCAACATCCCTTAGCTTAATTTGCAGATCCATTGAAGTGTATGTTTTGTATCTTATATTTAACATAAACACTATAAAGCCTATAATTGAGTCTATATAAAATGAAAGTGATCATTAAGTCTGAATGACTTGTATACCCTGCATGTAGAAGAGACCAAAATATTATTAATATCAATTTTAGCCTTATTTTAACTTATTTACCTTTGTTTTGAACCTGGTTGTTTATTGATTTCCTATTGTGGAAAGCAAATGGTACTTTAGTAACTGTAGTTACTGTAAATTCGAATTAAAGGGACATTTTTTTGTATTTATTAAAGAGGAAATAGAAGCAATATTTAACTAAGATTTAAATTCTCCCATTTGTTATTTAGCCTCAATTTTTGCAGGAAGCAACTCGGGAGGCGATTATCAGTTTAAGGTGATTTATTTACAACGTGAATTTCACAGAGAATTGAGATTGTGCACTGGAGAACCGTTGTGCTGGAACAGATTGGAACAGCAGCGCTGGGAATCGGGACCTCTGGATGTAAACAAACAGGTGAGTCGATTTGCCAAAAGGAGATTGTTCAGGAAGGAAGTGTTCTTACTTGTTTCCAGGATGGAGGTCTGCTAGTGAAATGTAAGAGAAACCAGAGTAGGGGTTTGTGGGTGTGTTGCGGGATTAATGATCCAGAGGGTGTCAGTGGATTAGGAAGCTTTAATGAAGATACTGGGACGGACAGGTACCACGGACATGGAGTCAGAGAAATGGATGCAATCGTGGATAGTTTGGTTTTGTTCTTGTAGGGTTTGAAAATCTGTACTCGAGGTATTCCACGCGAGGTTGGAGCACGGAGGAATACCTGGTTAGCACACAAGATAGGATATTAATAGGGATTTCACAAAGATAAGTTAACAACAACAGTATCCTAAATCTGTTTAAGGGAAAACTCAGATTTGTTTGGAAAGTAAAAACTCAGGCTGAATGGCTGCAGAGGCCGCCTGTTGAGGACAACCGAGAAACAACCAGAAAATCACCCATCCAAAAAAACTTTCATTCTTAACACCCACGTTGTTAAAACAATATTATACGCACTAACTTTTGCACTGTTCTTTTATATTCTCGCGTTTGCTACGCAGTCATAACTAACGGCTATTGACCAAGCCCAACCGGCCAATCAGAGCGCGTCTCATGTTCCGATGGACCAATCGCGTCCGAGCCGGAGGTTTACTTTGGTTTTACTTTGGGCTTACTTTTGACCCATCACGTTCCTCCTCCCGGACTTTCATGAAGTGGTTAGATTTAGAAAACTTCTGAAAACTTCGGAACGGTGAGTTTGAACAGATTTTATATTTGTAAAGCGTATATGTGCATCATATTCCCAGTTTACCGGATTGTTTATATTTGTGGAATGAAGAAATAATGAAAAGTAATAAACGTTATTAAAGTCGTACTTAAAATAAAAAAAAAAGCCGTATTTTAATTTTTTTGGCGGCCAACTGTCATTAGAAACCTAAAATGATATTAGTGTGCATTATTTTCTATGATATATACTGCTGTTATTTAATATTGCGTCAGCTGCAGTGAATAAGTGTTGCTCATTTATATTTTCTTTCAATGCTGGATGGGAAAAAATTCTTGTTTTATTAATTACATTACAAACCTCAAAGTATATTACTATACATGATTTTATTAATTAATTGCATTAGAAACCTAAAATTATATCATTGTACATTATTTTGATACTACTGTTATTTAATATCTCCTCAACTGCAGTGACTCCAGGTCAATTGTTCATCATGTTTGCATATTTAGTAATAATTTTCAGTGTCATATAATTTAAAATCATGGCCAATAGAACAGCTCTGTGCTTTGTTCATGTGTGCAAATAATAATTAAAGGGACAATGAAATGAAATTAACAGATTAAATTGCACTTATGACACCTAAAATTAGAGTAACACAGAAAAATAACTGATTAAATAAATCCCAATGCAAACCAAATACACATTTATTATATTTTAGGGGGTCAAAAGTTTACAAATGAAACAGAACATGTAAAATCTACAATGTCCAGGTGCATCTTTGAGTTTGACCCGGATGATGTGGCGGCTCTTCGGCTAAACGGAGGGAGCTTCTGGCCAGAGGAGCTGGTCCGGTGCCAGAGAAGAACCTGGACCAGTGATTAGCCAAATGGACTTGGCGCTGGACCGACTCAGCCAAAGCCACTCTCGGCTCCTGTGGAAGGGCTCCAGTTTGTTTTATTAAACCACGGCGCTGGTGACGGCAGCACCTGCTGAAAAAATCAGAAAACCAACCTCCATAATCTGGAAGTGGGAGCACACTTATAAATATTGTATACAGGATTGTAAATTATGTAAACATCTAAATAATCTTACCTTAGAAACTAACCTTTATTGGTTTTTATATTATCTTGTGTTTTTCCTGTTTATAATAATTACCACACTGTTGTAAAAAATTACATAATGTTTGTAAATGCAAGTGTTTTGTTTTATATATGTAAATAAATGCTATTCCCAGATGTTGATTAGTTGTGCTGCTTTTAATTTTTAGGTTTGTGTTCATCTCAGGCCTTTCACAATAACAATTGTGTTATTTGCTCTGGAGTGGAGGAAGCAGATTTAATGAGAACAGGAGCTCAGAGCAGCTTATCTTTGAAACAACGACTGGTGGGAGTCAGAGGATTGCTACTTTTCATGTGTGCATACATATAAGAAAATCTAAACACTATTTAGTCAATTCAAAGGTAGTAAAGGGGGCCTTTTAGTATAAACTATAATTAATATATGTGCTACATAGGACACAATAATTATAATATATAATCATAATTTCTGTCAGCTCAGTGAAATAAACTTAAGCCATCCACAAAGCAAAAATCTGTCATAACTTCATTGTTATGGATGGAAGCATCACGTGACGGTTCAAACCTAAACTCGCGGGTTCAACTCCCAGCTCGAACAACATGTAGTACATGCATTATTGTAATATTGGGTAAAATATCAGTTAACTGTTAACCAAGAAATAATCATTGTGTTATCAGCGAAATAGTATGGATATGGACACTAAAGAAAAGTGTGAAAATCTGCCTTTATTGAAGTTTCAAAAATCAGAGAACGGTTTCACAAATCCCAAAACTGATTTTAATTGTTCTACTATCAGTTTAGAAAAATCTAGTCCAGGTTTAATGTGTCTAGGTACTGTAGTTTTTAAATAGAGTAAATGAAAGATGCTGAAGGTAGCAAAAACCTAAGTGGAATCGCCCTTTATTCATTTCCCGAATCGGAAGCTAGAATCAGAAGCCAACTTCAGCTCCGACGTTTTATCTCAGTGTAAAATACAGTCATTCAGCCAACTGTGAAGTATGCATTGAGTCTACACCTTACAATAGATCAGTGTTTTTCAACCACTGTGCAACCACTGTTTTTCAAACAGCACACCTGACGTGGTTGATCGTCAGGTGTGCTGTTTAAATTATCCAATTTCACCTAATTGGTGTAAAAAGATTTTTTGAAAACAAATTAACTATCTGTAAATAATATACCATTTTCGAGTGTCTGTGTTGTAGAAGGGACTAGCGGCGTAATCATTTAATTTCCTTATGAAGTGGACATAATATCCTTGAAATAAGAGATATAAAATATGATAAAAAAATAAAACATTTTGTTTGTTTGATTCATATTCAAGACACTTTGATAAGAATTAGTATATATTTAATATTTGCGACCATAGAGTATTATTTGTTTACATTTTTGGTTGGTGATGTGCCTCGTGATTCTTTCAATGAAAACAATGTACCTTGGCTCAAAAAAGGTTGAAAAACACTGCAATAGATCCATTGCAGTAGCGGGCCATGGGTCCAAACTCTCACGATGTCCTCGTGCAATCTGAGAAGTACTGATTGTAAAACTGAGAGCCCTGTTCGTTAAAATGTTCGCACAGATTACAAAAACCATGCGCACAGTTTGATAACCCATGCACATGGATTTCAAACACTATTTTTTATTTATTTTTTACCCTGGCACTTGCTGGGCTCCGTAGGATTTTTATTTTTCAAACAGACCATAAAATATCTGTTTAAAAAACATATGCTACTGTTTAGAGACTGCATAAATAAAGGATTACGGTTTGTAAAAATTCTGATAAATGCAGTCCATTTTACTTTCCTAGATCACTGCAACCCTTACTGCTGAGGACAGGTCAAATTGAAATAGGAAGACGCTTTAAGGGAGAGAAGGCTCACAGAGGGCCAGGAAAGGATGAGTGCCAGCTCTGCCTTCAGTGTCCACCTCAGATCCAGTCGTCCGTCCCTTCATCCTCTCCCGCCATATCCTGTTCCTCCTCCTCTTGCAGCAGCTGGCCTGGCTTTTACCCCATCAGAGAAAGACCTCTGTGATGGCAGACTGAGACATCAGTGTTTGCCCGAGTTAAGAACAGGGACTGAGCTCTAAACTGTCTATGAATTCACACCTGCTGCCTCCTCTCCTCTCCAATCGTCACTGACTTCCTGTCCTTTCTCCAGGGTCACCTTTTCACTCTCTGACCCCCTCCCTCAATCTTCCCTGCTTCTCTCTAAGTTTTCTTCATATTTTCCACAGAGCTAACATTTACTCCTCTTCTCTCTCCCTCTCTCCTGATCCAGCTATCAGTCATGTCTCTGATTTCTCTGGGCCAGGTTTCCAGTCCACTTATTATTGACTTAGAGTGGCATGCTGCTGAGACGATAGGAGCAGTCCTCGTGGGGAAGTCATTATGAACACATATGAAGTACCAAGTCCACACCACAGAGTCATCAGCATCTAACTGGAGGGAATTACAAGAAAAGAAGATTTTAAAGGGAGCGTTTCTGCCCCATATCTGCAATTGCTACGGCAGATATGAGGCTGGTAACACCAACCGCATCTAAATCCATTACCGCTCGTTTTAATTTGACCCCATAGTGTCATAAATTGTTCATTTATGTCAGTGTGGAGATTTAATCTTGGTTTATTTTCACTATTCAAGGACATCAGCTTGGGCACCATCCTTCTCCAGCACCTTTTTTCCCCATCAAACAGGAAATCAGAAACATTTTAATTCATCAGCAGAAGAGCATGTTTTTTATTTATTTATTGGGTTCCACATAAGTCACGAAAGAGGCAATAATGACTCACAAGGTCACAAGGGATCATTTATTCTGAAGTAACGTTTGAACATATTTTTTCAACAGGCTGAATAGCAAAACTTTCTGAGAAACCGAGAAGAGCCTGTGTGGGAGGAGGTCAAAAACACAGACTATGGTGGTATCTTGGACCCACAGTGCACAACCAGACTCAGCTAGTTTTCATTCTCTGAGGTCGTAGCTGCTAAAAACATGCTAGAGCCTTTGGGATATTCACTTGAATAAATGCAACTGTTTAACGGAGAATTGGTGTTTAAACTGTGGTAATGTTAAATATTTAAAAGAAGGCCTTCTATAAACCACTGGTATCACTGGAAAGGGCAGGGAAACGTAATGTATGAAGACACTGCAGGATTCTGTGATCTAAATAAAACAAAGTAATGGATTTTGTATTAATAATGTTGTGTAACTCAGAATGCGAGGTGTTTTTGTGTAATTTTCTTATAAAATGAATTTGTAAACAGAATTATGTGATCACGATATTTGCTGTCAAAGTGAAGTCTGTTTTTTCAATCTCTGTCCCGTTTCTCTCAGCACATATTTCCGTGGAAGCTACAGTTAAAAGCCCCAGATAAAAAAAAGGTGAGTTTTTTAAGGTTGACACCCTGTTTGTTTCAGACTTTATTTTAAAGAACGAAAAGAAGTCATTCTAACGTTGGCCTGCTATGTTGACAGAGTTGGCTAACAACTGGCTTATAGCACTCAGACATTTCCTGGATTGATAATCATAATCCACCAGGTCTGCACTGGCAGTTAGCTGGCTAAAAGAAATCTACTACAACTAATCAATAATAAAATAAAACAATATAAGAAAGAGATAATGATAGAAGACCCCATAGCACATGGTACATTGCAATGCAGTTCCCATTGGAAAAGAACATATTGTTAAAGCTTGAAATTGCTAAATTCAAAGACAACATTCAGTATTTTACACCAGATTATGTACATGATTAATGGCATTACCTTGGGTGGTTAGTTGGTTAGGGAGAAGCTAACAACTCAGGATTAGAGGTCCCAACATCAAACAAGATGGTACTAACATTCTATTTAGAAAGGAAAGCAACAACATTGTTTCTTTTGGGTTGAGGGTTGCTGACTAAGCAAATTATCATCCAGATGCAACTGGCATCCTCAGTTGGAAAGAAATCCCAGCACTAAGATTGTCATGGAAATCATTACCATGTGTATACTGCAGGCCTTTATCATGACAGTAAAGGCCAGACTATTTAACTCTACCCACCTCCTAGTTATGCCCTGACAATCTTCCTGGATCATTTCTCGGCTCCTTTGTCTCATGCTTTCTGGTGTGTAGCTTTCAGCTGTGCTGTCTATTAGTGCTTCCAACTATCCTCCCTCTGCGGCTTCTGCTGTCGGTCGGCATCCCTCTTCAGTGCTGTCAGCTCAACTCCTTTTTCAGTTGTTCCTCCTGATATACCCCATTGGTTCCTTCCATTCCCGGCTGACTCCTTGTTGATTGTCTGAATGACAGAAAAATATCGTCCTGTAGACATCATTGGCAGACCCCAACTACTCTGACTTTTTTGCAGTTCATGAATTATTCTAATTATTTGCTCTCAAGCCCTATCTCCTGATCCTATCGCTGTACTTATAGCCCTAACCACACTTCCCCACACTCTCTACCCATGAGGGAGTTTAGGGAGGTATCGTAATGGTAATTGATTTATAAGAAATATTTATATTGCATTTTATTCAATGCAAAATCAAAACTCAGGGAAGAATTTAGCCAGTTTTTTTTTTTTATATATTTATATAACTGCTTAAACCCAATGTATAAGATGTAGAAGCATTAGACTGTCTTACCTAGGAGAGGTCTTGCTGAATGTTTGCAGCTGTATATTGTTGTAAAAACCTTGCTTTAATTGTATTAAGCACCAAACTAGTAAAGAAGACATTTAATAACAACTTAAATGCAAATAAAATTTCTGAACACTTGAAGATTGGTGTACTAGATGAGCTGTTCATTTCTTATTGATGTTTACTACATGCTTATATTCTCTTTGCACATTAAAGTTGAAAGTCTTTGAAGAAGCAGTTTTCTCATGTAAAAAGTACAGCTAATAGTACAACAAACCGTTTTATTCAAAATATTATAATTAAATTTGCTTAATGCCTATATTTGCCTTTTGATTTTACTGGAAATAAAAAATACAATGAATACCTTTTGTTTCCAATACCTTTTTTTATGCCAACTTTACCTCCTTAAAATTTGCTTCACTTGCCTTTCTATAAGTGGTTCCAAAATTGGGGTGATCTGGGTCTCCCACATGTTCCCAACAGTGTTGAAGAACGACTGCTTCTCGGAGCTCAGCAGGCGCAACCGCAAATAGACGGCCCAACAAATTGGATATGGGTCAACAAAACGAGGGCCATCATGAGGTTATCAGTACCTCAACCTCTGTTGTATAGAAGAGCTCTTTGATTAAATCTTACCTTGAAAGGCAGCAATGTAGCTGTGATGAAAAAACATCATGGGGCTGCAAGCAGCAAAAGATAGATTTGGCAAACACAACAAAAGAATTTACATTTTCCCTCAGTTTCCTTTTTTTCTGTAGCTGGAAGCAGCTGTCAAAGATGGTTTAAAAAAAATCAAATGCCCTTGTTGTGTCTGGCACCAATTATTCAGTGGTGAGACGCAATAAAATTATAATTTAATACTGTTTAAAATTGCATCGGTCTCAATAGGTTGTTATGAAAGCATCAAAATAATTCCTTTTTATTTATGCATGATTTCCATGTCAATAAACAAGTTAGTTGAGGAGAATTAAAAGCGCAATCGTGTTGGTTTCAAGCCACTTGGTATCTTTAAATGGTAAACAATATAGGTTCAATCTATGCAATCTATCCAAATGTTTTGGGTTTTCTGTTTTCTAATTTGTTTGTGTATATTTTTTTTATCTATAAGGTGTATTCACTATTACAGAAGTGCAATAGTGGCAGTTCCTTCTATGTAAAACTCATGCTTTATTAAGCTAAGTTTAATAATGATGTGATCATATTCATGGTGAAATTAAAATTAAAGCAGAAAAAACTTTTGTTCTGGTCTTAAATTATGGTTGTAGGTCATATAGTGTCACTATAAGGGAAATGTTTGATAACCCTTAATGGAAATGGAGCTAAAGCAAATTTAACTGTTTTCCATTGATTTACTTTAAGTCAGTACTTCATAGAGCCACCTTGTATATACATCTTACTGCCCCCTAAGCCATTTTTTATAGCATCTAATTACTCTCTGTTATCTACTCTTCATAAAGCGTTGTTTTTGTATGGAAACCCACTGAGTTATACCATTATGAAATTGACCGTAATATTGTATTCGCCTTCTATGTCTTCCTGTAGGACTCTAACTTATTATCTTTTTATTTTTTTTATTTGAGATATATAGACCAAGAGAAATCAGCTTTTTTTGCCCATACAGATAAAATGTAAAACCTTTTGTCAACACTGCAATTCCACCTCAGTTCAGTTCCCTAGTTGTCACGACCAGAGATCTTGGTACAACAGAACCAGTGTCACCACTTTAGAGTTATTATGCATCCCAAATTGCTGCCGTTGTTTGTTTTTTTTTGTACCAATCATCGCATTTTGTGAAAGCTACCCCATTCCATTGAATGTTCGACTGATTTATAAATATTTATTTTATTTATTTATTCCACTGATTTGCAGCTGGATAGCTCAAGTGGTATGTTGCCTGACTTCCAATTGGAAGGTCAGGGGTTCAAATCCAGCCCATGGCTAAATACACGACAGCATCCAATGTGGGTCCTTAGGCAAGACCCTTTGCGCTACTGCCTACCTGGCACCGCAAATGGCTGCCTTGGTACACCAAAACAAATTTCTAGTATGTCCTGTATGTACCTGGCAAATAAAACTGATTTAATCTTTAATCTTATTCATTTGTCTACATGTTTGCCCACAGAGCTTGAGGACAGTTTAAAGCTTAATCTAATCAAATTTTTAAAAAGCATGTACTCTTGCAGGATAATCGTCTCTTGCAGACAACGTTGCCGAAAATAATCCCACATGCAGCAGGGAGGCAGCGGGCCGCCTGAGGTAGTGCAAAGCTCCAAACGCTTGTATCTGCATGCTAGATTACTGCTACCTTCTTCTTATCCTCGACTCTCACTGCACTTCTGCTTATCTGTGCACAGCTAAACCATTAATAGCAGATCTAACCCTTTGCAAGCTCTGGGTTTCTTGATCTCCTTTGATTAGCATGGCAACGACATCCCTGATTACATCAATCCCAGCAAACAAAAATGAAAAATAAAACAAAACGTTTTGCCGATTTGAATGTTCCTCGTCGGGTGTGTGCGTCTGTGTTTTGTGTCTTTAGATGGATTAATTAACTTGGCTCAACTCATTAACTTCTGAATGAGTTTGCTTTATCAGAATAGCTTGTACTTGTGAGGCCTTACTTGTATTGCATCCACACTCCGTGATCCGTATGGAGCAACTCATCTAAAAGAATATCTAATTAAATAATCCAGCTGCATGCATTTCTGTAGGCTATTTGATGCCAAGTCATGCATATACTTGCTGGTGCTGGAGGAAATGATTTAAATTACAGAATGAAAGAATAATCGGTGTGTGTGTTTGTCTGTGTGTGTTTGTGTGTGTCCTTTTGCCTCACTCAATTATTTTCAACATCTAACACACCAATAAAAAACAAAGACCACCTCTTTTCCTATTTTAGCCAATAAGTCTTTTTGCAATTCTGTGATTTGGGTTTAACATTTCCCAGTTTGTTAATATGTTTATCTAAACATCCTGAGTTTTCATCCTCTAATGAAACTACAAAACAACATAAGCTTTTATGTTGTATTCATGTCACTCGTTATGATGAGGGAGGAGAAAAACGCTTTGTCTCGTTGTCCCTGTGGTTTCAGTCATGCTACGATACAAACAAGAGCAGCTCTTTGATTTGCCCATAAAGGCTGTTTCCTCTTGTTCTTGTTCCCCTAAGCTGTAAATACATCCCAATAAAATGGTGTACACAGCTGAAGCTATTAAAATGACGAAGGGCCGAGGGTGTAAATATGGCATTTTCTGTCAAATGTTTTAATGTTATCCAACATGTCTTTTAAAAATAGCTCAATCCAATGACGTTGGATCTTTAAAATGTTAGAATTTCCTTGTATTATGCTGTTTTCTTTTTATCAACTCTGACCAGCTTACTTAACTTTGTGGTGAAAATCCATTCATAAATATCCTACTTCTGTCATGTTGTTTAAGCTTCGGACCCACATAAATCAGAGAACTCTCAGGAGTACAATAATATGAGTTTTTTGAAAGGTGTATGTATGTGAATCCAGGAACTGAGATAGTGGGCAAGGCAGGGAACCAGAGATGGCGGGATTGGCAACAGTTCAGCAGAGGAAACTCAGAGGATGGAGGGACGATGCGGGAGACCGGAGACCACTGGCAGGCAATGGAAAGATCTTACTTTTGGTGGAGGTTGTTGACGCCAGGGAGGAGTGAGTGGTGAGTCCTTTCGGCTGATCCAGGTGGAAGGTTGCCCAGGGGGTGAGCATCAAGGAATCAAGGAATCAAGGAATCTTTATTTGTGATCACATCACATGTGGTACATGAGGTGGGACGACATTCTAATCCCCCGGTCCAGTTTACACCCTGATAGCAATTTTAAATAATGTAATAAAATATAAGAATATAAGAACTATGCGAGACTAGGATTTGAGCTACACAGAATCTACAATGTGGACACAGAATCTACAATATGGGACTTCGGACATAGCAGCATTGAGGATCGGAATGCAAATGTATAATAAATTATAAATTATAAAGAACTATATAAGAAATAGCAGATGGAAGTTGCAGGAGCGAGCAGACCGAGCAGAGGAGCGGTGAAACCAGAGGATTGCATGACCGGTGGGAATCTTGAGAAGGTATGACCACTGAAATGGTTTCAACCTGCGTGGAGCACAGGAGATGCTGAGGGACACAAAAAGGGGAAAAACAAAGTTTCAAAATAACCATAAGAAAACTAGAGACACAAAAACCTGAATCTACAAAACTAGAGAACACTAAATAATAAACAAGAGAATAATTACACTAGAGAACCTTTTGCAAGTTTGGCACTGAGAGCAAGAGGTTTAACCTTGTTAACCCCTTGTTTTCTCTTAGTTTTCTTCTCTCCATAGTAGCAACATCTGGCCTGGCATTCTGTTAGCTGAGAGAGCTTCTTGGAGTAGGATATTTGCTAAGATACTGCCAGCGATGTTCATCAACGGCTGGTATGAACTCGGTTTTTCAGTTTCCTCCGCATCCATCTTTTTCCTCTGTCTCTTTAAAACCCCAGTAGGTCGTGGCATGTGTCCATTTGCACCAAGCCAGGTTCTGCTGGAGGTTTCTTCCTTTTAAAGGGGAGTTTGTCCTCTACACTGTCATATGCTCAGTATGAGGGATTGCTTTAAAGTCAAAGACAACACAAGCCATTGTGTACTGGGCTGATTCCAGAGGAGTGAATGCTGGAAGTCAAAACCTTGATGCAATCTGCTGGGTTTCCTTAGATTGGAAACATTTTAAAACTGATTTGTGATGATGTATCTATGATTGGAAAGTGCCTTGAGATAGCATATGTTGTGTGTTGGCCATATATATATACACTGATTCTTGATTCTTCTGGTAAACATGTCTCCCTGTCATCCATTTTACCATTATACACTATTATAAAGTCCTATTGAAAATAAATCTAAATTTATGCGTCTAATATTAGAAAAGCTCAAGGGGTAAAAACTGATTTGGGTTTTTAAAACTAATATTTTGTGTCATAGAAACATTTTGGTTCACACAAAGGCAAGAAGTGTAATGAAAATTGTGTTTTGTCGCTGTCTTTTGTCAGAACTGTTTCTTCTCTCAGTTTTGAATATCTAGGCCTACAAATGTGACGACAATGTTCAGAGTAAATATTTTGTTTAAATACACTCTGTTGTTATTTGTCATCTTTATGAAAGAACTTATTATTATAAAATCTGAAAAGGAAAACAGAGGAATTATCCTTTTGTAACATCAAAAGCTGAATGTATTTGTGGATGTCATGCATGTCATGCTGTAGAGATTAATTTTCAGGCACAAAGGTAATCTGGATAAAACACACCCACACGCGGTTAGGATAAAGAGTACCCCAGGTACACGGACAGATGGGATTAAACTGTGTGAGCATCTGAACAACTGTATCAGTTTGATGACTAAACCACATCAGGCATTGAAAATTTTGGTTTAGCATTTGGTAACCCTCAGTGGATCTTTCTCCCATTCGGTAATATGTCAGTGTGACATTCAGAGGCAGCCTGTTGCTGCAGGAATATCATTTCCACTGTCGGATTATGTTGTTTTGTGCGCATTATTGGCTGTGAGAATGCAGTGGTTTCTCATATTGTCTCATGCAGATGAGGTCTTTATGAACCCCACATTCTTAATATTAAAGCCTTAAACTATATTCCATTCCTAAAAAAAAAATTTAAAAAAAGAGGAGCGGTCCTGCAATCATTCAGTGCCTTATTGTTACCCATCCATGGTAAACCCAAGCCCTCTCGTGGTTCCCTGTGATCTGCTGATGCTACTCCTCATTGTACCCTAATAACTACTCTTATGTGTCCCCAACCCAGGTATAGGCTCATGATCAGCGCTCTCTGGATTACTGCCACAGACTTACGAGCCATAAACTTTCTTGATCTTCATCTCTGGACACTGGACTGCTCCTCAACCTCTCTAAAGTTCTGCACTACCTGTTCCCCCTCTAGTCACATCATCACAGCCTCCTCAGAACAACACTGCCCTCTGGTTCACCTTCTCGTGCCACCATCTCAACCACTGCCTCAGACTCAAATCCACTCATCTGTACTTGATGGACATCTTTTCCTCTACACCAAGTAAGACTGAATCCATCTGTTACCCACCTGATCATCAAATGTCATACTCACATCTCCATTTCTCCCTCAGAGCTCCCGGTTCCTCAAGTCACAGTTTCCTTCCCCGTGGACCAGAAAACCTCATCTCCACATTATATATTTGCTACTTCAATAAAGTTCCTATACTGCTTTGTTTCTCCTGATTACTTCCCGCTTGTGGGTAAAGAAAAATGAACAAAACCATGAGAACTCAGTGATTTCCACAAAACTCAAATTGGGATTTAAATTTATATCAGTGCAATAAGCCATTATATTACAGAAACTGTAGGTGTCATTTATCTTAGATAATGGAATAAGAAATGAAATCTGTAAATACTGCAATAAATCCTGTACAACAAAGAAACAGTTACAAATCTGGGGTTTTCTTTAGTTTATCTTTGGGTAGAAGTCCTTGACTGGGTTTAATGTGAGGTGGCTTCTGGTTTGGGGTCAAAGCAATTCTTCTATTGTAAGTAAACATATCAATTTCTGCATTTCAGTAACCGTTGCCTCCTGTTTCAAAGATCCATCATGCTTTACTTCAAGTCCTCCTAAGAAAGTAATTTCCCTCTAAATTCCCTCGAGATTTTCAACATCACGCTTTCAAGACTGAAGCTATGTATTTGCCCAAAACAAAGCTTGCAAACCAGTCAGGGTTCTATAAAGACATCCATTGCCTTGTGTAAAATGTTATAAAAGTCAACTAATGCATTTGCTTAGGTTTTTATCATGCTGTGAGATGCATAATTGGCACAGGTACTGAAAACAAACTTAACAGAGGTTTCTATAGCCAAACTGTAACTACATGAAATACATGATTCAATGTACCTTTAACACCTACAACAATTTTAAGCTATGACACCAGTATGACTCAAATGGACAGTGTACTTTTAGAGTTTTTTGAAATGACAGTCTAATGACGACACTTTGCCATAAATTCAATTCCCAAGAATTCTCAGGTTTAAAAAACATGTCTAACGTGCCAATTTGTGTCTTGGATTGCCAAAACTGTCCATTGCAAAACATGAGCATGTAGACCTTAAGTGGAGATATCAATTTCTGGACTTTGTTTACTGTTTAAAAACTGGTCTTGTCTTTTTTAATTTGTTTGTTTGTTTTTTTGTCTATTTTTGTCTAAGAGGAGATTACTACATGTCTATTTCCCTGCAAGTGTTTGCTTAGCTCAAATCCTGTCGATTCTAATTCTTTACTTTTATTTTATTTTACCCTTTCCTTTAAGTAGAAGTAAGTGAAAGATTTCGTAAATCTCTTTTTTTTCACATAAAGGTTCGCAGTTGGTTGAAAAGATTATTTCTCTTGATCAATCTGAGAATAGGTGTTAGGAGGCACCATGTCAAAAAAAAAAAAAAAGAACTACAAGTTGCAGGATTTTCCAAACAAAAAACAGTTCAAGATGCTCGGTCTACTAGTTATTCATCTCTCTGGAAAAAGGACCAATGTAATCTATTTTTAACCAAAAATGATTATTTATACACTTATCTTGTAAAACTAGAATGCACTCCATGTCATGATGTTAGGAATTTATTTCAATTTCATCAAATGGTGTCAGTATTGCCTGCTAGAGGAGTGATAGTCCTATTTAGTAACAATTCAAGAGCTATCCAGTTTCTTTTTTGTCACCTCAATGAAAGACATTCTGCTCAAATGTCTCGCTTCTCATTCCACTGCTGTTCAGACAATGCCCATCTCTGTCAATCTCACTTCACAACCGCTCTGTCTCATAACATTTGACTTTGACATATCAACGTGTATAAAAGATAATTATTTCAAAATAAACCGAATTGCATTGCACCACAACATATATATCCAACCAGAAACATGGGGATCACTTGACTACTGATCTGTCCTCCTAATTGATCTCCCAGTATGTTATAAACTGGCTACCCTTCCTGGTTAAAGCTCAAGTTAAACATGCTACCATACAAAGTTCTTAGTGGAATGCCAGCTGTATCCTTCAGTGCTTTTGGAAAAGACATTTCAAACACATGGAAACTCAGGCTGTCAGCTGGTTGTTTGTTAACAGTGGCAACTAGATGCTCAGGACTCTTTTCATGTGTTATTCCAAAGTGATAAATTGACCTACCAAGTATTAACAGGAACAAGTGCATTAGTGTTTCTGTCACACATGTCTTATATTAAAACATGAAGGATTTCCTTCATTTTAAGCATGTCAGAGAATGATACTTCTGAAAACATTTTTTTTGCACAGTTCCTGAAGGAGATAGATATGAAACTGATTTAACAAACTGACTGCTTCCCTTTGATCTCACTGGTTCAGCTGATTAAAACTTATCTGAACTTTTCATGACTATACAAGGACCTTTTTTTTTAAATTGATTCCAGGGTACATATTCAAATAAAAGGAGTTTTAATCCATTATAAACTTCTGTTGTTATGTGTTCAACCAACTCCATGATTAAACAATAGGAAACTTTAACATGATTTTCAGTTAAATACAAGCAGTACATTTTCTGTTGTTGTTGTTTTTTTGCTTTGTTTTCTGTCATTTATATAGAACATATTTGTATGTTTGAGTTAAGAAGAACAGAACGTTATACAAAACCATGTTTTGCTCAGCTGTGAAATCTACAGCTCCTTCTCCTAATATCCAAACCTTAAACAAGAATTTATAAGTGAAAACAATGCAGCAAAGAGTACAACCTGTGTTAGTGCACTATACTTTGAAAAAAGGTGAACTGGAAGCGAAACCTTAAAGAAAACTACTTTGAGCATAAATGATGCCAACATTGCATCGGAGGTCTGTGGGTGCAGCTTCTCTCATTTGAATAAGAATCGTCGCTCCCATCTGATCATGTAGTGTGGAAAACATGTTGTTGCCTCCAGCCATGCCCTGAGATGAGGTGCAAGACAGACGCACGAGGAGGCCAATCTCGGGCTCATATTTCTGCTTTCTCACACTGAGAGAGAAACTGGTTTAATTGCAGGACAAAAAGCGTGAAATAACAAAATAGCTGAAAAATTAATTTTGTCAGAAGCTGGTACAAAGTATTCACATAATTTGTGCATTATTAATATTGTTCCCATATTGGGAAAAATTTGTCGGTGTTGTAATTTCAAATCCCTTTAATTATCATTTGTTACCCCAGGAGTTTTGGATGACTTCTGAATGACTGAACACATATATGAGAAACAAAAATGTGGAGCACAATAAGGATAGCGTGGCTCACACCCATGCTAACATTCTAGTTTATGTTACACTAAGAAGTTAGTTAGTTAGAAAATAAAAATATATTTCTAAGCTTTCCATTTTCAGTGTGACACATTTACTAATAACTAACAATTTAATTAAAATTCCTGTTAATTATTTTACAAAAGGAACCTAATATCTGGTGAATATGTCCAGGCAAAAGAGTAGATATGCAAAACAGAAAACGCCTACTTTTTTGCATATATTGTTTTAAGCTGACTTCTTTAAAACAACACAAAGTAAGTTTTCAGCCTTCATAAAAAAATGTCATAACGTTTATTATTATAAGTCGACTTACAGCTCGTTAAATGACACCTCTGTCATGGCCCAAGCGGGTCTGTATCGCTATAAACGCCAACTTTGAGGAGGGTGGGAGGAACCCTGCCACACAAAAGAACTATGAATGTTCTGACGGCTTTACGCCGTACGTAACTTCCCCCGTTTCTTATTTTCAACATCCTCATATGACATTGTGCTTCCATAATTAGATTAATTTCCTCATCACTATTCATCCTTCATACAGCCACTGGAAACAGAAATGTACTTTAATCCAACTGCAAGAGAACAGGATATCAGGATTTTACGATGCTATGTGCTGTTCCTCACGGGAAATGCAGTCTTCTTTAGGTAAAACACTACCGCTTTTTTCCACACTGGAACACCCAAATCAACTAAAACCGAAAGTTCTTTGTTGTTGTTGCTTTAAGGTTGAAAACTATAAACAGATCCAGATTCTAGTTAGAATCTGTTCATTCAAAAACCTTCAATTTGTTTGCTAGAAGCCCAAAGACAAACTCAAAACTCGATAAAATAATGACTTTCTCAGACAAAAACGGATATGGAGTTGAAATGGCTGAGTCGGAGTCCAAAACTAAATTTGTGGGGTCTTATAAAGAGGCTAAGGCAGTTCCTCACATACTAGGAATTCCTAAACTTTGCAAATGGAAGAGGTTGGATGCTAACAGACTACACCAAAACTGTGTATGCATGTTTAAGCAACCAGATTGTTGTAGAGTTAAACTCCTCAACTTCTGTCCTAACATCTTTAAAACCAACATCAGCCCACTACTTTATGTGATGTTATTGCCAGTTGTTGTCTAATGCATGCCATATATATATATAAAAAAAGAAAAGGCAGCAATGTATGTATGTTGCAATTATTTATTTTTTTCCTTTGAAAGGGAATCAGCAGCAAAGCCTGATTTGGACCATAACTGTAAAAGTGTTGTTGTAAGTCAAACTGTGTTATGTGTAGAGTCTTTTGCGAAAAACAACCACTGTATTTGATGGAAGAGGGAAGGAGAAGAGAAAGAAACCCAATTCTGACTAATTTGAATCCTCATATTGGATGGAATCCAAACACAGAAAGTGAATGGAGAGGATCATCTGGGATGCTTAGGAAATACCTAATTATGTAAGAGATGTGAAGCAAAGAAACGCAGCCTCATTGTTTTAGAAAATACAGCGTTATACAAAGTGGTCTGTAATCCTGAAGTGTGAACATATTGGTGCATTACTTTTTTGTTTGTTTTTTTTGTTTTTTTTACACTTTTATGCTCTACGCTCCTTTTTTTTGTCCAATGTTAACTAAGACTTTTGGTTTCCAATTGCAGCTTTAATTTATACTCTGGCACACTAACATCCTTGAGGCCCAGATAAAGCTGTGGGCTGCTAAAATTAAAACTGGACACAGAGAGACTGTGTTTAAATCAGACAGATTATTTCCAGTAATTATTGTCTTCCATTTCTAATAAAACACAGCCAGAGTGATCATGACTTTCAACTCCTAAGATAATTTAGTAAATACTAGTAATTATTTTTTCCTTACTTCGCCTCTGTTTGACAGGTCTCTCATACTGGATGTGTTCTGAGGCACATCGTCTTGTCTTCCACTCTTGCTTCCTCTCCACTGGAGCAGCCATTCAAGACATGGAAGGATGGTCAGCAAAGCCAGGAGGATTTAAAAAGCGGGACATCTTAACAACATGTCAGAACGAGAACAGTAGCAGATGAAGAGCAGGTGAGACATGTTAGGCTCCAATCTCATCAAGATAAAACTTCAAGCTTAGCTGGTCTGGTCATCTACAGCAGGCTGAGAGTTGAAACTCCTTCACTGTGTTTTTGCCATCACCGCCCGTTTGGCTATCCGCTGCACTCCAGAAACCTTTTTGTTTCCACAAACCTTCTTGAGAAGAGATCTGTCGTGTTCCCTTGTCAAGTGGGAACCTCCGGTGAATACAACTGGGCAAGTAGCATTTTTCTTTCTCAGCTTTTGTATTGGGATTTATTTCCTAGGGATTAGGAAGACTCGCTTCAATCAAATATCCAAGTGTGTTGGATAGTTACCCATTGCCAGGCCTTATCCCTCAGAGCTCCCTGGGCCTTTCATGGAGACAAGTGGTTTAAACTTCTTTGACAATGAAAGGGAGAAAGAAAATGGTGAGATTTCCTGGCTTCTGGTTTCATGCCTTAGACCTTCATGGCCAGAGTTAACGTTCCCATTAACGTGCGTTAATGGGAACGTTACTTTTCTGATTGGGAACTTGACAAAACAGATTTAAAAGTGAGAGCTTCAAGTAACCTCCCTAATCCTACTCCTCTTAGATTAGATAACAATCACATAAAATTGGAGGTTTCTTCAAGAATTCGCAAAAGAAATTGATAAAATCTAACTGTTTTTGATTAAGTCCAATCAAATTTACATGTAGAGTTCTGAATCAATGGTAAAATTCATTCGGCTAATTTATTTACTAATTATATGGAGTATAATGTAACATACTGGTAATATAGACTAAACAAATATGTTTGAAAACAAACTTTCTGTGTTGTATTTTTATCGTTAACTTCAAAATCGTCCTTTCCTGATTCAAATTGCCCACATAACACATTAAATCGGATAGATATCAGCCTTGCTGTTCGCTTCCTCACAGACAATGAGAGATAAGTTAAGTTACTGCTAATGCAATCACTTCCTGTTCCAGCCTTGGATAAAAAGCAATCAACATATTGAAACATCCGGCCAATATCTCCAAAGCAGGTGATAGAGCCAATAATAAGCCAATTGTAACATACTGCAGCACCATTTTGTCTTGGCTTGATTTTAAAACCCAGAGAGAGAAAAAAGATGTCTCAAATAGGTTTTAAAGAAACAATGTTCACCTTCAAAATTCTTCTCCTAAACAAAAAGAACTTGTACCTAAATCCCAAGTAAAACTAAATTCCAGCGTTTTCTACTTGTCAGACTACATCTATTTGGGTTTAAGTTTCAGAAGGACAACAGTTTAGAAAGTGGCAGATTCCTGGAAAAAGAAACTCAGTTTGAAAGAGAAAAACAAAAGTAAGTTTCTCTAAAGAATGTTTGTTTCAGATTGGCTGAAAGTTGGGTCTTTGTAATCTGGTGGAGCTTTTCACGACAGACCCAGGAGGTTTATTCCCCTGAGCACAAGTGTACCTTGTGAAGTTCTACCTTGAGGTTTCCCTGCCTGCAGGAAGCCTTCACCGCCTCCTGATGGCAATGTCCAAAAACTGGTGTAAAAGAACAAATTCTTCTTAGTCTCGATTTGCCAAACACGATGAAACCTCTGAAAAGTGGACATTCATGAAAACATGAATATATGCTAAATTCTAAAATTTAGACACAATTTAAATAATGGATAATACACTGCAACTTTTATATGCAGAATATAATTGAAGAAAAAAAAAGACAAATACAAAAATACTACAGAGGTGAATTATCTGACAAAAACACTGAACATATGATTGATTTTTTTAAACAAATAGCCTTTTTTAAATGCTATTGCATCTGGCATCCACAATCATAGTCTTTGGCATAGTCTTTGGTTAGAAAGACTATCTCCTAATATCTCTCTATATGTCTAGACAGATTTTTTCCCCTCTGCTAAATTATTGTTTTGTTAAAATGCTGCGTATTGTCTCTTCTAATGAACTGGATGTATATTTACAGCACTGCTAGTTAATTTTTTCTTTAAATGCTCCAGCGTGTTGCTTCTTGGATCAATTTTTTATGATGAATCATAAATCATGATTTTGAAGTCTAAATCAATTTGTATCTTAAAAATCCTCAAACTGGCTGTTGCTCATTACACAAATAAATAACACTTCTTAAACATATTAAAACCTCCAATTTCCTCACTAAAACAAGAGTATACCTGTTTCAAAATGCTTATCGATGTCCAAAAAAACTAATTCAGTTTAACCCGGGTCGATAAAAAGAGGTACTACCGCTAGAATGCGGTGTGAATTGTAAATGATTCCAATACATGGTTTCAAGCTGTTCATTGAGGAAAGTATTTGCAATGTCAAAATATAGCTTTATAATTTTTTTTCCATGTTAACAGTTCAAGAGTTCAAAATATGAAAGTTATAATGAAGAATAAATAAATGTTAGCGTCATTGAACCAAGGTCAGGTTTTTATATCAGTTTTCCATCCTTTCTACCACTGTCATGGCTCTTTGCCACAGAGTGCTCAAATGATGCATTAGGAGAACGAGTAGGCCCGTGTGTCTCTTCAGGGACAGTGGACATAAGTGATATTAATGGAAACCATTACAGAAAAACTTGCAAGAGAAACACAAGCCCTGGGTGAGCAGCTGTGACTGGCACCGATCGGGCCGGGTATCACATTTTTACCAGGCTTGGACAGTTTTCTTATGTCGGGGTGAGGCGGAGGGGACATTCGAATCAGCACAACAAATTCTTCTGCCCCATTAAATGTCGCCTCTCCACTTTGCAAGGATGACCTCTGTGGCCAATTAATACGGGAGGCTAATGCTTTGGCCAACATATCTATTTGAACGGATGAGATGTTTTTTCTCATTCGCTGACACAGAAGATCACACGCCTATTATCATCACAATGGTCGTATACACAGGCTTATGTAAATGTCCTCTCACACAATAGCGACTGTCAGGCCTGCCGCATATTAGCTTTGTGCTTGGAAGAATGGGGAGTGTGGCGAGAACGAGAGGGATAAATTCAGGGTTGCCGGAATGTCGCCGCCTAAGCTGCAAGGGCATCAGGGGTTTTTTCATTAATACTTTATTCAATTTGATTTGGGTTTAGGTGTCAGTTGGTGTTACACTGTAGTGTTATACTGTAGCTATTAAGGCTGTCTGACATGTAAGACGTCACTGAATTTCTCATTTGTGGCCAAACTATCATATCTGTGAGACTGAACTGATAATGAACTACTGCAAATGCATTGATTTTTTTTCTCTCCTCTTGATAAGATCAAATCCCAGAGTATTGAATGCTAAATTCGAACGTCCTCTCACTGTCAAGCGAGAAAACTCGCTCTCCTTCCCTTGTGTCCCCCGGTTCAGCCCTTCCACTTTTGCGAGTCTGAGAACACCTTGTGGACGGAAGTGGGGCAGGCACGAAGGCCTGAGGCTTGTAGAGAAATGGAAAAACAGCCGCTCTGGCTGCATGGTGAACTGAGCGAATAATACAGCTGCTCCATCCAACTCCCCCAGGAAACAACCCTCAATTAGGCCTCTTTATATTCATCTTTGGGAGTGCCAGGAGAAAGAAAAAAGGGGAAACTGCAGGGTTTTTGGATGCTCTGGCGGAGATTTTATCTGCACCGCCTTTCTACAACTTCAAT
>JAVLVB010000228.1:197989-238419 GCA_032876305.1 Orestias chungarensis | reverse complement strand
CTTAACTATTTATCTTACACTAGTTTTATATTTTCTGTACATATGCAAACTCTGCTGAACATGTAAACTTGTATATTGTCTACATAGTCTTGTTGTATATTGTATTGTTGTAAATTGTAGAGAGCTAACAACAGCCGGAAACAAATTCCTTGTGTGCGTAAACATACTTGGCGAATAAAGCTGATTCTGATTCTGATAAAAGAATGTCCGTAAAGAGTCATTATCCAGCCTGTCTGATGAAGATGAAAGAGTGAACCGAAGAACATTCCTCACCATTCGGATCTGTCTCTCCCATACGCCTCCAAAATGGCTTGCATGTGGACCGTTCATACTAAAGTCACATTGTTTTTCAGCCAAAAACTTAGTCAGGCGGTTAGCATTCACTTGCTTGAGAGCTTCATTCAGTTCATTTTTCGCTCTAATAAAGTTTGTTCCTTGGTCGCACTTTATGTCACGTACTGCTCCTCTTAAGGCAATGAAACAATGAAGTCCATTTATTAAGGCATCCGTTGACATGTCATCTAACATTTCAATGTGGATAGCTCGACAGCAAAGGCGGGTGAAAAGCAGACCGTACCGCTTTTGTACCTCGCGTCCTTGTTTGGTACGAAACAGACCGAAACAGTCCACCCCACAATATGTGAAAGGTGGTGATGGATCCACACGCTCAGATGGCAAATCTGCCATTCGCTGTTCCTCCATGAACCTTCTGAGTTTACGACATGAAACACATTGATGTAAAGGCGTTGCCACAGCCCTGTTGATTCCTGGAATCCAGAATCCATTTGTTCTTATCTCATTAATAGTTATACCTTTTCCCTGATGCTGGACCTTCTCGTGATAGTGAGCAATTATTTCCTTGTTGATGTGATGATTTTTTGGCGTAATGACTGGATGCTTCAGTGAGGTAGGAAGTGATGCATTTTTCAGTCTTCCTTCCACCTTGAGGATACCATCCTGATCAAGAAAGCCATCCATCCGCAACTGTTTACTCTGAGAAGGCAGTTTAGCCACTTTACTTAGCAACTTTATCTGTTCTGGATAAGCTTGTCTCTGTAAGTCTCTTATGATGATGCATCGTGCATCCTCTCGTTCTTGTACAGTGCTGTGGTCTGTGGACTTGTCATTCCTAATGCGACGAATGAGACGAGCAACAGCCTGGATTGCCTTCGACCATGAAGAAAGCTTTGACAAGCGATTTGAGAGACTGAATCCTCTTGACTTCTGGGTCTCCAATCTGTATTTCTGTGCAAACATCTGTAGCTGCAGGTATGTCCTTTTTCTGTAAGAACTCATGTCCTGAAAACTAGATTGATGTGAGAATCTCACTTGCGCTTGATCCCCCGGATGCAATATCTGCAGGGTTATCATTGGTTGAGACGTATTTCAATTGTTGAGAAGAGGAGCTGAGATTTATTGTCTGTATCCGATTTGTGACGAAGGTGTGAAAATGACGTGTCTCATTGTGAATATATCCCAAGATCATTTTCGAATCAGACCAGAAATATTCAACAACATCTGTTAAACCCAGTTCCTCCTTTAAAGTTTTGCTTGCTGTGGCTGACACAACAGCGGCTGTCAGTTCTAGCCGAGGTACTGTTGTGACCTTAATTGGAGCCACTTGGGATTTACCCATGACCAGAGCACAATGAACACTTCCACTTTCGTTCCCTTGTCTCAGATATGAGCACTGTCCATAACCACATTCACTTGCATCAGAAAAATTATGTAACTCCCTTTTCACAACTTTACCGAAACCAGGTGGCACATAGCAGCGCGGTATGATGATTTTCTCCAAATTTGTTAGATCACTCTTCCAGTTCTCCCACACTGGTTGCAGTTCACTGGGGAAGGGATCGTCCCAGCCTTTGCAATTTCTACAAATTTCCAGTAGCACTCTTTTTCCAGTGAGAAGGAAAGGGGCGACAAATCCCAGCGGGTCAAAACTGGATGCAACCGTGGACAAAATACCACGTCTTGTTGCTGGCTGGTCTTTTAGGCAGACACAAAATCTGAAGCTGTCGGATTCGATGTGCCAGTGGATCCCCAAGGCTCTCTCCAAAGTCACATCCTTGAAGACCAGATCCAGAACTTTCACCTTAGCAGCACGCTCAGATGAAGGTATACTCTCTAGTACAGCTCTGTTATTACACATAAACTTGTGCAGTCTTAGTCCACCTTTAGCACAGAGCTTCTGCACTTCCTGTGCAAGTTGAATAGCATCATTGACATTTTCTATTCTGGTAACACTATCATCAACATAAAAGTCCTTCATGATGAACTGTGATCCAAGGGGAAATTCAGTCTCATTGTCTTTAGCGAGCTGTTTCAGTCCGAAGTTAGCACATCCTCGCGTCGACGACGACGCACCAAAGAGATGCACTTTCATTCTGAATTCCTGTGGTTCTGCATTTAGGTTGCCGTCTCTGTCATCTTCACAGACATAGAACTGATGGAACTTGTTTTCTATGTCACACATAAATGCAATGTTGTCCTGTCTGAATCTGAGAAGCACACCATTCAGATTATTTAGCAGATCTGGGCCTGACAGAAGGTGGTCATTTAGGCTTGTTCCATTGTACTTGGCAGAACAGTCAAAAACCACATGGAGTTTATCAGGTTTTTTAGAGTGGTAGACTCCGTGGTGGGGAATATACCATCTCTCTCCTTCTTTTCCTTGATCATGAACCTCCTCCGCCTCACCCTTTCGGATAATTTCTTCCATATACTTCACATAGTGTTCTCTGTACTTGTCATCTTTCACCAGCTTTCTTTTGAGGTGACTGAGCCGTACCATTACTTGTTGCTTATTGTTATGGAGATAGGGTCTCTCCTTGAAGGGGAGTGGCATCTCATAATGTCCATGAATGTTTATCCTTATTCCTTCCTTTAACATATCCAGGAAGCAGATGTCATCTTGGGACACAGTCTTTCCATCCTTGTTAGTGTCTTTAAAGTCAGATTCAAGGATCCTGAGGGCCTTCGCTGCGGTTACAGGAGGAAGCTCTCTGACAGAAACCTTGTGACACATTTTGGTGCTACTTGGTGAGTCGTGATGAGGTAATGAACAGCCTACAATACTCCACAGAAGATCCGTACGAACAGCATATGGTTCATTGTCTCCTCCAAGGATTACCTGTCGTGGTGCCAGTGCTCTTGGGCAATTGTAGCCGATCAGCAGACCAACTTCACACTCCAGTTGTGGTGGGATTTCATCTGCTATTTTCATTAAATTATTCCAGTGCCCTGCTGTGTCACGGGTAGGAATGTGCGTTCGATTCACTGGTATAGAGTCCTTGGTGTAAACAGGGGGGAGATCAATGTATGGTGGCAGAGCTGTAACCTCTCACTCTTAGATCTGACACTATTTGACTATGCATTAATGTGTCTTTTTCTGTCATTGTTGTTAGCTTCAACCTTACAGGCTGTGTATTGACTTGTAAACTGTTACTTATTTCTTCATCAATAAAAACCGTGTCACTTTGACTATCAAGCAGAGCATAAACAAGTTTTTCCATACCTGGATTACTGACAGAACAAACCCACAAAGGTACGAACATTGAAGTGTTAGTAGATGAGTCCTTAGTTGTCACACTGAGAGACAATGTGGATGTTGTTTCCTCTGTGGTAGTTTGATTTGGCACTGACGTGGGTTTAGCTTTGGTGTAAGTGTCGTCATGAAGAAGTGTGGCATGTCTTTTTTTTATTGTTCTCACATGAATGTCTATTGCGGCAATCTTTTACATTGTGGCCTTTCCTTAGGCAGCCATAGCAAAGTTTCTTGTCTTTGACATATTTCCGTCGTTCCTCAAGAGCTTTCCCTTTGAACTCAGGACAGTGATGAAGTTGATGCTCACTGTCCTGACACAACACACATTGTGGCTTTAGACCTGTTTTTAACTGTACTAAAGATTCAGTCTCTGTAACTGCCTGTGTGTAATAAACACTGGATTTAACTTTATTTTCCTTCAGATGACATGAAGATTTAGCCTCTTATAAGTGGAGGGCATGAAATGAGGTGATAGGATTACATGCGATCTCTGCTTCTGTTACAACAAAGATGACAAACTCTTGGAAAGTGGGAAATTCCTGATCATCTCTCATAACTTGGGTGACTTTTGATTCCACTGTGATGCTGTCCAATCAGGTATCTTTTGTGCAAGTTTCTGGTTTTCTTCACAATCATTTAAAATATCGAGACCTTTCACATAAGCCATTGCTTCTAGACATGAGTGTAAGAAATCAGCAAATGCTCTGAGTCCTTCAGCAGCTTTCAAATGGATCTTTGGTCAATTTGTTAGTTTTTCCCTGAATGCCTTTTGTATAACAAATGGCTGACCATACCTTCGATTGAGACGGTTCCATGCATCATTCTAAGTTTCAACGTCATTTCTATAAAATATGCCATCAAGTGTCTTTCTAGCTGGACCTGCGACATATTTTTTCAAATAATGCAATTTATCAGCTGAAGCAATGTTCCTTTTATCAATGAGAGACGTGAAGGAAGCCTTTCATTCAACAAACTGAATAGGATCACCAGTAAATACAGACTGTTCTGGGATTGGTAGCCTGTTCAAAGCAATAGTATCTTAGACAGCTTTAGCCATATAACTTACACCTGTCAGTGCAGGTGACGCCTTCTCTGTGACATCAGTAGGCCGGTGGATGAGACCTGAAGACACAGGTTGTTCAGAATACACATTCTGTTTTTCTCTTGCACGCCTCTGATCAGTAAAATGGACACTTTCTTCCTGCATATCTTCCTGATCATAGGTTGTGAACCGAGGTCAGAGGAGAAGAGAGCAGTCAGCAGCCACTAAGAACAAGCGGAACAGGGGTGCAGGTGAGAGCGATAAGCTAACCTGCAGCTATGGGAGGAGCTGTGAGCAGAGCAGCTGCATTAAACATTGCAGGAAACAGAAAACAGATATCATGAGACATTTTAATGAATTCCAGTCATAGAGTGGCCTTCAGAACAAGGTTTTTGGCAACGACTTTTCAAAGAACTCTCCTTTAGGTAATAAAAAAAGCACAACAACAACTGTTTAAATTCCTAAAATTCCATTTCCACTGAAACCAAAAAAGAAACGACAAGCATGCTGGTACCTCTGGCTGCTTTTATATCGATAAATGTACATTTTAAATGTTTGTGCATAAGCGTTTCCTTTTTCATTTGTGCTAATGGGGCATGCAAGACAACTGTGTGTGTGTGTTTTTTTTTTTCCCCAGTTCTTGATGCTTTTTGGTCCTCAGCCAAAGCCGGAGCTGTGTAACACAAGATATCGTTCGTCTATTACCAAGACAGAAGGAAATGGAGCTTGGCGCTTTGGAGAGGGTCCCTCACAACTGTATTTCTATCATTTTGGCAGCGGGCTCGCTTGGCCACACTGAACTCCTGTGTGTGCTCATCAGCGAAGTGTCACGTCTGCCGACAGAGAGCTGCCATTTGTTCAGAGAGCTCTCCCTACAGACATAAACAACAGCAAATAAGAGGGGCCGTCCTCTAATTCCGGGGTAATTTATCGCCTGACTTGCTAATTAAATTGCATTTCCAACCAGCCTGCCATAACTGCAAAGAGTCTGTGTATGAGACTCCATATAGGAGGGAAGTAAAGGAGAGACAAAGGTAAAGCCATGGAGGGGCTTTGCAGAAGACACAAGAAGGAAGCTCAGCCATAAGATCAAATGAAAGGAAAGGAGAACATAATTGGATAAAATTAGGAGAAACAAAAGGAAAAAAAAACATGACAAGACACATAACATCACTGATCTCCTCCTGTTTAGATATAACCAGGAACAAAAGCTGTGCGATTCACATGCACTTATTATCCCCGATCATTAAAGCAAGACTGAAGAAATGCTGGAACAAAGTAAATAAAATTAAAAAAAACTAAAATGTGTCAAAAAGATAAATGAATAAAACAAAAAAAGCATTTTCCTTCTATAATATTCAAGTTTGTTAAATATGACATAACTTACTTTCAAGTTTAGAAGTGTGGTCCCTCTAAGTCACCGTTACCACAGGTATCACAGTTATTACCTGTGATATGTTTATACAAGCAGTGTCTCGTGAAATTTCTTGTTTGTGAATTTGAAAGAAAGAAAGATTTTTTTTTTCTGGCGTGTTCAACATTACTTATTAGCTAATCTGAACTATTTCATGTCACAACGCCCGGCATGATTCCATGGGATCACATGAGGTAAAGGAAATTTGATGGCAGTGACTCGCCACTGTGCAAATACATATGTAGCAACCTGTGGATGCCATCACCAGCTACTCTCCCCCAGGGGTCACTGGGATGGGACCCGTCAGGACACAAGCAAGGCAGCCAGCTGAGCACTTTTGTTGTACACGTTTCTGCACTTTGCTGAGTGATAGGCATTTGTAGCAGAGCTGAAAAAAAAGGAAACACACTTGCAGCTCCTGGGAAAACGATGGCCCACCGTGTTCTCTAATGCGTGCAATGGATAAGGGGGGGGGGGGAAAGGTTTTGTTTTGCATTCTCTCTCTGGGACTTGACCTAGTCTCGCCTGAAACACCTGTGTTGCTTTTTGGTGGATATTTGGCATTGGATTCAGTTTTCGCAGGATCAAAAACAGGCAGTGCATTGCAGAAGGTATGCTACCTGATACAACAGGTATGTTTTTGCGAATGAATGACATTACATGTGGTATAAAACTCAAAATGGTCGATTTTTAAGGTCACATTCTAGAATTCTCGATTTAAAGTTTTGGATGAACCTAAAACTATCAACTATTTAAAAATGTCATATTGTTTTGGGGTCAGTATGGATGATGGTTAAATGGTTGTACCACTCTTCTTCTACAACACATTTGATGTAAGACCAAGCCTCCGCCTATGTTTAATTAAAACTGCATATGTCCGCTGAACTGGACTCATGGCCATTGCTCTCATTATCCATACAGTATGCCTGAGCATATATTGCATTCATCAGCTCTCAAAGCTATAATCCCTCGGTTCATTCAGCAACATTTTCTTACTTATTGATTTTCTTTTGTCCATTATCTGCGAGGCGCTGAACAAAATATGATAAACGCGACATGGTTGGGGAGAGGTACTGTCATTGTGTATGAATTTAGATAAGACATTTAAAGCGTGCAGCTGCATCATGCATCTAGTTATCAGTCCTTGTCACATTCTCTTTCGTGTTTATCTGTTTTCAAATGGCAGCTGGGTCACTTTTGAGCCATTATTTGAATTCAGTGTTGCGTCCCAGTAAAGGGATGTTGCAGAACTTGTGTATCAAGTTTGTTTAGCATGCATCGGTGTGTTTCTTTCTGCGTATGCGTTTTTCAAAATCTACACAATGAAGCATTCTTTTTAAGTGCTTTCCATGAATAGAGACATCATCCATGTTTTAATAATGAAGCCTCGATTAGATTTTAGAGGTACCTCATTTTGAATTGGTAGTCACATAGCATTTATTAGATATCCTGTGTTCATACCTTATTTATTTTGAAAAAATACCTGTGAGATTTCCTTTATACTTTGCATTTCCCACGAATTCTCCATCAGCCTTGCCTTTTGCTTTTTAACAACTCATACATATGCGTTCCATCGTTGGTTGTGAACTTGTGCACCTCTTTCAAATGCTGATTCGATTCAAATACAAATTTCCAGATTTGGAAAACATACACACAAAGCAAGATTTTAAGGGAGTTGCAGGATGTATGTGTCAGTACTGAATTATAAAAAATTGTATATTCCTATTAGAAACAACATTTCATGCTGAAAAGTTAAATAAATACATTCAATTTGTAGAGTGGAAATTTCTGACACAGACCTGAACGAGATCCAAGACATTGGTTTTAGAGGTAGCATAATAATGGAGTTAATGAAAAAGGGAGATCTTATCCTTGGTAAGGTCTGTTCAGGAGTTCTGGAAAGAAGGGTCCTCCAGATGTTAAGGTCTCAGATTTAGGAGGGAACACCAGGATTTTCACCCTGGCTGTGGGTCCAGGGTTTCCCTTCGTAATGGTTTAGTTCTAATTCTTTATAGAGAATTTCGTTGGCCTCAGGACTGGTTCTCTGTTTTGTTTGACGATGTGTTGGCTTTATGAGACTGTAATCACGGGGTTCAATTCGCAGGTGAGTGTGAAATGGCTGGAATAAGAATCCCCAGATCACCTGAGAACATGGTTTGAGATGGAGATCGGTAGAGTGTATTCTCCAAGTAGGGGTTGAGGTCCTAACCCAATTTGAAGATTTTGCATTTCTTTGGGTTTTGTTAACAAATAGGGGGAAATATGAAGCTTGATATCGATAGGAGGATTTGTGCTACATCTTCTGTGATTTATGTACTATACTGGTCTCTCATGGTGAAGAGAACTGAGCTGAAAGGTGAAGCTCTCTATTGACCACTTGATTGACTTTCCTACCCTCATCTACTGATATAAGCTTTGGGAATTTACCCAAAAAAACTAATTCCGGATGTAATTGACCAAAAATAGAGCCCTCCGCAGGGTATATGGGCTCTTCCTGAGAAATAGCATAAGAAGCTCAGTCATTTGCGAGTAGCTCAGAGTTGGGCCACTGCTCCTCTGCATTGAGATGCAACAGTGGAGTGGCCTTCTGGACTCCTTTCTGGTGTTTCTAGACTTTGTTTCTCATTTAGCCTCTGAATGAAATGGATTTTTTTCTGACTAAAAGGTGCACCTTAGAGTTGCGAATGAGCAGAAACAGATCCGTTTGAGTAGTTAGACGAGCGAGCACTCTGTCAGAGTTGAGAATGTGTCCAAGCAGCTCCGCTTCAGCTTGTGTGAGATTTGTGCGCACATACTTAAAAAAATGTTTCTTTCAGCAGATGTGTGCTCTTAAATGCATATCACTGCGCTCAACCTCGGGCCTCAAAAATCACGGCATATAGACAGGGGGTTCAATGTGAAGTTGTGAGTGGCGTCTTTTAGCATGCGCCTTATATTACAGTGCGCCTTATGTATGGGATAAGTACAAAAATAGACCCTGTAATTAAAACTGCGGGTTGTAATCCGGTGTGCCTTATACTGCAGGAAATACAGTAAATTGGAATTTAGCTTGTATTGGCATGGCTAAGCACACATTTGTGTGTTTCAAATACACAGATGATAATATCCAATTATACTGCCGGAATATTCTTGTTGGCTCTTGAAAAAGCGTTCACTGCTTCAGCTTCAACCCATTACATTTCAGTGCTTTCAGGTGCTTATCACAGTGTGTAGACTACAAGTAGATATTCCTTTGACTCATACAAGACCCTTTCTACACAAAGTAAATAAATACATTCCAAAAACTTCCGCTTCCATAGGAGCCATAGGAGGCTGTTTTAGGAGGCTGTTTTAAGTGTGTAGTGTGGCATCTTTACTTTGAGAGATATGTTATACACCCTCAACATTAACCACTAAGCTAACACGAGATGTGATGTAACCTCAATTCAGCCATTAAAGTGAATGCATAAGTCTGAGATCTGATTCACCTTTGCCACATTAATAGCAGTGTTCTGACAAACAGTTTAAATAGGCTTTGCAATGTAATTGGTTTGATATGAGAATCCCAAGGGGAACAATGGGCCAGATGAAATGTTAGCTCTGTATGAGCTGGAGCTCGCTGTGTGAGTGCACGTTTGATGACTAAAGGCAATCAGCTGGAGGCGTTAAAGCTCAATGTTCATTCCTCTTTGAACGCGTTTCTACGTCGCGTGATGGGTGTATGCAGTAATCTCATGCAAACCTATTTGTTATGTTACACTAAAACACTTTTTGGGGGGGGCTTTTTCCTCTAAATATGCTGTACCCCAAATGTGTTTTTTATATCCTTTTATATCCTCTTGAGGATTAGCTGAATAAAAATAAATATAAATGCAGTGACATGAAAAATGTATAATACTACCTATAACTTAATAACTACAAGCATCAAAACATTTAATCGGTATTTCATGCAATAGAGCAGCAGTTTTATTTAGGGGTGGAAGAGTAAACTTAGCAGTATAAAAACACACAACACACTTGCTAGAGTTGTTTTTAATATTATGTTATTTTTATATCGTGAATATCAGAGCAAAATGAAGCTTTTTTTAAGTAGATTGCTAATAAACCTTATCAAAAACATGGACATGTCGATGAATCCTGTTAATGTGTTCATGAGGATGATCTGATCGGCTAAAGCTAAACCCCCAATTCGTGTCATATACAGTAGATGCATTATATTTCCCCATAACTCTTATACTTCTCTGCTGCCCTCTACTGGACTGTCTTCAAAAGTAAAAGTAAGTCGCTTACAAGGTAAAGGTTTCCTGGAAGACAATGTGCTTAAGATGAGACATGACGAATCTCATGAAATGAGTTTCAGCGGATGATGGTAATGGCATATTCTGAGATGAAATAGCCATCTGAATCATGATTGGTGGTCATGATTACGTGTGCTGCATGTAGCCTTTCGGCAGGGGATTTCAGAGAGTGGTAAGAGGAGATAATTCTAATTACTGACATCATCTGCTGTTGGAGGGTGAGATGGGCAAGGAATCCTTTAGTATACATATGCATGTAGCTTCTGGGACAGCTGTGATACAGTCTGAAGAGAAAAACTTTAGACTGTGTTCTCAGACTATTGATAATGTCCCCAAATCATCACTGTAATGTCCATTTAACTCCTCTGATTAATTACTAATGATTTGTTGGACTTGTGTCACAACAGGAGGACTGAACTGACCATGGGTATGTAAAAAAATGGTGTTAGGTAACAAGATCAGTGGGAATCTCTATAGTCTGACCTAAAACAAGCGTGTTTTACTGCCCAGTAATTAGATCATCCACAGTCAAACATTTAACAGATCCTGTCATACACTGAGCTAATGAATGCATTGCCTCCACCAGGTTCACAGAAAGATGTGTGAAAAGCAATAACAGTGTGTTTCCGTCAAAATAATTATTATTGTTGAACCGATTTGATTTGGGAGCCTTCAAACTTCGGTGCTTAAAACCTGATGCCAGTTTTCACTGGCTTGGGAAACCACCACTGGGTGACACCCAATATTATAAAAAATGTTGTAGAAACAGAACGAGCATTACAAATTTGAGGTTGAATTTGGCTTTGCAGGTTTCCTTTTAGGATCCCAAAACCGTGTTTTACCTTGTTTTTATTTAATAAAGTACTCATCAAACATGGTCCAATTACCGGTATTTTTAGGTAGACTGTTGTTTAAAATACATTGTTTTAAAAACTCTGACAATTTTCAATCATACAGAATTTATAGTTCTTTTGGTAAGAGACCAGAGAAAGTCCCTAAGCATCCTCATATTTTCCGCGTTGTTTGAAACCCTCCTGCTGTCTAGGTTTACTAGACTGGCTGAATTAGGGCTGTTACACTGTTCTCTGACTTGTAAGAAAAAATTTCAATCATGGAAAACACAATAAGTTGAAAAGCTGCAGGCCTTCTACCTAAACTGACAATCTGACTACATGAACCCATTGTACCTGTGCTTCTCTATAAGTAAAAATACAAAGTGTGATATTCTGCACTATAACCACAGACATAACTCAGATTAACAACAGTATTATCGCTGTTTTATTCGGTCTGTTTGATTACTTCTGCAGCTGATTATCTGTTTGATTACTTCTGCAGCTGATTATCAAGTCATTAGTCACAATTCCAGTTCTTATTAACTTTTTGCATTATGAATCTAATTGGCAAATTTAGGTGAATGGCAGTGGTGTATTAGGCCAGTGCAATAAAAAAAAATATTGATTATGTGCCTTGATGTGCCAATAAATGTAGAGTGCATGGTTCCCCAAACAAGAGAAATCCGTGGTTAATGCCTGTTTTATAGGACACAAAGAACTGCTATTTCCCCCTTACTGATACCACAAAGGAATGGGATTCTCACATTTACGAAGTGCATCCATGTTTTAGATTTTACATCATTTATTTACCAGGAGTTTAGCTGTAACCAGAAGAGCACAGTGGGTCTTTTCAATCAAATGCTCTTGCAAAACACAAACTTAAACAAGAGGGGCTACATCTGCAGCGGCCTAGGGTCTGCGTAAAAATTGACCTTTAAAATTCTAATTAGCGGGCAACCTGTTCCCCCACTTGAGCCGCAGATATCATCCTCCACAGCATAGAAAAAAGTATACAGTGATTTGCGCAATGATTCCCACTCCTAGAGGGGTTTTCTTGTTTTACATTTTCTAAAAACTTTCAGACATTATTTAGCTGTATCTGTGATGATCTAACACAAAATCACACTTTATAGCGGGGTGGAAGAAAATTGATGTGTGGTTTTAATAATTCATGTATTTAATCAAATCTTTTGAGAATGCCTATGAAGAAGAATATTTAAAAAGTTAACATAGTAATATAGTATGACTTAAACCATATGTCTGTAAGTTTAGGCTCCAAGGTTTGGTTGCCCCCAGCTTCTGGATGCATCCCTTCTCAGACACACCTGAACCAAATGGTTGAACCATGTCCTCAGTACGCAGTTAAGTTCTTCACACTTTTGTTATTGACGTCATTATTTGACGGAGTTTTGTTGAAACAAATTTAAAAAACTGAGAAAAAAAGATCGTAGACTTCTAGGATTGGACTGAAGGACCTCTGATCGAAATTATTTTAAAGCTCTGCCTGTTTGTTCAGGTTATCTTCTTGTGGAGGTTTCTTCCAAAGATCGCCCTTTACTCCCCCTTGGGAAAGTGTATTCAGTTAAAGTTTATTTTATTCTTTTTATTTTTTTATTCTTATTTATTTATGTTTTGCTTTTGCCACAAACGTTTTTCCCTTCCATTTCTGTATTTTTTTAATTTGCATCTGTGCATACTCTTTCAGCTAATGTTTGGATGTGTGTGTCAAGTCAATAAAACACTACATGTGTTGACATTGAAAGTAATATTATTATAAACTAAGAATGCATCAAGGTTTAAAATATTTTTATTAAAAATGACTCCTAATCTGTCATAAAGCGCACACTGGTTCCAGATTTCTCTGGTTTAACACTGTTTATTTACCCTTTATTTTTCCACTTTTGGGGGATGAAATAATCAACAGAAAGATTTGTAACATTTTGTACTTTTTATCATGAAAAAGTACCTTGTTGTTTACCGTACATTTATTGTTTTGTGGTTAGCCTGCTACCTTGGCCAGGTTTCTTCTGAAAAAGAGATCCTGAATCTTAATGGAACTTCCTGGTTAAATAAAGGTTAAACTAATTAGGTTACATTTATATAGGTAAATATAAGTGAATATAAAATCATGCCAAGAATGTCTACAAATTTACAAAGGTTCATTATTTTTGGCCCTTCAAAAACAGACAAACAACAATATAGTGAGCGTCTTGATCTCTACAACTGCGCTGTTGTGGCATCTCACTTTTTTTGCAGCCACATTGTTAGCCACGTTTTATATTCCTTTTAGGCCACTTTCCTAGTTGGACTAATCTACCGTAACGTCACATCACCATGGAACTCTTTTCATCTCGAGGGGGCGAGGAAGTAAGAACATGTCCGTCACAGTGTTGCCACTGACCCCAGGCAGGTCAGGGAGACCTTTGAGTTAGCATGCATCTTCTCCAAAATCTGCTGAAGTAGCAGGTTGATGCTGAAAAAAAAAACAGAGAGCTGAACAGTTGGTCTGCATCACGGCTGTGTTCCAAGTCACCCAATTAGTAACAAGTAGCAGATTCCACGCAGCCATGACACTTTTTATTAATTCATGGCTATCATGGTAGAATACAAAAATTTAAGTGAGCGGAGATTATTTTTTAAGGAGATGCTTTTTCCGAAACATTCAAATTATGTACCGCGAGATTAACTGATTTAATTCAACCTATCAGATGAAAGACATTAAAGCTCGGTAATCTTATCTTACCGCTTGTATTATTTCCTATTAAAAGAAAATGAGCTTCGGTTTTGCTCAGCGGATCATTTATGTTTGCAGGACTCAGTTTCCTGAGGAAGTTGCAGAAAAGTCATAGATAATCTGTTGTTTCTTTTGACATAATTGTTTTTGCAACCCAGTCACAAGACATTCAGATTTACAGAGTATGATGGTTTCAACGTTCAAACACATTCTGCCTCACATTCATTTTTGACCTTTAATGCTGAATTTACCCAGACCATTGGCGTAAGTGAGGTAAGTAAGTTGTTGAAGCTTTAGGTTTATCCTCTTTATCCATTCCAAAACCTGTTTGGAAGTAAGTTTTATGGTTATCCTAATTCTGCAAATAGCTTGTTCTGAGTCTTAACTATTTTATGTATTTATGTAATTTATTGATTTCAGATCATATAGAAACAATTTGGAGGATATTCTTCATTATTGTTCTGTTCAGTTTACACAATTAACCTGCTTCCTTGAGCAGCAAAACAGGACCTCAGCATGACGCAGCCACCACCATGCCTGACATATAATAGAGGTTTCTTAGGTTTTATTTTTTTGTCTTATTTAACTGTAACCCTTCTCTCCAGAAAGCATCTGAGTCGTCCATTTGAGCAGCTGTAAACTTCAGGTGGTGATTTCTGGGCTGTTCCAGATCCTTATAGCCCATTTACCTTCTCTTTAATGGGGACAACTCAGATCTGTAGGTTGAAATGTGGATGCATAGGTCTGTTTGCCAAGGTCTCTGATCATAAACACACTATAAAAGTTGTTTTAGATTCATAAAACTTGCTCATATTAACATTTTTGAAAAGCCTCAGATTCATGAATCCGTAAATCCATCCTTTATTTAAATCTGTTTATCCTTCTAAAGTCACTGTGGAGCTTGTGCCTGTCTCCAGCGGTCAGAGTGCAAAAGGCAAGGAGCACCATGGACAGATCTTTGGATGTTGCCGAACTTGTTTATTAAACTCTTGTTTTTAAATTGTATTAGATGTGTGGGCTGTATAAGAGTCCATACTATAAGAGGAATAATTAAAACCTACAGCCATTGATTGAATCCCTGTAGAATAAATTGGTTAAAACTCTGTCTTTCTCTTTGGTTTCCGACTTCATTAGCTAATCTACAAAATCCAGCTTGATGTGACCAGCCAGTGTTTAATTAAGCTTTTCTTTTTGTAGATTAACTTGGGATAATTAGTAGAAGATAACAAACATAGATTCCATTAGGATGTGGGTGCTGCTAACTTATTCACCTCTGACTATTGATTTTGCAAGGTACTTATACTAAATAGGAGTGAGAGTCTTCCTCTGATGTTCATCAATGTAGAAAAAAAATGTTTGTTTCGTTTTGGGGTTTTTAACACTGGTGCGCAAAAAAGCCTCATGAAGACCAAACAACACACCAGACATCTTCTCTGGCAAGTAAAACTTGAACATGAATATTCCATCACCAAACAATAGTGAGTGTCACAAAACCATAAATCATATATATCTGTCTACCTAAAAGATACTACTGAGTAGCATCTAAAAAGCTAAAATAAAAATAAAACCCAAACTACACTGCCTTCATCTAGAAGAGAGGAGAAGAAGGTTGGCCCTCTCACCCAAGTTTAGTCAACATATGACCAGACAAAGAGAAGTTGCAAAATTAAATTAAGTACATTAGTAGAGCTGGTTTTGGTTCATCCATGACACATTTCTGAGGAATATTGTCTCCGCTGCTTGGAAATGGAGCTGATACCATGTCACTAGACTGTCATACAGCGAAAGTCTTCAGTCATGGGCCGCTTAGATTTATCATAAGACTGACTGCTATCAGAGATTATTCATGCCCACATCATCACCATCCACTCCACTCCTTGAAGATACTTGGATTATTTGAGTTCCCACATTCTACATGGGTAAATCAGAGGCAAAATAGTTAAACTGCAAATGTTCAACTCAGTGGGTTTAATAAACGTAGCGTGAGATTTTCTGACTTGTATCTGCTTTGAAACATTGATAATTTTTCCCAATTGCTATTAAATCTCAATGCCAGACATTTAAAATTGCTTTAATTTAATGCCTTTCATCAACATGGGTTTATTTCCCGGTTTTTCTTGTGCTATGTACTTGATATATAGCACAAGCTTGTGTAAGATTGGACGTGGAACCTTCTTTTGTGTGTAATTACTATCTGCAAATCCTCAGGGACTCACTGAAAACCATTTACAGCGCTGTAGGACACGCTATGAACGCCAGAGGGCAGTAGAGGCGACAAGCTAGGCAGTGCATGTTGCTATGTAAATTATGAAAAAGAAACGCGAGCGTTCTGCCAAAGAACTAGAATGCATAGAAAGGCTTTCCAGTGTTCAACAATTTATACCGCTTTTATGTGACTCTAATATTAATTTATTTTGCATTGAGATTAAAACTGGAGGTGGAAACGTGACTCGCTGGTTTTGTCATTCACATAGAATTAGCTCAACGTATCCAGACAGGAGTCTGTAGCCTTTCTATCCAGCAGTTTCTATGCTGTAGCTGCGGTATTGTTTTGGTTGAGAGATTTGCCTTTAACAGCCACGACTCAGCGTCACCGAGGTCAGTTTTTAACACACGGAAATCACTTTGTGTGTTGAAAAACAACAACATTCGTGTATGTTTAGCGGTATTTATAAAAAAAATCCAGTTTCTGTGGGTTCGCTTGCAGCTTGCTAATTGAGCTCTGGTGCTATCTAGCTAGGCTGTTAGCAGTTAGCTGTTCGCCATCTCGTGCCTTTATCTTCATAACTATATCACTCTTGCCGCTGTTAGTTCATAATGTTTTTATATGTCGTCGTTGAGGGAAAGAAAGCTACAGACAAAAGTGTTTTTTTTTAGTCATCAAGGCTGTTTTATATGTGATATTGGCTAGTTGGTACGACTTAGCAGTTGATGCTAGCCACTAACTGCTGTTTTGTTTTTGTCTTCAATCGTTTTATTGAGTTTGAGCTCGTTGTGTTGCAAGTCATTAGTTTCCAAACTGGGGAAGTTAAAGGCGCTTTAAGCTTCTTGTTGTTGAGAACTCATCTGGTGGGTGTTAGTGTTAGCTTTGGGGAGCTAGCTCAAAGCTAAACACTCATCTCTTTTACACCTCAAGCATTTATTTTTTTAAATACATATCTTAATGTGTTTAGACTAAACACAGGATAATTGTTTGATACACAATTTTCTAAAAAGGCTGATCAACATTTCTTTCTTAAATGTGTTCTAGTGAATCTGGTTAACATTACAGTTATAAATAAATGGGGTTCTAATTTAAAACCTAATTTTTAGGATTGAGTTTAAACGTGCTCATTTAAAAGTATATGTTTTTCAGCTTTGTACATATGAAGGGCTTTCTTCATATTTAAATGGCTTATGCATTAATATTTTATCAAACATTGCTTATAGAAGTGCGCCAATAATGAAACAATGTAGCAATACTAATAATTGTACTATATTATAAGTATCTACAAGTCACTTCGGTTTATCCATCCATCATATATTCCCTTTTTATCCTTGCATGAAGGAGGTAGAAGCCATGTCTGTGTGCCTTGAGAGGAAGCTGGAGTACCCAGTGAGAACGCAAGGAAACTCCATGATCTGAGCTGGCCCACATCTGTTCATTGTTGGGAATAATATACGTTTACCTCATTATTCTTTAAAACAGCAAATCTAGGAGGCTTAAAAGCCTTAATGTATGAAGGATTAAATTCAAGGTGATCTATTTGTTACGGTAATGTTCTGTTGAAACAGCCGTGAATTGTGGAATCTGTTCTCTGTTGCTTTTATGGCTTTAATAAAGACTACATTAGTATTACTTCATGTTACTGATCACACACACACACGTTAATTAAAAAACAAAACCACAGAACAGGCTCGAAGGAATGTTTTAGACATAAAATCCATCATATTGGAAAAGTTCTCTGTCTGTGGCTTGTGTGTTATTTCATAGGGAAAGTATGGTTTGCTCTAATCCTAATATCATTTAAATCAGTTCGTATTGGTTGTAGCCCAGCAGGGGTCAGTGTTGTACAGTTATAGTGGTCATATTTCATGCGTTTCCTTTTTGATTTCTTTATAATGTGTCCTTAAAGCTATAAACTCTTACCTGTTGGAGCAGAAAAACAAAGATGGTTGTCAGATTTACGTCTGGAAGTCTCCCGGAATAATTGAGCCGCTTTTTATTGGCTGGTCGGTTGGTTTCCAAGATGTTCGACTTTTCAGTTCATACTGTGTTAACCCTGCTTGTAAGTTGTTCCTCCTGGTCACAGGATGCACGGAGCCTCCGTTTGGTCCCCTCATGAACGTGAAGTCCAGATGTTGCTGCTCAGGCGTCGCCGAACTAAACAATCCCAGTTGACACGCGACTTCGCCAGGGTTTACAGCGAATGCCATTATTTCCCTTTCCCTCACTTGTTCATTAATGATTGATAGCAGCATGACATTTCTATTAGAGGAAACGTGGCCAACCAGGACGCAGTTTCAAGCCAAGGCTGGAAAGACTTTGGATGAAAACTAGTTCCAGCTGCACCAGGAGCAGTCTATTTTCTAGCATGGGGCGCTCAGTCGCTCTTCGTGTCCCATGTCACTTAACACTCGACCCACTTTTAGGCACTGGCCCCATCCAGTTGCTTCAGATATCACCCCACCTCAGTCAATCACTGACCTTTTAGGATTATATATATATATACTTATTAAATCTGTAATGTTTTTTCTTTCGTTTTGAAAATTCTTTTGTGTTCATCAGAAGTGATGGATGAGCAGACAGGCTCTCCTGCAGCCAACGTCGACAACAGCAGCCAGAGAAATGGAGATGAGGTAAGAGGTTGACTAATATAAATCATACTTTGTGTGCTGCTACCTGTGTCTCACGCTTCATACTTTGTGTGCTGCTACCTGTGTCTCACGCTTTTCGTTTTGGTTGTGCAGAAACCTCGACGTGGCAGCTGGACCAAAGGGAGGAAGAGGAAGAAGCCGATGAAGGACAGCAACGCGCCCAAAGCTCCCCTGACGGGCTACGTTCGCTTCATGAACGACAGGCGGGAGCAGCTGCGCGCCGAGCGGCCGGACGTGCCCTTCCCGGAGATTACAAGGATGCTGGGCAACGAGTGGAGCAAGCTGCCTCCGGAGGAGAAGCAGGTCAGATGAGAGGTTTCCAGACGGCGCAGGGAAACTGCTTAGGTTGGCCTCCTGAAGCTGCAGCAGCGGTGGACTCAAAATTAACAAGCAACTCTTGCATCTCTTTAGACCCTCCAAAGAACGTCTTCAAATCTGATTTGATTCTTCTCTCCATTTCTTAAAATCAAGTAATAAACCAGAGAACATACATTTTATTTATTTTTTATTCTGCAGACTTCCACGATTAAAGCGAGGAAAAGCCGTTTTTGGCACCATTGTTCCCACAGATTTCTTGAGGGAATTTCCCAGCGTTGCACATGCAGAAACTGAATTTGTCATTGATTCCATTTTTTACTTTGTAGCATAAACTCAGATTAGCTGGAAAGTAGGTGAACATCACTTTTAAACATTCTCACTCAGATTTAGGCCTGGACTTTGACTGCGATGTTCATTTCCTTCAACAGTACATTTAAGGTTGTCCTGCTTCCCTGTCGCTCCTTAAATGTTGCATTCCCACAGCATGAGGCAGCCACCACCATGTTTCACTCTTCCAATGATTGGCAGATGTAAAGTTCCTACTGCTTAGCCTGCATCTCTTTGCACCCAAATCCCAGTGAAATCAGTTAAAGTTTCTGTTTGGCCTGTAATAAATATGAAAAGGCTCTAGCTATTTTTTAATGCGTTTGGATACATGATCACCCACAAATCTCCTTCTCAGTCTCCCCTGCTCATCTCGCCTTTATCTCTCTTCTCCCTTTTGCAGCGATACTTGGAAGAAGCAGAGCGAGACAAGGAACGCTACATGCGAGAGCTGGAGAAGTACCAGAAGACGGAGGCCTACAAGCATTTCACCAGGAAGGTCCAAGAGAAGCAGAAGGGCAAGAGGCACAGGGGAGGTGAGATTGTGGTCAGGAAGCGCGTGTGACAGCCGGGGCACCTTTCCCTTTTTGGGACTTCCTGGTCGAAAAAGTGTTTGAGTGAGACGACTTCCTGTGTCTGAAGATGTTTGGATAAACCAGTCATTGTTTGCTGAGCAGTGCTGTCCAGACAGGATGACTCACTGGAACTTGAATGTGTAATAGTAGTAAGTAGAGGAGGAACCAGTCAGAAATAGGTGGTTTCTCTTTTTGCTCAATGTTTCTGAATCTTTAAATTGGGACATCAGATGGTTTAGGTTAGATGTAGTCTGTACTGGAACCTCTTGAAGGTATCCATGCTATACATGTGACATCGTAAAATGAGGCATACAACTGGCATGTTTCCTTTCTAAAGTTAATCATAATTAAAAATGTATTTAGTCCTGTCAGAGGAATCCAAAGGTAAAACGTGTGTCAAGTATTTTACATGGTGAATGATGTTTACATTATTTAGCCAAATTTTTCTATTAAAACTTAAAATCTCAAATACGTTGACTAAAAACACCTTTTCCATGTAAAAAATTTAAAAAAAGTTTCCACAGAGCTGGAAGCTTTTGCCTCATTTAAGCTGAGTTATATTTAAGGTGAAGACATTTTTACTGACACCCTGAGTTCATAATGAACTGACGACAGACTGCACCCCAGAAAATCTGACTCATCTACGATCTCTTCTTTTATTCTTTCCTTCCTTTCCAGATGTTGGGCACCAAGTCGCCAGCGAGGCTCTACACGAGGTCAGTAAGTCTTTCCTGCCTGGTGGGTACACTTTTATAAGTGCTAACTATCATATTTCATTAGGGGAAGAAACACTCTTCTGATTCACTTAAGGGTTTTATGTGTTACACAAATAGATTAAGTCATAAAGGGGAGAGCTCACCTATGTTTGACCAGGGATGTAAAATCAGTCCAACTTGTTATGAAAGGATCAGAAAAACCTTATCATTCAAAAATTATGCATATTACAATTATTGGTATTGCTAATGCATTATGACAGCCAGCTGAATGTAAGTGAACACACTGTTTGGAGCAGAGGAGGAAAGGCTGCAGAAATGGCTGCGTGTACAAAGTAAGTCATAAAAAGGGGGGGGAAAACGTCTGGAAGATGACAAAAGTAGATAAAGTAAACAGGAAAAACTGATAAGCAGAAGAAGCCTGTATGTGTCTGACAAACATTGAATAATAGCATAACACGCTAATAAAAGTGAGGCCCAAGCTTTTAAAATTTGGGTTAGGATTACAGATATTTTATATATATATATATATATATATATATATATATATACACTATTGTACTTTACAAGTATTTTACAATCTGTCAGCTAAATAGATGTAATATTTGTAATGTAATTCTATTAAATACTGTATGCTTAAAAACCCAATTGCAAGTCTCGTCAAAAACTAGCAACATCAGTTTTACTCAAATAACCTTCTGCTTTCAAATTTGAACTTTCAACAACTACAACAACAAAAAAAACAAGATTGTGTAACATGTCATGCTCTGTTGATGATAAATAGATTCCTTATTACCATGGATCTCTTTCTTTTTTTTTTGAAAGTTCATTTAGCGGCCGGCTGGCTTTACTAGTGTTCGTCACCGTCCAGGCGGTTCATTTGTACTTTCGTGCTGGAAAGTCTCCAATCTGGTGGGGAGGAATGTCAACATAATTTTTAGCAAAATTAACTGGTGGAACAACAATAAGTGCCTCTGACAATCTGGTAAATGTCACCAGGTTTTGATTTACTTTTGTAGGTGATCACACTTTCCAGGACTTCAAATTGATGATCTATTATATCCTGGTTCTCTGGATTATAAACACTGACGCTGGACTCTAGGCTATAAGTCTTGCTACTGTGCAGAAATCACACCCTCTTGATATTTCCATTAAAATTGCCAAGATAAAACCTGTTCATAATTCTATTATGGACACTAAGTTTTATTGTAACCAGAAAGTGAAAACTAACTAGGCAAATAGTAACTTACCACTTGTTTTGTCTCTTAAAAACAGCAATATTTATATCATACCGTCTATGTCAGAAAACCAATAAAAAGTAAATTTCCTGGGATTTTTTTTTTCTGTATCTTTGTACTTCAGACAAAAATCCTTTAGAAACCTGTAGGGTGATATGTGGACAAGATTGGAACCAAGACTCTAGATCATCACTGTAAACCCCAGCAATGAACTCACTGTATGCTGTGAGCTCCTCCAAACAGAACTGGCGTCACAGACCTTCTCCCGCAGCAGCGGTGTCAAACCCTGCAGAGAAAATCAATTCCACCGCCTCTGGCTGAAAAAGTAAAACAAAACAAAATAAGAACAGGACAGGATGTGTCAGAGATCATCTGTGGTTAAACCTTTAGAAGACAAACTATTAAAAATGAAACCCTTTAATATCTTTAAATTCCGATGTCTGGTGACTCTTTGTACGTCTTTGCCGTTTTTCTCCTCTGAGATTCTGGAAGGGCTGCTGGCCCTCCCTCTTAAGTCCAAACATTTAGGATTTTGCCGTTGCTCGACTTAGGCTGGGTTAATCCTCTTTAGAGCTGTGTTTATGATCCAAGCGCTCAGCCTCCACTTACCGTGCAGTTCATTCTTATTAACTTCTACGTGTAATTAAGAGACTCTCTCAGCAGCCCTCTCAGAACCTCTTGGAGGGTCGCGGCCAAGGTGACGGGACCAGCGCTGATGGGAATACGGCCGTTTCCCCTCCCACTAGATTAGCCCAAGCATGGGATTCAGAATGAATGTCATTATGTTGGGAAATGAAGAAGGATGGCGCTTTGTTACGTAGGAGGGAAATAAAGCTCTATTGTAGCGTGTTTTTGCATTTTAACGTCTGTTTTTTTAGCACGCATCTATTGGAAAGTTTTTCATATCTCACATGCACCCGATGATGAAATTACTTCCTTCCCCGCGTTTCATAAAACTGTATTGCTGTATATGTCTTGTGGCCAGATACAAAAATCAATTACCAGCCCACCCAGAGCCTGGCAAGATAAATGACTGTGTCTCGCTCTTCGGCTAATCTTCCTCCTTCCTCTTAATGTCTTCGGGTTGAAACAGAAAGATGCAGAGGGGAAGGACAGGACCGTGTTTGACATACCGATCTTCACAGAGGAGTTTCTCAACCACAGCAAAGGTAAAGGGTCCGAATGATGACTCGGCGACGTAAGCTACCTTCCTTAGAGGGAGTGAAGGCAAAATCTGAGCCGCACGCGTGGCTTTTTTCTCATCAGCCAGGGAGGCCGAGATGCGGCAGCTGCGCAAAACCAACATGGAGTACGAGGAGCGGAACGCGGCCCTGCAGAAGCACGTGGAGAGTATGCGCGGTGCGGTGGAGCGGCTGGAGGGCGACGTGATGCAAGAACGGGAACGCAACGGGCTGCTGCACCAGCACCTGGAAACCATGCGCCAGGCGCTTACCTCCAGCTTCTCCTCGGTTCCTCTGCCAGGTGAGACGTGGTCCTTCAGCGTACCTCCCAACTTTTTTTTTTACAGTTCGTCATGTGATAATCAAGGTTTTTGTGTATTTTATTGAAAATATGTGTACTAGACAACATAAAGCAGACATGACTGTTGCCTTTAAGGAAAGTGAATCCATTTTTTCCAAGTAGAAATCTGAATAGTGTGGCATGCATACATACTCAGCTTCCTTCACTCAGCACCGCATGCTCTCAATAAACACCTAATGGCTAATACCCATCTCTGTCATGGGAGCTGGTTTGTGAAGGCCTCAAAGTGTTCATAGAAATATCAGATATGAAATTATGAAGATCAACATGTCAGAGAAATCAATCACCTCAACTTCCAGGCCGGGAAAGGACTCGAAAAATGTGTCGCATCAAACAAATCTGTATAAAGTTTGCCTGAAGATGATTCGGAAAAGAGCAAAACGGAAAACTAAAATGAACAAGACTGTAAGTTGAACCTGATGGGCGCTGTTTGACGATTGAAAGAAAGACGTATGGAGACAAATGATCCAGCAGGAAATCCTATTAGAAGCTTCAAAATGCCGAAGACTGTGGCTCAGTTTCACCTTACAGCAGAACAACAAACCGAAACATGCAGCCAGAGCGGCGGCGGTTTATACCAACATGCTTGTACAGAACGGCCTAGTCAAAGTTCAGTCTAAAATCCAACAGGGGATTTCTGTTGAGAATTAAAAAAGATCGTTCCATCTCCTCTTCACGCCGCCCGACTGAGGATGAACCACTTTCTACACAACACAGGCATCAAGATTAGAAGCCGTTTAAAAGGAAATGTTTGCTTAATTTTTCTTTTACTTCACAATTTACTGGTAACATAATATCGCAATAAAATGCAAAGAAGCCTAATATGAAAAAACATCAAAAAACAGGGCGTGATTACAAAAGCCCTGCTTTAGCTCCAGTCCCAAGCTTCACGATGGTGAGACATAACTAACAGTGACTCAACCGCCTTTTACTTGAGCTTGAGCTCATCAAGTCTCAGGTATGCATGAATAGATCACTCAGGTTCAACAGAGACAGAATCTGCACAGAGTTGGTCTTTGCAACTCTTTTTTTTTTTTTTTTTGGTGTTAATATCCTTTTCCCACACATTTGAAAAATGTTTCTTCTCCTGACAGCATGATTATCAGCAAACACCAACAACAGACATAATTGGCCCATAAATGATTGCATCGTAGCTCCCTAATGAGAGATGACGTCAGGTACCGCCTCGGGGATATATTTTTTTTTTATTACTTTGTGTCATATTAAAATTTGAAGCCTGTGTGCCTCTAATCTTACAAAAAAAAGAAGTTTCACTTAATTCTTTTCTTTTGATTTAGCCTTTTTGGTCTATAAACTTGAATCCAATTAAAACACAATAGTATATATTTCCAGTTTTATGACTGGTTCTCAGTGATTTCCTAAACTCTATAGGGAAATTTTTCTACAATAATAAGACACACTTTTTAGCCTTTAAACCTCACAATTACAAATATATCATACCGTACAGAAAATCAAACGCTAAGAGGAAAAAAGCTACATCGGTTTCAAATTAAGGGTGAAAAGTGTTTTCTGTTGTCTGAGAATTTCAAACGAAACGCAAGTTTGCTGCAAGGAGGATAATTTCTTCTGAGCTATTAGAGAATAATTACATGTTTAAGCTCATTAAGGGCTTTCTATGGAATAAAGACGGTTTTTTTGTCTTCTGCAAGTTTATGCCTGACTATAATTTAGCAGCAACATTTTGGATCAGCTAAACAGTTTTAAGCTAACTGTCGTAGCGCTTCCTTAAAATGCAGCCGTAGACTGGAAGTAATGAATGCCTGGAATGGATTTCTGGGAATGTAGCGCATTCAAAAAGACGTTTGGGGAGTCCGATTTTTTTTTCAATATATATATTTTTTTATTTATTGGAGTTGACAAACGATTCCTAGTCATTATCCCCTATGAGATTCAGAGCATTGCAGATCTACTCCTGTCTAGGTAAACTTTTCCACTTTTTTTCTTCTCAGTAAAAACTACAATATTGTATTGGGGATTTTATGTTTAACGGCGACACAAAATATGAAGTGAAAGGGAAAAAGAATGCTATTCGCACCAATAGAGCTCATTTTTTGTGGTTTTGCTTTATCTTTCATGCTAACTTAAACCTGCAGCACGCTTGGCCTTCCACCAAATAAATGTTCCTTTGAAATTCCAAGAGTTCTGCTGAATACAGTTTATCACCTGTGTTCAATGTTGTTGTTTTTTTTTGTTTTGTTTTTTATTATCGCCTGTTCAAAACTCTTAAATTTTTATATTCACGCTTTTAATTTGAAGTAGTTGGAATCTCTTTATGCGCCAGTTCCTCATTTCCTCTCCTGCCGATTCATTGCAGCGAATTAATTTTAATGTGTACCCACAATTTGGTCAGAAACTTTAGTATGAAAATTACACTCTGAAATGACCCTTTACCCATTTTTGGTTTATCTTAGACAATCCATAGAAGTCCATAAAAAAGGATTGTGTTAGACGATCAACTGAGATTAAACTTCTGTAGACGTAAATTTGTTCGTAAGGCACTTCTGCGGCTACTGAAAGCTTGAACGAACCTGCGCAACAAACACTGAGGACCCACGTTTTTTATTGTTTTTTTTTCTTTAGGCAGTGGAGAGACCCCCAGCCTCGACACCATCGACTCGTACATGAAGAAGCTCCACAGCCTCATAGTGAGCAGCCCGCAGGAGCACGAGAGTCTCATCAACACAGTGAGAGATGTAGTCAGCCGCTTGGACAGGTAAGAGCATGCAGCCACGATTTGCTTGTCTCTTAAAGTGCGTAAGGTTTTGTCCGCCTGATTAAGCAAATAAATCCGTAGATTTGTTCGTTTAGCATCCAGATGATTCACTATTCCTTCTTGCTAAATCGCCCTGAACTCTTAAATCTTTCGTCTTTTCCTGATGTCCGGAGCAGATAATCGTATCGACTTCGGCCGATTCGACGGATACCGGAGACTTCTCATCGCGTTGTCGTCCCAGCTGAGTTACAGTTGTCCATGAAACGATTACATTGGTGAATGTGTTGGGTGGAAAAATCTCATATTTATTTATTGTCTCATAATAGTTTGCCGCCTGATCGACGGAGCTGCGGTGGTCTCCTTGTACTGGACATAAAAGGGTTTTCTGACGTTTCACCGTTCGTTGCTAGCACTGCTCTCACAACTGACCGGTCGCTTTCCTCCATACTGTGTTTGTGTTGAAAGCTTAAATGTCTGTTATCTCCCGATGTGTTGAAGGAAGAAAAAACAATGTGCCATTGTATGTTTTCCTAATTGTGAGAAGTGTTTGTATTTTCAATAAAGATGTTTTTCATCGTCTACATTTTACGTTTTTTGTGTTTTTGAAACGATGATAATTAATCTAAAATTGCAGAATTCTGGATAAAAAGTTAATTTTGTATATGTTAATTATTTTTCTCTCACACTATATTCAATTTATTTGTAATTCTTTTTATGTTCATTAAATGACATCCTTTTGCATTTTGATATTTTACATTTTTTTATTCATGGATCACGTTGATTGCAGCACTTTTTTTTTTTTGTTGCCATTTTTGTAGTTTCCGCCGATCAATTGTTCGTATTATTAGGATTTGAACTACAAACTCCATGATGAACCAGAGACTCGAATCGGAACTAAGTACATTTATTTTTAATCGTTCATGTAAGCTTGGGGAAGAGATGGAAGGAGGTCCTAGGCTCAAATCCATCCTAGGACTTTTATGCATGGAGTTTGCATGTTTTCCCTGTGCGAGTGTGGGTCCTCTACAGATACTCCGACTTCCTCTTGAAGTCCTAAATGTTTAGGTAAGTTGATCTCACTACAACTGTTCTTTACACATAACTTCGTTTCAGTGTTACACTGTGAAGATCTGGCAACCTCTGATAAGTTGGGCAGCAGATTTGTCTGCATACAAAAATTACAAGTTAAACTACAAATTTTAGTTTTTAAAGAGCTGAAGGTATACTAAAATTGTATTACAAATCCTTTTAACTCTGATGTACAACATTGTACCTTTAAAAACACAACAGCTACTTGAAATTTGTTTCATAAAGTTAAACTGGAAGTTTTAATAGTTTTTGGGAAAAATTTTACCATATGAAAAACTTCTGTTTAAGAAGTTCGAAAAACGTATCAACTTCATAAAGGCTACTGTTTATAGTCTTTATACTAATTCCATAAATCTTAACCTGTGGACCTGCTTAGTTTGCACCTAATCTTATTTACTTCCACTTTACTCAGCCAATTAAGCAGCTCTGTAGTCATTCAAAAAAATGGTTAGATTGTTTAAATACATTCACTTTCAAAGTAAAAAAAAAGAAAAATCATAGATAAAGCCTATATATTGTAATGTAAATTGATGATGGGTCCTTAAAATATAAAATATCTATTCCCTTTCAATTTCACACAGAGAAGTTCTTTCTGCTTACAGATACAATGATGCTCATCCATCCATTATTCAACCCGCTTATCCTTGTGGGGTCACAGGGGTCGGCTGGCACCTACCTCCAGCTTAGAATGAGCAAGAGGTCGGGGTACACCCTGGACAGGTCACCAGTCCATCACAGGGCAACATAGAGAGACACATAGAACGAACAACCACTCATACACACTCACACCTAAGGTACACAATCATGTGGAGGCAAGGGGGAGAACATGCACTCAGAGCCTTCTTGCTGCAAGGCACTGTGCAGCCCACAATGATGCTCATTTTGTGAGCAAACATGAAGCTGCAGGATGAGGAAGCATGTAGAGGACTCTGACAATTAGGTCATGGGTATAATTCACCTTTTAAATGTCATCTCGGCATTCAAAGCAACAGTTAAAAAGTTCAATGAGGTTGAAAATAATACATGGTGGGTAGTGATGAACCCTGCAAAATCATTTGTGTGGCAGGGTTCCTGCCACCCTTCTCAAAGTTTCATAATGTCGGTAAAAGCGATACGGACCTCCTCGGGCAGTGACAGGGGCGTCATTCAACGATCCGTAACTCGACGTTTAATCACAAAAGCTATGAAAATATTTTATAAAGGTTGAAGTTACTTAGTGTTGCTTTAAATGCCTTTCATGTATGTAAAATATACCCAAAAAAATCCACATTAATTAACATTTCTCTAAGTACGCCACATTGGCCAATTTTCAGCCTTAGTCCCTGAAGCAGATGGGCTGAGCAAGACAAACACTGTCCCTCAATCTCTCCTTCTGGATAGACAAGCAATTGTTGCAACAATGCAAACAACAGTTTTAGTTGGAGATCTGCCGCGTCACAGGGTACGTCTGGCCTGAACCCAGGCGTGGCATCAGTGGCTGCTCAGAGCTAAAACACTGTGTCATGCTGATAGATGACGCTGACCTAATTAGCTGGTGATATACAATATGAGAGAAGTTTGCGGATCTAATAAAAGATTGGAGACCTAAGAATCCAGGTTTGCAGATGCGCTCCATCCAAAGGGAACTGCTTCCTCAAGGAGGAATTGGCAACAACAATCAGAAGATATTCAAAGCTATTTCATTGAACGCAAACACAGATTTCAACAGAATAAACATGATACGCACCATTTCTGCACTACTTTTACATAAAAACCTAATAAAACACTTGAAAATACTTTTGGAAGGCACTGTTTCCATTTGCAATAAACCACAGAAACATGAGGTTGTAAACGTTGTCCGACAACAACAAAAAATAAATCACCAGTATGGGAATTAGTGGCATTTGATTGAAAAAGAATGCCGACCTTGGATCAAACAGAAAACCAACCAAACGAAAACATCAGGCGTCACCAACTAAATTTAATTTCAATCTGAGAAAATCAAAACCTATTCAGCCATTTCTTAATCACTCGCTCCAAAGTTAGTGTCCCTTCCTAGAAATGTCTTCCAGTTTCTTTTTATGAGAGATCCCTTCTTAGAGCAGAGGAAATCTTTGTAAAGCTTACGCCTGTTTAATGTCATGCCTGGATGCAACTGTTGGGGGGGGGGGGCGTGTGCTGGATGAAATTCAGACAGTGAAGGGAATGCACTGGGGATTCTACCTCGGCCTGTTAAAAGTTGTTTACCTTTTGCTTGGTGTTGCCATCATTCATTTGTGCGCTGCTGGCTTCGTGCAGCGGGTCTCCGAGCTCATTTGTGTAATGAGCTTAACTGAAGTGTTTTTTGTGTATTGTTTTGCTGTTGCTTTGATGTTGCCCAAAAGCTGTGGAAAATAAGCAAAACATGAATAAAATGGTGATGTTCCGGAGCTTCTGCCTTGCGGTTTGGAAACGTGTTTTCCATGCAGGCTGAACAGCCGGAGAAGAGAAACAGTATTTTTCAGTTGACGTCCCTTGTCAGTCTTTAATATACGTCATACAGCTCTCTGCTCACAGCACTGTGTAGGGGTTGGCAGAAGCCCTTTCAAAAAGATGAATATGAAAAAAGAAAAAAAAGGAAAAAGTCTGTGATTTCTATTGATTATGATTGTTTCCAGTCAACAGGTTGTTTTTATCTTCAATAGTTGCTTAGAGGCCTGACGCTGTTGGAGAATCTACTCAACGGCTTCATCGGCCACATGTGGTCTTTCATAAATTTTACCTGAAATGTAAGACACCCAATAAACATAAACTTTAATAAAAAGTTTTATTTTGTATTTTCTTTAGGCTGTATTTCATTTCATTCCAAAAAAGGTGACACTGTGAACGGTTTTATCATTAGGCTGTTGATGTCATTTTTCTTTCTTTAAATTTCATACATTTGGATTGTTTCAATCAAATAAAGGATTTCATAAAACTTTATAAAATCATATGTACATTGTTGCTCATTAAGTTAAATCTTTTTTTTTTAAATTATTGATAAACAATTAGAAAAAGGGTTTTATTTCTAAAGGTTGTTTAACCTAACCTAGTGAGATCTAAGCGGTTTACCATCAGCACTGATGAGTCGGTAATAAGAGGGATAACTCAAAAGAGAATAATGTTTTGTTTTTTTATATGGCAAAATAAGAATAAGAGGTTTTTTTTTCTGAATTCCAGGAAAATCCTGGGCTGGAATATTTCCTGCTGAATAAATTCTCCTTATAACCAGCTGGAATTGGTTAAGCAATTTCTATAAAGAAAAAAAACGAACTTTAACAATCTGTGCTTCTGTCCATAAACGTGTACTGGGCTGAGTTGATGCAGGAATGACCGCCGAAGTAAACACCACTACTTTGAGTGTTTTTAGTCTCCACAAAAAGACCCTCAGTGGAACACAAACACCCCTCTGCGACTCCACCGTGGGGGCTCGCCAGCATTGTTGGCATCCCTCCTGCTGGTGGAGCGCGGCAGGGTTGACGCGAGGACATAGGAGCCAGCTCCAGCAGTGAGCCACGCAGATCCCGGAACCAGAGGAGGGAGGGAGGGACTCAGTGCCTCATGAACGGCTTAACTGGCGCTCAGAGGTATCAGCGTCCTGAATGGTTTCTCTTCCCGCCATGGTCAAACCGAGCTTGCTTTTGTCAGGGAGTTGGGCCTGATCCAATGGGTACATCTGTGGGAATCCTTTATCATTGTCATTGGATAACAGGCGTGACTGAGTCTATAAAATCTGGTTTGGGGCTCACACGTAGGTTAAATGCTATTACCACGATGCCCTTTTTTGTACTGGTCCGATTCTCAGCTGTTTGCAAAAGGAAATCACATTGAAACCACCAAGACTTTATGTGTTAGACCTGCACAAATTAGCATGGAATGGGAAAGCAGTCACAAAAGCAGTGCATTTAATTTTACCACTGCATTAAGGCCATTTTTGGGGTCTCGGATTACTGGTGGCTGAAACCCAATGCGATGACTGTATATTGAACTTTTTGGCTCTTACTTGAGAACATTTTAAAATTCTTACAGGGTCATGAACCCTTTCGGAAGGTATTTATATCAGGCCATCCACGTATTTTGTGTTTTCAGCTGAAGAAGAACGAAAATGATGCTGGTGGAAAACAACCGAAAGCGATCGACATTCTTCCCCGATTATTTCACTCCCCCACTCTTGGAAAATCCTTGGTCTTGGTACTTGGCGGCTAGGAGGGGGAAAACAATGCGTGGAATGTGGAAAAAAACTTGATTCATTCCCACATGTCGACTTCTGGTTCAGCCTCTCCTCATCTTTTTAGATTGCGAATGCTCCAGGTCCCTCTCATACAATGCTTTCTTGGACATCAAGACTCAGTTGCCAAAAAAAAAAGAAAAGAAAATAGAATAAATCTACTTTATAGAGTTCTTAGGGCTTTAATTTCTAATTAATTCAGATCATGACATTTTCTGCAGAACCTCAGGGCAGCCGAAGGAAGAGATTTCCTTTTTCCAGTGGTCATTATCCCTCGCCGAATGCATCGTGTCAGTCGGGCTGCACTCAACGCTTTTTAATAAGCATTACAGGCAACCTCTCACTGTGGCTTTGTGCTGTGCATATGTTTACTCCCTGCTGATTTACTGTGGTTCCCCCTCCGACAAACAAGGATTTGAATAAATTACACTGCATGACATCAAGTTTTGCTTTGATGTGAGCCTCCATAACTTTTTGAACAAATACAACTCCCGGAGATGGATGAGGGTGTTGTGTAAATGTCACCACGGGTTACGCAATGAGGTACAGGGAAAAGCAACTGTAATATTTCATTGTCCAATTGATGGATAGATATATAGATCAGTTTAAGATTTAAACAAGCAAAATGTCACCCTGAATTTGACATGCTTGGACGTCGCTCTTTGGCATTCCTCAGGGTCTGATTTTAGGGTCCAAAATAGGTTATTTTGTGCATCAATACAGTAACTGACAGGAGTGCCCCATATGTTTGCACTCCTGTCAGTTACTGTATTGATGCACAAAATAAACTATTTTGGACCCATAGATAGATAGATAGATAGATAGATAGATAGATAGATAGATAGATAGATAGATAGATAGGTAGGTAGGTAGGTAGGTAGGTAGGTAGATAGATAGATAGATAGATAGATAGATAGATACATAGGTAGGTAGGTAGGTAGGTAGGTAGGTAGGTAGGTAGGTAGATATTTATATGAATGGTAAGTAAAAGTAAAAAGCAACAACACATCATGAAAAGGGAAAATAATATATTGTTAAAATAATGTAAAAAGCCCCTTTGGACTGAGTTCTTCAGTTCCCCACATTATCTATAGTGATAATGATCATTTTGTGTTTTTAAAGGTTTTTGTTGCACAAGTTATTTAACAATAACTAGACCTTGACTCATTTGACCTTTTCTCACTAAGAAACTTTCTTGGTGAAGTTCAATAAAGTACATCGGATCATTGGATATTTGTGGGACAAGATAAACCAGGATATTTTCGCTCCGCCTCAAAATGTACAAAGGAAATGATTCTGGTGTGGAAGCGTGAGATTATCTTGTCCTGTCTTATTTTACAGTATATCCCTAAACACCTGGGATCCTCCTCTCCTGGCTTTCCTGAAGTCCCCCTGCTTGTGTCGAGCAATTATACAGTGGGGCCCTAAAACTAAGAGTCTTCTTCTCAACAACAAAATCCCTGCTAATCCTGGCAGGTTGATGAAAAGAAAACAACGTTTGTGCAAAGAAAACGACAAAAAAAAAAAAAAACTTCGCACACCATGAAGTCATTGCGGGCGTCACTTTTAGGCGCGCGTGCACGCCTTCCTCTGGCCAGCCCAGTCTCTCCGCTGCGCGCGCCCCCGCGTCCCCCTCGGTCGGAGTGAAACAGAAAAGCTGCAGCGGCGTGAAGCGGAACCGCAGCCGCTGCCAGGACTTCGTTCACGCTCTCCTGCATTTTTTTTTAAATCTGCATTTTGTTTTATATTCCAGCTCTTTTAAACAAGGCTCTCCAGAAGCCGGAGTTATTATTCCCCTAGAAGTGGGAGCGCCGTGGACAAGGAAACGCTCGGCGAGGTGAGGAAAAGTTAGCTTCCCCCATTGAAACTGTCTCCCAAGTATCGCCAGTTTGTCCTTCGTGATGCCGATTTTCTCCGCTGAACCTCTGAACCGCGTTAAAAACCTTCAGGTCCCATAAATCCTCCCAACCTCCATGGATGAGAGAAGTTCCTACTCCCCCCCCCCCCTGTCTCTTTTGAACCATTGAGTTCAGACTCCAGTTAGCTGCTGCTGCTGCTGCTGCTGCTGTCACAAGTGTCTGTAGCGAGTCTTCAGTGTCGCGGGTTCGGTAGAACACAAGCTGCCACCCAGCTCTGCCAGCTCTCTGCTCGCTAACCGGGCCGGATCTGGCTGGGGTCGGTTTTTAAACAGGTTTACATGTTCAGATCTGCTGCCAGCCAGCCGGTCTCCTGTTGTTCTGTAGTTTTATCTAATTATCTAAGGAGCAGCATTATAGAGCCAGTCAGATCTCTCACCTATTGGCTCAATATTTAGTTTATGATTAAATGCTTTCATTATATGAAATGTATTCATGTCAGATTTTATGCAATATTTTAGAAAAATGTAATATCGCGATATCTTATTGATCTGGCTCATACCAATTTATTAGGACCCTAATGAGTCCTGATTTTATATATGTGTGTGTGTGTGTGTGTGTGTGTGTGTGTGTGTGTGTGTGTGTGTGTGTGTGTGTGTGTGAGTGTAAATATCAGCATAAGCATATTTATGGTTTTTGGTCTGATAAGTAGCAGTGGGCCAATATTTGTGTGTGTGTGTGAAAAACAGAAGCAACATCAAGGGTTTATCACATATCTAAATGGGAATGGAAATGCATAATGAATGCTATCAGGGTAAATATCGGTTATTGGGCTTAATAGCAATATCATGCCTTTTCCATTCCAAAATCGATATTGGATATCGGTCCGATATGGTTTAAAAATATATATATTGGCCAGGATCTACAGTCTCTGATATAAGCAGTCCAACACACAGTCTGGTCCAGCGCCTAGTCCGCCTTTTTGTGTTTAGCAGCTTGTGTCCAGTAAAGCAGAGCCCACATAATCACTACCACAGCATTTGCTAATTTGCTGTTGTTCTAAACTATTGTTCTCCATTTGAGTAAAATACCCTCATTCATCCCTTTCAACCATTTTATACTACAAGTATAAGTACGTAATAAAAGTCTGCATGATTCATACCAGTATTGTATCAGGTTTTTATCGGGTATTGGTATCAGGGAATACTGAAGACTCCAATAATTGGTATCGTATTGGAAACGAAAATGTTGTATCAGGACACTCCTACGTGGGACATTGATATCGGCCCAAATTTTGTGTGACGGTTCAATTTTCGAGTGGTAATCGTAATGGTGAACTATGTTCAGGGATACAAAGGGGGCGATGTCAGGCATTGTTGAACTGTTCGATTCATCCATTCCATGCTTCTCCATGCTGGAAATGGTGCCGATCTTTGTCAGTCATTGGCCCGATAGCAGGGTTTCATCCCAGAAAGATTGCTAGTCCAAGCCATCATATAGACACAGAAGACAAATAACCAGGCACACACTCGCGCACACACACACGCCTACCCACACTTAAGGTTAACTTAGAGTAACCAAGCCAAAGGAAGGGATTTTGGATGATGGGAGGAAGTTTGAGTACCTTGAGGGAGCAAATAAATGCACAGAGAGAACTTGCAGAAGCCAAAGGGACTCTTGAAGGTGTTCACACTGGCTTTAATTCTGACATGATCCACTGTAGGGGCAAAGTACATTGACGAGCAAAATGCCGTCACAAACCTTAGTTCATGTTCAAAAAAAAAGAAAGAAAAAAAAAGGCTAGGGGTGGGCGATACCGCAAAACTATCACATCACAATTTTTTTATAATCAAATCCCGATCTCGATTTTAACACGATTCTTTTTTTTAATTGATTCTGGAGCCTAAATGTCAAGTAAAACTTAGGCAAAAGAACCTTTCTGAACAGGTTTTATTTAAATAGCTTGTGCAATTTTGTACTAAGAACATAAACGTACAAAAAAGGTAAACAACACTAATAAAATCAAGTGGACCCTTGTAATAAAAAAACTAAACAGTCCTTAGTTTTTGAGGTAGCCTTCACATTAACAGTTCAACATTAAACGTAAAAATAAAAAAAATCGAAACAAAGTATAAAAATGTTTTTTGAAAAAATACTCAAGCCTTATTTAAAACGAGAAAAATAAATTGCAACTCTTATTATGAACAAAGGTAATAGTGCAGTCAGTGCAAAGTACAACTTTAGGGCCCTTCTAAAAATGAGGCACATTATGGTACATTAGTCAGATTTTTAGCCAGTAAAACCAATTTGTCTTTCGGCAAGTTACAATATTGCTACCTGTGCTAAATACTGTTTCAGAGGGAGATCTTGTTGCTGTAATGCACAGATCTTTTCGAGCTGGCTGGCTAACTCTCTCAATCATGGCAAGTTTGGAACCCCGTCGTGTAATACAGAGCAAAGTCCTTATTCAAGTTGAGTTTATTCAAGAATTTGTTTAATGTTTATTATATTAATTATAGACTAATACAACAATTCCCCTATTCAGAGTCAATATTGTTACTATTCAGCAACTCATTAATAACTTATTATTTTTTACAGTCTATGGTTTCATCATATTGCCTTTGCTTATATTATCTGATCCAGTTATGTTAAGCAACTTGTGCCAGATTTTTATATTTTATTTCTTAATTTAGAGTTCACTCACTGATGGCTAGGTGCAGTCTATGCCCAAAGCACAGCAGACAAATCCATTTGTTAAGTTCCAAAGCCTTAACCATGTTGGTCCCACTGTCTGTAGTCATGCAGGTTTTCGTATCCTCTTTTAGTCCCTAGCATTGAAGAGCATCCCTTAGTCCTTGCGCCATCAGCTCACCCGCGTGATCTTCTGGGAACTACGTTGTTTGGAGAGTTGCGCTGCAGAGCTTCCAGTCGTCAATAAAATGAATGGTCAGACTCAAATAGGGCTACGAAGTGCGAGTTGACCACAGATCGGTTGTTGTTGCATAAAACTGAACGTTTTGAATGCTGCGTTCAATTTTTGTCACGGCATTCGGAGTACAGGCGTGGAATCGCAGTGTTGGAAAAGTATTTACGGCTGGGCAGCTCGTACCGCGGGTCAATTACTTTTAGCAGAGTTTAGAAACCGTCATTCTCCACAGTTTTTATCGGGACCATAACTTTAGCTAGGTAAAATGTCACTGCCTCTGTTACCTCCTTCCATCGCTTGCTTGTCTTTTTTATAAGCGGTCCCTTTCTTAAATGCTTGTGATAAAGTTATCTGTTTTGGCTTGACGCTGGCTGATGACCCCGCTTGCGGTGCGGTCCCACGTGCAAACTGTATCTTTTCACACCTTATAAATCACAATGGTTTGTGCTTTGTCTTGCAAAGAAAAACTAAACCAATTCCTCACTATGCAAGTAAAATGATTTTTTGGGACCAACTCCTCCCTTTCTCGTTCATCCAGGCTGCTGCCGCTACACAAGCAAACATGGCGTCGGCGCTCGCTGTACTTCGGTATGATTGGTTGGTTAAGATCACGAGCAGGCGAAACATCTGATGCTTCTGCAAGTGACATATAGCTCTATAACATATAGAATGTGCTACGTAGATGATTCTGCGAAATCTCTGTTTTGTTAGATCGCCAACACATTCTAATCGTTCACAATCTAAAATCGTCATATCGCACACCCCTACCCTAGGCTGAAGTCCCAAGGGCCCTTTGTGTTTCCATTCACTGCAGTGTGAACTTTCCAGTGCGTGTCAATTAGGGGTGCAGATATTTTACCATCCAATGTTTTAAATGATTTATGGGGCCACGGTTCGATTCAGAATCGATTTTCATCTCCAAAAGATAAAATTTCCGCTTTCTGCTTCAATTTGAAGATGGGAGGATCTTATTGAAAGCATAAATCCTAAAAAGTTTGTGGAACTTCTTCGCAGAACAACAGGCTATAACTCTACCTTTCAGAGTAAGTCATTTTTAAAGCTATACACATGAAGTAGGCTTAACTTGAGATCACTTCTCTTCTCATGTCGTCAGGCAATTGTTTTTCAGTTTTAAACAAAATTCTCAATTGGAGAAAATGATTATCATGATTCTTATGTAAATACGTTTTTTTTTGTGTTTTTTTTGGTGCGCCCCTAGTGTTTATGGCCAGAAACCATGCTGATGATGCACTGATTTCAGGGTATAGCTTTGTTTATTGTCCTGTTTAGTAGCGATCAACCAATGAACCAGGCAGAAATAGAAATCAGCCAAAATTCCTATAATAGTCTCTGATCAGTGGTTGGCGGATTCATACCTACAAATGGGATTCCCCCCCCCCCTTTTATTTTTAGCCAAAAATGCTAACATGTTTAAGGGATGATAAGGCTTCAGGCTAGAGGTTAAAAACTCGCACGGAAGTGCATGAAATCAAAACGGACTCTTCAGCCAGGGGTCGTTTTATTTTTATTTTTAATTTTTTTTATTAGATATGTTGCAACATAATATGTTCTGATTCTGATACTTCGATTCCTTTACGATAAACAAGGAATTAAAGTGAAGAGCTTTTTAATGTTATGACAAAAACTTAAGCAAGTTTGTAACTGTAAAAATTCCTATCAGAGGCACAAATAAGAAATGTACTCATGAGAAGCAGGTTGCAGCTTCTGTGCTTGTTTGAAGCGTTTTGGTTAAAGCAAAAATGTTGATTAGTTTAGAGTGTCACAAGTTAGCGTCACTTTTAAGTGCATTGACTCTCCGAGCCTCAACTCATTCAAAGCCCGCCGTGCAAACCTGATAGATGAGATCTCGTTTTGTTTAGACGTGTGGAGCTTTAGGTTTTCTACCTACTGGCAAGTAAACAGAGCTTTAAAGTCTCCGTCGCTAGCAATGCTCCCCCCCAGGAAGTCCAGGTTTGCCTTTTGGTAATCGTCCTTGTGCGGGACAAATATTTGTTTGAAGGCTTCCTACATCTCTGAGTTGGGAACATACCTTTCATTCTTGGGGTTGGCAACAGGAAGGCCTTTTTTTTTTGTGAGATCTGGGTGTTTGTTGTAAACAGAGGCTTCTTCAATCACATTGTTTTTGTTATCGTGGAGCCTGTAGAGATGAGCAGAACATTTCTGTTATCCGTCATTGCCTATCGCTGCTGTTAAGAGTGCCACTGCAGTGCATTAGCAGGCTTATTAGGGTTTAAGTTTTCTTGTGGGACTGATGACTCGGTGGCTGATCTAAAGAAGAAGGGCTTTGAAAAAATAAAATTAAATGAAAAACCTTGTTCCCGAGACAATACTCTTGCATGTTTTCATCCAGTTTAATTTCAACATTTTTAATGTGTAAGGAATACGTGAAAACACAGACAAAAACGTAATACTTGACCAAAAACTTTAATTTGACAGGCTGATTCAGCAATCTGTTTTAATATATGTTGGGTAAAAGCAAAAACAAACTGCTTGAATAATTTGCTTATGAGTACATTTTTGGAGGGATTTAATATAAACGAGGCATTTTCTATCCTTGTTTTGCCAAATTCTACGAAGAAATCTCATAATTCATTAATTGCTGTATCTTTAGGTAACGAGCGGCGCAGCATGTAAGGACTGCATTATTTATCTACAACAAAGTGGAATAAAAGCCCTGAATTTTCTCATTTATTATTATTGATTTTCTGAGTTTAGTTCAAAATTTAAAGCAATAATTCAGTATGTAAATGGCTAATCTTCCTGTATGGTAAGTTAAAATTTTATCTATTTAGATATACAAAAGCTTATAAGAAACAGTTGATCTAATTTAATATGGTTTCAGTCTTTTAGAAAAAACTCCTTAGGCAAAGGACATTTATACTTTTGCATGAATTGACAACATAAATTACGTGTTGTATAAGATCAGAAAGAACAGTTATTTATTAGCCTTCTCCAAACTGAAAAAGCATATTAGAGAGCATATGCATAATCAAAATCTATTTTTTAACAACATACCATGATTGTCAAGATGATACGATTTCCATATGGATACTATGATGTGGTCTTAAGTTCACACCGCAGGACTTGATGCTCAGTTCCACTGTTTTTTTTTTTTTTGTTGCTGAAATTGTGTCCTGTTAACCGTTGTTGTTTGTTCAAAATGTGATTGCCATCAGATGAGTGCGCAGAAGAACGTAGACGTCGCACAGCAGCGCTATGGTTACAGAAGTAACAATGGTCGCCACCGTCTGTATTGTCACAGGATCATAACGAGAAGAAGGACGTAAAGATGAAGGAGGAAAAACTCATCACTGCTAGCTTCAGACTCTGTTTCCCTCCAGAGTTACCACGTCCGACTTGACCTTGTGCAGAACTGTGAGACATTTTGTACGTCAGTGTCGTAGAAAATGCGACATGATCGTCCAGACTTACGCTCGGATGTTTATACCGATTAGTATCACATATAGTGTTCCACAATTTAGATTTTTGTGTTGTGAAAAGATGGGAACTGGGACGTTCACACTAAATAAATTACTCAGAAATCGATGATATTTTGTTACCATGGCAATTTTTTTTTAAAGGGGCAGGGATTTTTCTTGTTAACAGCAAAAAGCCACAAATGATTGCAATATGACAATCGTTTAACCTTCTTTATTAGAGCAAAACTAAGGTAGGGGGAGAATTAGCTCTCGTTTATAAAAATAAATCATTATTCTATTCTATTCTATTCTATTCTATTCTATGGTCCCTTTGAGTCTTTGGTGTGGTGATGTTGTTTCATTCCAAATGCTTATCTTTTAGTGCATGCTTAAATTTACTTGACTATTTGCTGGTAATAAATCCAAATCTAATATTTCAAAACAAAAGGGATTCGATGCATAAAAATCACGTTTTACAGAGTAAACAAGGATCTATTTTATTCAGACATTCAAGAGCAGCCCTGAATAGTTTCTGCCTTTCTTTTATCAAGGAATCAAGGAATCAAGGAATCAAGGAATCTTTATTGTCATCACATCACATGTGGTACATGGGGTGGGACGAAATTCTAGTCCCCCGGTCCAGCTTACACCCTGATAGCAATTTTAAGTAATGTAATAATAGGATTTGAGCTACTTAAAATCTACAGTATGGACACAGAATCTACAGTATGGTACTTCGGACA
>JAVLVB010000228.1:165558-191610 GCA_032876305.1 Orestias chungarensis | reverse complement strand
TATATATATATATATATATATATATATATATATATATATATATATATATATATATATATATATATATATATATATATATATATATATATATATATATATATATATATATATATATATATATATATATATATATATATATATATATATATATATATATATATATATATATATTGGTCATGGCAGGAATATCAATATCGGTTTAATATTGTTTAAATTTTGAAAAAATGGCCCCAGGCAAGATTTTGGGAGGCGCCCCTTTGGCTCACAATAAAGTACCTGGACTACTGGTGTACATATACTCAAGAAGAACTTAATAGCTTTGTCTTGGAAGTTATTTTATTTAAATAAAACAATTTTCGCATTCTAAATACTTAGAAATAATAAAAAAACAAATGTGCAAAATAAGAAAATAAAGAAACCATTAATAGGACAATGTCTTAGAAAGAGGTCTTGTGATGTTTTTGGTCCCAGCTTTAACAGCGTCTACTCACCACCTCCTCATTTGAGTTGCTACAGCTTTACTCTCCTGGATTTCTACAACATCATCATATGACAACTGCTTTGGGACCACACTGTTTAAGCTTATGATGGCAAGTCCACTGAGACGTTCTTGCATCATAGTTAGATCTCAGGTAAGTTTGAGCTTGGAGAAGCTTCTTTCAGCAGCAGCCACTGTAACAGGAAGAGAGGCAGACATTCTCAAAGCAAATCCACATGTTGGGGTAAATTTCTGCCAGCTTCTTCTCATGCAGGAATGTTAAAAGTTCTGTGTTTGTCATATTCTTGGATGGAAGTGGTGGGAAATTTTCCATTTCCTTTGCCAGATCTGCAGAGTCAATGTCCGCCTGGCTGTCATGGGTCAGGAGTGCTGAGGGTTGGACAATCGTGCAGCAGGTCCTCTTCTCCTAAGTTGGGGAAATCAAGGATCACACTAAAAGGTGCTGTTCACCTTTCCAAGATTCTGAAATCTCTCATCAAGAGAAAAGATTGCAGTATCTACAACCCAATTAAAAACTTTGGTTTTAATTTTTTGCATTGAATGGGTTCATCTGGAGACTCAAAGTGTGTTTTTGTGGTTCTGCTTGGTGCTGCTGCATCACTGCTAGTTTGTGCTGCTGTGGTGGAGGCAACAAGAGGGACTGAGAAGCCTTAGCATCTGAACACAGAAGAGGAATATGTGACACCAGTGTAACAATAAACACATGATTTCAGGAACGAAAATAACATGAAATAATATGAATGAAAAAAGATTCATGCATGATGTAGACTACTGTGTATAATAAACTATAATTTTCTGATATACAAATTACATTAGTATTTTAAAGGTTATAAATAATTTAATTTTATTACCGTGAAATTTTAATTAGCAGAATGCAAAGAGTAAGAATCAGCAAACTGCAGCATAATATACTATAGCATATGGAAATGCTAAGCTATGCTGTAACACTAATGATGTACACAATAACACTGATGCAAAGTTTAACATCATAAACACACTTCAAAATTAACATCATAATCATGCTTTACAGAAATAATAGTTACACATTTGCCCAAGGAAGGTGAGAGAAGGGGGAACTATTTTCCATGACAACAAGGCCCCTCCATAACAGGTGGCTACATTAGCAAACCACGCTGTGATAATGGCTAACGCTATTACCGGGCATCGTTGCGCAACAGCAGAATAATATCAGCTACTATGGCTGATAAGGTATTAAACTGGACCCATATGTATCTGAGTCCAATTAAACGAGGCATGCGAGCACGCGTCATACTACAACGGACGGCTTCACGTTATAATCTGGGAGAGCGTTGGCTGCTGCTCTGACAGATCAAGAGAAGCGTTTCCTGAAAGAAGTTGGCAGGAATGTGTCTGCCACAGAATAAAATTCCTCCCTTTTGTCTATTGTCTATATATATTTTTTTTTTTATTCTAACCAGCCCAGAATTCTTCTTCTTTTGTCTTTGATGTTACCTCAGCTCAGTTGCCAGACAGATCTGAGTCACACTGAGTTGTGATTACAGGCTTTTTCTGCCAGATTTTGCCTCCAAAAATTCCTCTGGACTCACTTAACAATGCACTGAAATCCCTCTGATGCTCACGGCTGCTTGTAGACTTCTCTACCAAACGTCACCGTGTTAACAGCAAAAAGATGGACAAGAAGATTAGTTGTTTAACTCAGGCCTAGTTCTGGTTATTGGGCCAATACAATATGTAAGCAAACAAACAAAAAGTTGATACGATTTAAAGTATTTAAGAATTACTTTAGCATATGACTTGTTGAGCCCTCCAACTACAGCCGACGGAGGTCGGGATTGGCCAATTCCAGCCACTCTTGCATCGCGAAAATGTTGTTCTGTAACTCATCTATTGACATTTTTGAATACAGTCTTGTTTTGTATGTAGAGTGGAAAAATAAAAAATAGCTTGACTCTAAATTTAGCAGAAACTACATGATGGATGGACACGTTCTCTAAAGCTGAATCTGTTCACTACCAGAATGGATTAAAGGGCGTAATAAGAAATAATAAGAAATAATCTTCTAACCAGCACATAATGACTGAAGACACAGCTGTTTTTGGTTTGTAACCTCTGCTATCCATTATTGCGTCACGCCACCTTCTTTCTATGGGACGTCCCGACATCGTGGAGAAAAACCGTGACAACGCATTTGTCGCCAACGTTGCGCAATGTCCACACGGCAAAAACACCCAACGCTGCCTCGTAAATAAACATCCGCGGCCTGACCTCCTCTGACATGGCCAATCCATTTTCCAGAAATAAATCCTCGTGGCGGCGCTCGAATTGAATGTGCACACTCACGGCGTTTTCAAGTCAGCCAGCAAAGAGAAAGCTCACTTCTACGGTTACCTAACTAATCTCATAGTCACCCTTTCACTCTCATATCACACTACACACACACACTCATCTTACACTACACCTGAACTCTGTTACTCCCTCCTGCTTGTCTTGGTACCTGTTTTGGTTTGTGTGCTGTGATCTCATGATGGCGTGAAAACAAACCCTGGCACAGACCCTCAGGCTCATACCACAGCTATATCAGTGTTGCCACAGATGGGGGGGCGGTGATGCATCTGTCTGAGAATGGTGAGACAAAAAGCGTAAGGAACAGACAAATGGCCATCCTTATTTGGATGGAGAGGAGCTGTTTGGTGGGTTTCACGGTTGCTTTGTGTCGGGCCGCGGTAGCCGCTGGCTGCGCTGCCCAGATACGGGTGTCCACACACGAGGTTAGGGCCACGAAAGAAAGAGGAGGGAGAAGCCGGTGGGGGAGGTTGGCTAATATTCACAGAAATGTTGAGTGACAGCAACAGGAGCGGCGCTCAGGCTACCTATCAGAGCTTAGTGCTGGGTAAACAAGCTCTGCTCTCCAGTTTGCCGTCTTTGTGATTTCACAACTAGAGTAAAATTTCTCACTTCAAAGTTAAAATATGATGTTTTACTTTTAGAAATTTTTTTTTTTTACTTTTTTACCTACTCTTGTATTGTGGATTTATAAAATACAGAATTAATTATTTCACGTAGTCATTTTGGCATCCATGTTTCTGCCTTACGCTGGCATATATCTTACCTCTGGGTCGCTGTTTGAGTACAGCACTGGACTGATGGCGAATTCTTGCTAAAAATCACAGAAAACGTAAGCATTTATGAATTTGGATTAAAAAAAGAGCACTTAAAAACAACACTAAAATGTCCTGCTTGTTTGTTCTGCATTTTCTACTTGTATTCTGTACGTGTGTCGTGAAATTGTCTAAACTAAATCCTTTATGCTTTAGCAGCTACAGATGTCCTCGACTCAGTCGGGATGATCTGTGGCCAGGAGAACTTTTCATCGCGAATGCCACCTCTGGCTTTTTGTGTAGCGAGAAGATTGCCGGAGAAAGTCAAAGAAAGTCCCGTTTAAAGTTTGTCACATGCAAATAATAATAATAAAACTGAATGAGCTACTTGCAAAACACCAAATAGTGGAAAACTAACACACCTTGCCTGATGTTAAGCAGACTGGTGGCAATATTATTGTGTGGATGATTTTTAAAAACCTTTTCAGAAAGATCATCAGGGCAACTCGAAACATGCAGCCAGAGCTAAAGGGTTTTATAAAGAATCTCCCCTTTACAAGCGTCTCCTACACCATGTTGGTCATTTATCCTTTAAGTTGCGGCCTGCTTTGTTTGTGTTGGCGTCTTGTAAACGGCCGCAGCTCTCGGTTACTTTCGCGTCGCCTGGAGTTTCTGGAGCTCGCAGGGTTCGCAGGCCTCCAATTAGCGTTGGCTGTAAACGGCCAGAACCCCTACAGCGCGTTGCCACGGGTGGCTGCCCCTCACCACGACAATCTGGAGTTTCCCTTTTGTCCCTGAACGCGTCAGACGTCAAGCCGGTTCTCCTCCCAGAGATTTAGACCGTGCTCCCACCGAGAGGACTGAAGCAAATGTTTACATAAGTACCAAGCAGAGGTAACGCGTTGTAACCACCGCGGCTATAAGAGGCTTGCGCTCGCAGACATCAACAATCACAGGACGTCTCCTCCTCTGCCCGCCAGAATCACTTTTAAATATAGTCCCCGGTGCCATCTGAAAACGATCCCCCGTCCAGCCGGGCTTCGGATCGTTTGGCATGACATCATTGTTCATCCGCTGCTCGACCTCGTTCCTCCTTCTCTGAATGTTTACGTTCATTCTTTTATAATGACTCCGGTAATTCAATCACCGACCAGGATCACAAGCACAGTCTTTAGATGAGTAGTCATAGTCATGAATAGTGATTGTCTAGAAATGGAGGTATTATGCATTTCCTTTCAGCGTTTGCTCCGAATTTTAATCTCAAACCAGATTTGTATCTAGGTGAGAAGCTAATCAAGATGCGTTCTTCAGTGGGACAAAAATATGCTCATTTAAAAAAGAAAGTAAATTGTTTACGGTTATTCTTAACAAAAAAAAATAAAAATAAATCCAATTTGAAGATGTTAAAAAAGTGGGAAAAGAAATGTTCCATTTTGTGGAGTGTGTTGTTCCAGATACTTTTATAGCAAAAAACACAGAGTTATAAAATTCTGAAAAATGTTGGAATTTTATTTGGCATTTTATTGAGATTTGGATAAAAAGAAATACATTTGATGTTTTCCATTAGTCTTCTCGTTTTTAATGGTCCAGACCTGGGGGGTTAGTGTAACTGGGACGTCTTTGATCCTGGTTCTGTTGAGCTTGGCATGGTTCTCTTCCCATGGGGATCTCCATATTTGCTTCAGTTTAAGATCAAAAGGGCTGCCAAAGGTACACATTGCCCAAAGCTCACTTTGATTGCGTATAAAATCTAAACGTTGAATCACAGTATCAAGTCGGCTCGATCCGACTAATCATCTCCAAGCTTTATACATAAAAGATGTCCGACACGTCATGCTCACAGCGGTCTGTGAATCCTGAAAGTCCTGACGCCACAGCAGTGGTTGCAAACGGTGCTGGTGCTGTTAGGCTTCAGTAAAACTGCGTCCAGCTCGGTGTCTGTGTTGGTTACTGTTGCCTCACTGCCACAAAACAGACACATGGACATTTTTGGCCTCTTTTCTGTTTGAAATGAAGACGAAAGCATGCTGTTGTGCCAATTAGAGCAGGAGGAAGGAAGTGGTCAGCTCTAAAACCAAGAGTAAATGAAAGCCCAGGGGAGACCTGGCCAGGATTGGGTTTTCAATTTGTCCTTTTGGGCGCTTTAGACCCATTACTGCACTTTGACCTAAAACCATTTGAGCTCTGTTGTCTTAATCTTTGTGTGAGTAATATCTGGCCTGAGCTTTAGATATACAAGAATCATATTTATGGTTGGTTTAATATCTGTTTGGTTAGTTTTGTTGCAGTATGTTTTTTACAAGACATTGGTCATTTATAATAATATAGTAATAAGCAATAATAAAACATTTACATATATATAAAGACTAATAAATGGTTGTTACAACCAACATAATTTTTGCAAGTTAAGGTTCTGAAATGTTAGACAGTGCATGTCTCTTTTGGTAGAATATATTTTCTACTTTTTGCCTGCAACCAAATTTTCAGAACCAAAGTTCTTCTTTGAAGATACAGTGTTTTACTCAGCCAACGAGATCAAGATGACAGCGTGCGCCGTTCTTTCCTGTCCAGCTACTCATGGTTGCAGAAGCAAAAGACCGCAGCTCTAGTTGCTGAATTTTATACGTATTATGTCAGTGGGGAATGCGTCCGTCATGCTATGGTGTGATACATCAGTGGACAATGGGAGATGTATTTTTTCTTTGTCTCCCTCCTTCTTTGGTCTTCTGGATTAAACAGGCCGGTCTCGCTTCTCCATGTATCTGGAGCGGTGCCACCAGTTTAATACGAACTGCAAGTTCCTATTAAGTTTTGGGTCCTTACGAAGACTATCAATACACAACATAATAAACAGTGGTGTCAGCACTGAGCCTTGTGGAGCTCCTAAAAAAACTTTTACTAACAATGAACTTGTAACATATAAAAATCTGTTTTTAAATGTCAGTCAGTCTTTTTTAAACACTGTTACCCTTCTTATACCAGACTGGAATTTTATTTACAACTATAAAATTTGAGTTTAAAAAATAAACCCATAGCAAATTCCTTCTAATCTAATATATGTTATTTTTTTTTTTTTACACAGGTTTAATATGTGGAAACATAGCGGTCTTTTAGTAAGTATCATAAAAGAAAACAAATGACTACAAATGCATGTAAAGTGTTTCTTATATACCTTTAAACCAATGTGAATAAAACAAAGCAGACTAAAAGAAAATGTGCAAAAGATCAGCTGTCATGACACCTGAGAAACTAAAAGTGCATCCAAAAAAAATGAACTCGATATCTCATTCCTACACCGTTCGCCTCCTTCCAACCACTGACCGCTGGAAACCAATATTTGCGTTGGATTATAGTCTAAAAAAATGAAATCATATTAGCGAGTGAACCCTTTTAGAAAAACACTCAGTGCAAACAGCTTGCCCTCCTCCGGGCCCTTAACTCTCAATAGTTTAGAACCACAAGCTGAACTCAACACTAACATTTCCTTATATAGCTTAATTTTCTTGCCTGAGCAGACTGGAGGGTAAGAGGGTGAAACCAGCGTGTCTGTCATGCCTGCAGGGATGAATTCAGGGGAGGGGAGTGGCTCATGTCTTAATTTCTGTTGACTCACTGCTTTTAATGAGAAGTGGTACGTGACTGTTGTGGAGGATAGGATGGGGATTTCTTGTTAGTCCGCCCGCATGATTATAATTTGCTCTTTGCGTTTTCTGATCCGATCGTTGTCGTGCATCAAGAGGGAAACTGTGTTTGTTTTTGTTTGTCGTTCTCAGCTCGGGTCCTTGAGGAAGAGCGCTGACCACGAAGAAATAGCAATAATTATTTTATGTCTAGACTTGTTGTCACACGACGTCAAGAAGATGTTGGATGATACCGCTCGCCTAGTATGCAAAGCTGTCCATGGTTTGTTTTAAGCTGCAACAATCTTGGTGTTTTAGCTTTTCCAATGAAGATCTAAAGTGCTAAACTAATTATTTATTTGTTTACTGGTGCTCTCACAGAACTAATTATAAGATGACCATTTCTAACGATAAGTTAAGTTTCGGGATTTTCAGACATAATTTTATGCAATTTGAGCTCGTCTTTGTATAACAAAATTTTTCGCAAAATACAAGATTTTTCACAACAATGACAACTAGGATGAAAAATTCACATCACTCAATGGTAGTCGTAAAGATGGCACATTCACTGAGTAGATGTGATTTTTTTTTTCTTTTTAAGTTTAAACTTTTAGATCCCGTCAAGCTGGAAAAGCAAGTGTCCAAATGAAGCTACCCCTGTGGTGCTGCTTGCAAAGATTACACCACTCTGTGTTTTTTTCTTAAATGATTTTTCATTTTCATTTTTGAATTTTATGACCAGGAAGTTATTTTTTTTCCTTGTGATAAATCCTTTCTTTTACCATCTTGTTTTACAGCTGTATCAGAGGTAGTATTTATTTATTTTATTTTTTTTTGCGACATTAAACCAATACCTGCTGTATATTTAATCTGTGGCCTTTGTATTCTACAGGAAAGCTGGCCACATCCAGAAGATGCTCTGTGGAAATGTGTGAAGCAGTGAGCTGCTGATACTCTCAGGGAGCCGTATCCTGCCAGGTGAGCCAAGTGTCATGTAACTGTCATCATCTGCTGGCATGAACAATTATCACAGTGGGGCTGCTGCTTCTTTCTGTCATGTAATCTCTTCAGTTATAAATACCTTACATAAAATCTTCTTTTCCTCTGCTTTAAATCAAAAATACCTTCAATATCAACTCCTTATAGATTTTTTTTTACTCTCATTTGTTGTTCTTTAACGGTTTTAGCCCAATTTGGATGCCGTGCTGGGTTGTACATATTAAGTCATCTTTGCAGTGTTACAAGACACATTTAAAAACACAGTTTTGCAAAATTATCCTTCCCAGACAGAATGTTTTTGACTTTTTAGTCATTTTAATATGTTGCACACATCCTGATATCTGGCACATTCTTATTCATTCACACAATAGTTTAGTGATATTTTTTGTAGTCGACTTTAGTGCAACTTCAGTGAGTGTCCTTGATCACAGATGATAAACTTTAACTTTGGTGGTAATCTGCCAAAATGAGCATCTACTCTCACGAACTGAAATATTTTTAAAACAACCTGTATTTAGAAAAGTTTTCAGTTTCCATATATTTTTAGTCGTTGATTGTTTTATAGCTGTAGCAGGATTTTATGCTTGGACATAAAATGCAGACCTGAATTTTTATTTTTTTCTGTTTCTATCTGCGTCATTTTCAGTAAAAGGTGTTACTCTTACTGCATTTTATTACATTACTTCAGTGACCCAGTGATTATGGAACATGCTGGACTTCTATTTATTATGCACGGCTGCAACTAACGATTACTTTCATAATCGATTAATCTGTCGATTATTTTTACAACTAATCCATTAATCATTGTTTATTGTTAATTTTATTTAGACTTTACTTTCCCATATAAGCTTTTAACAACGTATTTTCATTAGTAAAAGGAAAACACAAGAGAATTGTGCTATTCACTGCAATTTATTTATATTTGTTTAAAGGAACAAATTAGCTCAACAGAGGCAGACTTAGTTGAGCATTATTTTTACAAATGATATAAACTGCTGTCCCTACCAGCATCTGTACAACTGAGTTTGTAAGTGGTAGACATTGCTGCAGGGTTGAACATCTTGTTCTACATGTATTCGCTTATTGTTGCTCGTTTATTTCTGCAGAAGAAAAACTAACAAAGCTGCAGACACACCCCCAACATTATATTAATATTGACAGTATTTCTGTCGTTTATTTTCTTATAGGTTATCGGTTACTTTACCGCGCTGTTTCTTCCTCTCCCGCTTCAAGTCCCGCTTCGTCTCAGATGTTCACTTAGAAAAGCCTTTCGGAAATTTTCGTGCTTCGCGATTTTGCTGAGGGCAATTTTTTATGCAAACAAGGCTATTGATTGGCTGATTTCTTCTTCTGCCGCTCCGCTGGTAGATCACACCACTAGGTAACTCATTACTGCCACATATGATTATAAAGCAACTAATCGATGACTAAATTAGTTGTCAACTATTAAACTGATAAGTTGTTTCAGCTGTTTTATTATGCATTTAGCAAGGATGGTAGGAAAATCCTTATTTTCAGTTTTACTTATGATATTAATAAAAAATCTAATCCCTAAAAATGATGTGTGTATAAATCCACATTAAATCATTATTGGAAGTGCACACTAGCAACACTAACAAAAGTGCTACATGTGAGGTGTCTGTAAAAATCCCTTTGTTTGGTTGATGTCCTATTCAACTTTTTGCTTCCGATAAGATATCGATATTGCATTATTCAGCATTGCCCGATTAAAAACGATACTGACCCAATACAATATTGGCATGAATCAAATATACTTTTCTGAGTGTGAAATGTTAGAAAAGACTTGATTAAGTTGTATTAGTCGAAATGAGAACATCAATTTACAAGAACCAACATGGCTCCAACTCTTTGCTCATTTTTTAGCCAACACTGTTGTGGTGATCATGTGGTCTCTGCGTGCTGGATACAAGCTGCTACAGAAGTGACAGAAATAGTTTTCTGGATTAAATGCTGAAACAGACGCAGGCCAATACAGTCATATTTTTATTTTTTGTGTGAAATCAGGCCGATATTCGATACCAATATCGGATCAGGACAGCTTTAAGCATTATATCTGATATATATTCAGAATATTTACAACTCCCAACAATTGCTTACCAAGTGTCCAATGAAGTTTCTGGCACTGTCCATTTTGCATATTGAATGATGGTCTCCTGCATATTTGTTTTTTAATACCTGCCGGCTTTTCCGCTCTTTGCAATACATGGAGTGAATAAAATGTTTCGAGGGAGGAGTTCTTAATTGTTGCAATTTCTAGTAAAAATTAAAAATAATGGGAAAAACACATGAAATCCAAGCCATTTTAAATCAAGTTACTTGATTCGATGAAGTCGTTTAGGCTCTAATATACCGTCATTTCGTGTTGGGTTTGAATCTAATTCTTTAAATCTGCAGTACATTTATGATCGTTCTATGAAGTGTTTTCATGTGTTAAAAACCTTAAAAAATGAGCTGGTAAAGCCACAACTGGCAAACAATAATGTCTTCTGTCACCGTTTAAATGTTCTGTTTAGGTGGCGACTGCAATCCGTGGCCAAGTCCTCCAACGTCCCTATAGAGTTTTAGAGCACTGTGAAAGTCGATGTATGTATTGACTGAAAGGAAACGGGTCGTGTGTACCTACGTAATTTCTTCGACTTACAGATGCTTGTACGTATCCTCCGTTTATTGATTCCTACATTTTCCCCTGTGTAATTGTCAGTGATGAATGAGGTGGAAGGGGTTCTGAGCTTTTTGCGTCTAGAGTTACCATTTCAGCGTCATTACTGAAGCTGCCCTTGCTGCTCGTCTGAAGAGTAGACAATTTCCGGCTTTTGTATTAGGACGCGCTTAAATGGAATTTAATTGAATTGTACCATTGAAAGTATCTACCTTGCAACAAAATGCGTGAAAGTGGAGAAGTGCCTGACCCATTATGTCTTTGAACCCTTTTGGGTTACTATTAGCAGAGATCAATACATTAGTAGGCGTCTACAACATGTAGTCATGTGACAGTCTGATGTTTCCCCTTGCTACCTTTTCTGTTTGTCCTGCTAAGTGGAGTGTGCAAGCTAGCAGCTGTTGGAGTTCCCTTCAGAGAGCAGAAAGGGATTTCAAAAAGAGTCACAGATGTCTTTGACATCAATATAAAATGATGTGCAGCTCAGCACTCTGCTCCCCTTCCTTCAACTACCATCTAGGGAAATGGCTTCATTAAAGCCTAGCTGAACATTATATGCATGTTTCCCAACAAAAACAGTTATTGGACAGAGTTAGCTCATGTGTAGCAATATTTATACAATGACCGATGGGCGGCTTCTAAAAAGCACTACTCTGTTGTTCAAACTGCTTCTTCTTTACCCCCCTGACCTTGGATTATTTAGTTGAACTTGGTTTTTCTATGAGACCGTTGGATGAGGAGTGGGTTGTAGTTTCCCATAAATTCTGCTAATTTGTTTCTCCATGTTGCATGCTTTAGTTAGTCTGAGTCACTTTTGCTATGGTAGGAATGTGGCATTGCATGAGAAAAGGTCATCATTCCTCCTGGCCTGTCATGGCTCTCCCAAGTCCTTAGACAAGGCTTCCAACATGCGGACATTCTTTCCCACACATGTAACCATACCATCAAAAAATACAACTACAGCTTAGCTGCTCTTTACTTAAGGCTTTTAAGTGATGTAAGAGTAAACATATTTTATTCAAAAGACTTACTTAATTGATGAAGTTTATAAATAAATCTACGAATGGTCCACTGTATTTTTGGTTTTTGCAAACCTCCATAATGATGTATTCCTTTACACACATTGAATTGGATTGTTTTATGATGCCTGAACACCATGAAGATTGTTTTTCATGGCATCATTTAAGTAGACATATTTTCAACTCGGCTCACTTTCCACTTCTGGTAAATGTCTGCGTTAAGAAGCACCGCGGTAATGTTAGATGAAAATTTTCTCTGTATGGGTTTCTTTAGTGGAACTTTTTCAAAATAAGGAAGCAAAAGTTACCAATTAAAAGTTTCAGTCCATCCTTATCTACACCCACAGCACAGCACGTCTATGTTGTGTTTAACCTGCTTTAAAAGATCGGATGCTTTAAATAAATATGGCCCCAAAAGCGTCTTTCATCTGAAATTGTTGCAAACGGTTTGGATCTGTGGATCATGACAAACAACTTGAGGCATAACTTAATTGTCACAAAATCGAAATGCAATATAGTTTAGAAATGTTGCAGCCATGGCCTGACAATGGTAATCTCATACTAAACTATGCAGAACTTTCCTCCCAAGAAAGTCAGATGTCTAGATTTGTTCATCAATTTACACAAAATCTTCTAAGACCAAAGTACATTAAATGTTGTTTGTCAGGCTAATTTATACTGTTTGAATTAATCATAGGGGTAAATTATTTATACTTAAAGCAATGTGAGTACTAGTAAAAGTGCAAAATTCAGAACATCAATTTCAGGGCTGTTTTGATGTTTTCTGTCTCAAAGTAAGTTGGATGTATGGCAAGACACCTTTAGACTTACAAGCACAACTGTTGTAAAGGGTGTAATGTGTTTCTGTCCTGTTAAGGAATACAGACCATCACATTATACAGTAGTCACAATCAGACCAAATCAGGAAAAACAGAGTTCCTTACCTAATAGGCCGTCCTTCAATATGGGTTTGGGATTTATTTTATTTTTTTTAGCCAACCAGTTTGCCCTAGAGAATTTCAGCCTCGCTCCTTTGGTCTGGCCACACATTGTTTTGTTGTTAATTCAGCTTCGTCTTGACGGCTGGTCTCTTTTAAGGCGACTGATGTTTCAGCTGTTCTGCCTCCGGCCTGGCCTTCGCAGCTCAGACCTTAAAAACGGATGGAGAATTTGGACTTAATGCCATGCTGAGAATGAAGTAAAGGTGAAAGAAGTCGTAGAAGCACTATTGGTATTGTACCGAAGTGGTTTGTAATAAGTTGATGTTATAATTAATCCATCAGCTAATAAAAAATTATTCTAAGTGATTACTTTGGCCAAAAACAGCTGTTGTATTTTTTTAAATATATATATTTATTTTCCCAAAAAGTATTCATATTTTTCATCCCAAATTTGACTGTATGAATAGTACAAATAAAGTCACACCACTTTAGTTGAGATCATTTTTGCTTAATTAGCAAATAGTGCAAAACTGTAAAAAAAAAAAAAAATGCAGCAAACAAACAAGCTGTAGAAGTTCAGATACAAATTGAAGCAAAAAAATTTTTTGTTACTTTTTAAGGTTATCCAACGCTTAAGGAAACCTCACTTTAGACCACATGATGGGGTCGCACAGTATCGGCGTGTGCAATATTATCATCGCAGGAGACCGTTTGCCTGCCACAAGGTGTTGTTCTCACTATATTTAGCCATATTATCTCCAATGCAAGATAGCATTCAAATCATCTGTTGAATATTCTTGTCGTTTTCATTTTTTTTCTTTAGATTGCAGAGTTAAAAAAACCCACGGTGTTAGTTCCCCCCCCCCCCCCCAATATCACAGAAACATTTTGTAACCCTTTTTAATCAGTCAGATCGGACGCAGGTGGAAAATTGTTAGAATTTTCCTACGAAGTTTAAGAAATTGAAGAGTCGAAATAATAATTTAAAGATGTCAACGGATGTATATCATAAATGTCATCAGTGATGTCGACAAACGATGGCTGTTGTTAAAAGTGGTAAATAAACACTTGGCAATTGGGTCGTAAGAAATTCAAAGTCTTTTACGGTTTAGTCAACGTAAAGTTTATTTATTTTGTTTTATAAAATTGAAATTCACATGTTAAATACTGTATGGTTAATTTACACCCCAACTAATTCATTTTACTGTTCAAAAAAAGAAAAAGCCACACTTCTAAACAAAGAATTGCTTTTTTTATTTAGATTGATATTTAAATACATAATAATTTTCTGATTCAAAGCACATTTAAGATAAAAAAAACAACAACTAGGTAACATCAAACAATCGTAGATGCATAAAACTGCAAAACGGCTCTTTAATTGATCAACAATGGGTAAGGTCCAGCCATTTATTAGTCAGTCTTAGTAATCATTCATTTCTTGCTTATCTCTCTTTGCTTTATTGTTTTTAATTGGGGTCAAATAAGCACTTTAAAAGTACTTTGAGCTTAATAATTTAAACTAAGTGCTTTAAATCAACCCCAACAAGGTTTTGCTAGAAAACTTCAAGCAAAACAACAAAGTAACCTAAAAATGACTTCCTTTCTTGGTTGAAATGAAAAGTGTTAAATAAACTGCTGTGTGTTGCTCTTAAAACCCTTAAAAAACATATTAGCTTAAACTGACATCCACTCAATAACTTTTAAAGAGACACGTCACTTTGTCAGAAATGTTCTATTTGCATTTTTGAGAAGAACCAAACCCAGTTCAAAGTTCCAGTTTGTTGCAAATACTTCCTTTGTTTTCTTAGTTTAGTTCAAAATACTAGTTCACATTTCACAATAAATTTTCATCGTAAAAATTGGTAGCAGAAAGCAAGAATGGACGTAAGCGCAGCTGTATCACTCCCCACATTCTTTGTTTCTCCCACTTTCAGCCTGTAGCTTTATACCCTGATATTAATGCAACACTGCGTGTCATGTTTTGCATGCAAACAGGAGCATCCGCGTAAAAGGGACGCTTTGTTTGGCAGCATGAAATGACTGCGGTGCTTTGGGCCTCAAACGGTTAATTGGACACAATAAAGTGCCATTAAGTTGCATAAAACCTTAAAACTGCTCTATGATCCTCGTGAATTACCCGCATTGTCTGGATAATGAAAGGTTTGTGGAGCCCTAAATTCAAAGTTTATTTGGTATGTAATTCCTCTTTAGTACCATATTTGCTTTAAATAAACACGTAAATACTATTTTGGCGCAGTGCAACCCGTATTCAGAGTCGATTATATGTGTGAGAGAAGCTCTAAGCATCCTTGGCTTGTTGTGGGTCCCAACAAGACCCAGATCTTACGACCCTCTCCTGGATGTTTCTTCAGCTGTGTTTGCATTCTGTCTCCCTAAAACATGAAAGGTGAACCGAATGCCTTTCCCAGCACTCACCCGCTGACATCTGTCAAGGCTGATTATCATTTATATAGAGCATTCCTGAGCTCTCATGCACGGTGTGCTGGTAAAAGTTGGAAAACATCCCAAAAAGAAATCCCTGTTAGGAGACTTAACAGTGATTTAAGGGAACTTAAAACAGGCTACACATATTTTCTTATAACCAGATATCTTCAAATATTCAAACAGATAAAATAACTGAGAGGGACAGGAATGTTGCAGGGGTTTCTGTTTAATAACATATTGCTAAGAAAGATTTTATTGACTTAGCCTTATGAGGTTTAATCTTGTTAATCATGGAACTAGCTGAACTGGGAGAACTAGTTATGCTGATTTCTAAAATAAAATTTCAAATGTAGTTTGAGATGCAAACCTTATAATCATTTTCTGTTTGTTTTAAAATTTCAATAATTTTTGTTTTACGTTCAATGTTTACTTGTATCAACCTAATAATACTTTAGAAGCTCAAAGCAGGATTTGACGTCAGCCCCCTTTTTATGAGTGCATTTTAACAAACAATGTGTGATATCTGTGGAACCAAGCAAGGCTTTATGCTAAGAGCTAATAAATAGGAATAAAAGTAAATTCTTGATTTAGATTCAGATGCTGGCTCGTCACCACAAGCATAAACTTCCCACGTGAGCTTCTGATGTCTCCTATAGAGAGAAACAACTTTATTCCACTTGCTGGAATTTCCCTTAAACACTCAAATTTCACACTGCGTTTTACCCATTAAGGCCTGGATGTGATATAAAGCCGTAAAATCGTCTCCATCTACTATGCATCTGTCATAGATCACAACTTTTAAAGTAAAACCGGAAACCCGATCGCTCAAATTTCAGGAAGGCTTATAGCTAATTAATATGGCTAATAAATAGCTTGACAATATTATTAGAAATGCTGCTCACTGCTTGCTGCTACACGTATCATCCACATCGTTGTCCTGCGAAATAGAGCCCCTTCTGTGGATCTGTTTCTGCGGTTGGCTCTCCAGACAATTCGCCGAGAAACACTTATAAAAACAATAAACATTGCCCAATCACTGAGATGCAGATTCGCACTGGACTAGTATTATCACGGGACGTCTGTGTTGGCCAAAATATGGTATGGTCATTTGCGGTGGAATTGTTACTTCACAAATCACAGGCATGGTGCATTCGCACGGGATTAAGTTCACAGATATCTTCCGCAATTATTACAGATTATCAGAGGTCCCTCGGTTATACTAATTCCATGCAATTAGGGCTTAACTTGTAATAATAAAAATCAGGTGCATTTGCTTCTTTCAGTTCACAACAAAGCCTTGTTTTCTTCAGTCTAGCAGGGATTTTAGGCGACTTTCATTTTTTGTTGTTGATAAATAAACTTGAAGAAAACCGCATGTCATGTAAAAACATTTGAAAAGATTTTCCAAACTAACCGAACAGAAACACCAGCACAGCAAAACCCAGACAGAGTTTCAAAGATGTTCCAAAGATGTAAAGTTCAGCGTGGTAAAAATGAGTTCATAAAAAGACAACCACATGATGACGGTTTGAGTCACCCCTCCAATTGTCCAGACAAGCATTTATTCAGGTTCCATTTGCGCGATCCCTTCGTCGTCAAGATAGACTGTTGTGAAAGACGCTTTCTCCCGACGGGGGCCAGACGGCGGATGGATGGCGTCGTGGTAAAGTCATCAAGATGTTCCCAGTCAAGTCGCATCGCCGGTGAAGAATGCATGTTGATGAAACCAGATAGATGAGTCGCACTAGGCTTTTTAAAGAAGTGCAGCATTTTCATACCTGCAACAACAAGATAGTTAAACGCCATCCATCTTTTTCGTCCTTTAGGGTTTGCTGGGAGCACATAACAGTTTGTAAACTGAAACTTTGTTTAGGGCTTTATCTGGACGTGTGTCCCCTCAATAAAGGGCCCCACAGCCTTGATTCATCCAGGCCAGCTTCTAGATGCCATGAATATTTCTGGTGCATAACAAAAAGATTGGTCCGATTTGCATCCTGTGTTTTAAACTCCTGTTTATCGTGGCCAGTAACCCGCAGGACCAAAGCCTTGATGCTGAGGAGAGTGTGATAAAAGGTACGAGGCTTAATCAGTGAATCTCTCAGACACTTGAGGGATTCTCTGAAGTCGCGCAACCTTTCCCTGAGATTTTCTTAGCCTCGCAAAGATGCAAATAAGGGACGGTTTCCCTCCAGTATCACGAGGTAATGACTTTCATCCTCAGATTGAGTGTTTCCCTTTTTTCCTCGGAGACATTGCGATGCCTCATGCCAGAGGGCCCGCGGAGCCTTTCGTCTTTTGCCAAATGGCCAAAATTAAAATAGATTTTTCAGCAGAGTGGGTTAAAAGCGAGAGGAAGTTAAAAAAATAAAAAAAATCAGAAAGGAAAGTGGGACAGGGTTAGTTCTGTGTAAGAATTTAACCTTTTGCTGAGTTTTGCTATAGCAAACCTAAAATAGGTGTATTATGAATTATTGAGTTAAAATAGTCGTCGGCGTAAATAGGTGGTTCTTTTAGTCAAGAATCATGAGTTAGGGGTCCTTCTGCTTAATGCCTATGATGCTTTAAGTCGTGTTGAATTTAAACCTTGCCTACGCAAACTGAAACAAACAAATCAAATGGCAGAATTCGCAGCAGTACGCCGCTACATTAGGGATAAATGCCCAAAATCTGTCATGTTGCAACATGATGTCGCTCTGAAGGTCTTTGTCGTCCAAACCACGGTGCTGGCAGCTCTGTGATGTCCTGTTGCTGCACGTTTCTCACAAGCTCAGCTGTTGGAATGCGTGGCCGGTCGACTTGAAATACTTTTTTTTTTTTTTTTTTTTATCAGAACGGCTCAGATGTGAAAGCTGCGCCGAAGAGTAGCGAGGCATGTCCACTGACGCTTCCACAGCGCTTATTGGTTCAAAATGACCTCAGTAATTAGTGGCAGTAATGAGGATTATCAAAGAGTTTTAAAATCTGGATGGTATTATTGGTAGGATTTTGTATTGTTAGGTACTTTTAGGCTAGGGTTATGTGGACAAGATCTATTGTCAGGTACTGTTAGGCTAGGGTCATGTGGACAAGATCTTTTTTTTTTTTTTAGAGGCATTTGTTAAAAACATCACACCAGAGATTTTGTCTTTATAATTTAAATGTTTAAGGGATAAAGCTTTATTCAGTTCATGTGATTTTGGGTTCTTGTTGTGTATTTATACTTGTTGTCAATGTCTTACTTTAGCTGACCGCAGTCATTGCAAACTTAGCTTTGGAGTAAAGATTTTTAATTGGGAAGAAATTCCAATTTACAATCCCACCACCACTTTCAGATCGTGGTTCTTCTCACTTATGGACACGTATGTGATGTTGGGCTCGTGAAAATGACAGTAGAATTATCCCGTTTAATTTCCATCAGTCCTAATATTTTACATTTTGAACTTTACATGATTTAACCAATGGAGATTGTTGTAAGATTTTCAAAAAAGAACGTTGTAAAAATGTTTTTTTGCACGACATAACGACCTAACAGAATTAAACCCGACCTGAAATTTTGAGCTTTCCTCTGAAAGCTATCAGCCACATTCACATTCTTGCTTCTGCTTTTTATGCTGAGCCGCGAAGAAATCCACTTCCAGCAGCGTTTGGTTCCTGGTGTCTATTACAGATTAGGCTTCAAAGAGCTAATTTAAGGCCGACGTACTAAAAATAGACGAGCAACACAAGGCTGCAGAATGCAGCGGGGAATGCGTGTGTTCACGGTTCTGATGAATTCATGTCTATGCATCACTTGCAGCGCTGATGGACTTCACCATCTTGCTGTCTTTTAATGGCTACCTCATACTTTTTCACTGATCAGATGAGTTGAAGTATATAAAATACACAATTCCCACTGACATTTTTTCTTCACTACTAGTAGCAGATCTTTCTCATACTTTAGGAAAGCCTGTCCAATTCAGGTCTGTGGTAAACATTCTTTAATCCCTGAAAAGATTATTCAGCAGTATCCTGAGCCTGTATTATTTTACACAAAACTTTGGATGTGTCCTTTTTTTTTTTTTTTTTCTGAATGAAAGTCCTCTGGCATGCACGAAGGTTCAAAAGAGCTCTTTCTTTTTTAAACAATCACACTAGGGTGGCATACACAGTAGATGCGAATAAAAGCCTCGGGGTTATGTTGGTGTTTTCTCAGAAAGGAAGCAAAGGTGCATATTTTCCTTTCTGCTACCCAGAGGGTTTTTTATTTAACTCTGAAACTACTGAAGCATACATTTACTGCCTTCCTTGTGTGAAGTGTCTGATAAACCATGTAGTTTTATGGTTGTAAAACTTTGAAGGAGAATGTGGAGCAAGATTTTACTTAAATCAAATGAATTACATTCTCTGAAAAAACAAACAACTACATCGATTTTATTGCTTCTCCTCTTAAATTAAACATAATCCTGCCTTGTATTACTTTTATATCACATGACCAAGCCCCTCCCCTTCACAGTTTAATATTGGCCTTAGTGTTTAAAAAAAATCGGCCTGTTCCGATGAATTGTGAAATTGCCCCGTCACTAATATGATCATTTTAATAACTTTATTTTAAACCAACACTACATAACTTTTCAACCTTCATAAAATAGTTTCATAACTTTTATGATTTCACATCGACTTTGAATGACACCTCTGTCTTGGTCCGAGGGGATCCGTATCACTTTTACTGGCACTAAGCAACTTTAGGGAGGGTGGCAGGAACCCTGCCACATGAAACAACTAGAAAGTTTTGACTGCTTTACGGCAAACGTCATGTCCCCCCTTTCTTATTTTCAACATCCTCATATGACATTGTTTCGCCCCAATTAGATTCAATACCTCTTCGCTCTTCATCCTTCACACAGACACTGGAAACAGAAATGTACTTCAATCCAATTGCAGGCGACCGGGAGATCAGGATTTTACGACGCCATGCGTTGGTGCTCATGGGAAATGCAGTCTTCCTTCAGGCGAAGCACTATCGCTTTTGTCCACACTGGTTGCCAAAACTGAAAGCTCTTTAGTGTCGCTTTAAAATCAGTGGTTCTTAATCATTTGAGATTGTACTACATCCTCAAAAAAAAAAAAACATTTTCCCCATAATATTTTTCTAAAAAATTATCTGCAAATGAAGTTTGCTGTTTTGACGTTCTGGATGGTTAATGCCTGTATAAAAAGTTTGGATGATTATTAAAACAAAACAAAAATCAATATCCAAGTCCTGGGTGTGAAAGACAGATTGATCACTAACCCTCACCTCAGGGTTGTATATTTGTTCGCTGACCAGCAATGCTGTTAGCATGTCTTCCTAATAGAAATCAGGCTGTTGAAAAATCATCAACCCCTCACTGGTTATTGGAACAATAACTAGAACATGCTTAGGTGTAGGGCTACACTATAAATCTTGGATATATTTTCATTTTTGGTTTTTACAATATTTATGTCGCAAAGGACTTTTTTGTTTGTTGTGCAATAATCATTAGCCAATATATTTAAGTGTTATGAACTTGAATTTTTCTTGTTAATATATTATTAAGGCAATTGGACAGAGTCTCCCTTCAGCAGATGCTCACACATTCTTTTTTTCTTTCTATTTTTTGGGAACTCTAATAAAATGCAAGCTTTGTTGCTTCTTTGTCTCCTCCTGTGTCTGCACTTTTCCATCTACCTCAGAGGACTTTTAACAGGTTTTTTTTTCACACTGTAAGAGGCTTTTAGAGCCATGCAGCAATCATCCTGAAGAAGGAGGACGATATGAGCAGGCAGCACAGAGTTATTATTTTCTACTTAACATTCACAGCCCCATTCTCCCTGTTATCCCTTATTCTTGTTCAGTTCTCCCAAAGGCTGTTTATAGGGACTCATTGTCTCTGCTTTTGGCATTCACTGCTCCCAGAAATGTGGCACTGCCATGAAAGCGATCAAGATGCAGGATCCACTTGTATTGAATGCAGCAGATATTCCTTTGGAAGTTTGACAGAGAGCATCCAGGAGGTTTATCTTTAACCCCTGGTTTCATGTGTTTATGGGATTTACAGAACTTTGCAAATGTCCACTGCATACCTTGTCTTTATTAACTCAGTATAACATCATACTGTCACCTGACCTTTTCAGTCGAGAAAACAAAGATAAACATGGCATTGTTTCTGCAGCTGGCCTTACTAGGCATGAGGCAGTATGAGATTCTCCTGGTATGATAACTTTTAGTAAAACACTGTTGTCACATGTTTTCTGATGTTGGGTGTTAAGCTGCAGTCATAACGCACGATTATAACAGACTATTAGAATCAAGAATCAGTTTATTTATATAGCGCCAATTTACAACAGGTGTCGTCTCAAGTCCCTTTTCAAGAAAATCAATTCAAATCATAGATCCATCATTACAAATCAGTTTGAAAAATTTCCAATCTAAGGAACCCAAGCAGATTGCATCGACTCATTGAGTTGCAGCATTTATTCCTCTGGAATCAGCAGACCAAAACAATTGCTTGTGTTGTCGTTGAATTTGCGTGTAGCGATAGTGGAGAGGAAAAACTCCTCTTTAACAGGAAGAAACCTCCAGCAGAAGCTGGCTCAGTACAAGCAGCCATCTGCCACGACCGACTGGGGGTATAAATAAAACATAAAACCTCTTAATATTAAATGAATTAAAGTTAATACTGTTTATCCCAGTCTTCATATTCTCCAGCATATTACTAAACTTTGGATATCCGCTTTCTAACTTTTTATTTAAACCGTATGATGTCAATTTGAAATAAAAGACATGCTTAAATCTGAGGTAGATGTTACAACTGCATGAAGAAGACCAGCTGCATTAAGTAACTAAATATGTGTCAAACTTGTAAGAGAATGGAGTCTCAATAAAGTCTTTAGGGCACAAGTGTAAATCCGTAGTTTCACAAGCATTTTTTGCGCAAATTACAAAGCATCGTGTTATAGAAGAGGTTGATGAAAGTGGCAAAATTTTGAATTAACTTTTACGTTTTTTACGCTCTCTTCAGTTAGCTTTTGGCTTTCTCAAATGTTAATTTATTGTTCAAAATATGAGATTGATCATAATCGCTTACTAAGTTCTGATCAAGCAGACTTTTTTTGCTATTTCCTGTTTATTACTGCCTTTTTATTAACATCCGACATATTTTTGCTTTTTGTAGTCTGGTTTATTCGGGGGGGATGCGAAATTTTTTAATTTTGAAAAACATTTTCAACACAATTGGACGGAAACATAGCCTGGGTCAAGTTTACAGTCATTTATTTGAATATGATACAAGTTGGGTTCTAACCCCTACCCCTCAATAAATGAGTGTACTACATAACATTATTTTGGTACGTACTAATCAATGAATTACATAATTTCCAAAGACGTAGAAGCAGTTGTTGCTTGCTGAGGCAACAGCAAATACATATTACTTTCCTTCTGTTTGAAAACAAATTGATCATACCATGACGGAGTTCTAGTGACCAAGCTTTTCAACTCTGAAGGCTGAAAACGTTCCTACTAACGTAAGATGTTGTATTTTCGTTACTCTCACTGTTACTGCAGGTGTGAGACAGCATACCATCCTGACTGCACAGAAACACAAAGAATATCAGGATTTGAGCTGTGAAGATTTACATTTTAATATTCATATCTCTTTTATGTTTAAGCAGCGCTTGATTGTAGGAAGTTCATAACGGCTTAAAATGCTGACGTGACCCAAAACGGATAAAAGAAAACGCTCTTGACAGGAGACCCGATATCCAGATCCCGCTTTGTGTTCCTTCCAAACTCCTGTGTTCGTCTCGAAAGCCAGCCAAACGTGGACGCCCTGTTAGGTAATGATTTTTTATCAATTTATTTTTTTAGCCTGGCTCCTAAACCGTGAGTTAGAATTTTATGGCCAAAGATAAATTTTGCTCTATTTTATCACTTGCACTACTTTATGCTCTGTGATCTGGTTAGGCAATCATATATCTGTCTCGAGTGAATATTTCATGACATGATGCCCTCCTCTGGCTCCGAAACGTGTCAAAGCTGATCTCTCGTCATTTGGTTTCTATTGCTGTGCCCCCCGGCATATGGGAAGGAAGGTTTTTATTTTTTTTATTTTTTTTTATTTTTTTCCTGCCACTGTTCCATTTAAACATGGCCAAAGTTAAGCACTCATCTAACATCAGCCCATCCTCTTAAGAATACAAGAGTTATTTCTTGTGATAAGTTTTATAACCCTCTAAATTATGTACAGCGGAGTAAGGATCAGGATAAATGATTCCCAGGTTGGTCTTTTAAAATTATTAATTTGAATGCCTTTATCCCATTCTGTCTCTATTGCTACTATTATATTCTTATAATATATCATATAAATAGTCAATTTTTAGTGTTGCTGAGAGTTTGCTGATGAAATTCAAAGTTAATCTGAATTATAATATTGTGATAATATTGTCAGTTTGATTACCTTACTAACCCAGTTAGTTCACAAGGTAATCTATAAACCAGACACACATATTTCTACAAACTTTTATATTTATTGACATTCATTTTATTATTTTTCACATTTATTTAAGATATATGCATCTGATGGGCTTACACATTTAAGTGTCACAGGATGAAAACCGTCTATTAGGTAGTAATCGTTTGGACAGATTGTTGTTCTTCACAGTGAGCTGAACAGAATTACTATTTATGTCTCTATCCTTATCTTTTCAGTTTAATTATGCATTTATTTATTTCCACAGTTTGCATTTCTTAGACTCCACTTCATAGTTTTGAACAGACTTCATAAAAGCCAAAAGGCGTCTTTGACTTACGTCTGGATATTGCGGTTGACGGCACCTCTCAGTTAGCACCAACAAAGGCTCGTATTATGCATGTATTGCAGTTCGAACAGAGGCCAAAAATGTAAAAAAATAAAAGATACAGCGTGCTGCCGTTATCACGTGGTGTCACTCGGCTCCCGGAGCTCAACCTCACTGAAGCTTTTTCATTCGCTTTGATCTCGTTAATAATTGCGCGCCGGGCGGCTGAGATAGACGGGCAGATTCAAACAGCAGCAGAATGCTGGAAACTGATGGAGATAATAAAAGTGGAAGGCTTCAGACTTTTTTTTCACAGACTTTTATTCCACTATTTTCTATTCTGGCATTTTAAACTCAGTGTTAATTATGTGGATGAGGCTTTCACTTTACCTAGACAGTATTCATTTTATGGATATATATAGAAGGTAGTTTAGAAGTAGCTGTTTGCTTTTGGTACTTTTTTTCTATATGCTACTACTCAATTTAGTTAGAGGGCTTTTTGTCATTTTCTCTCCGCTGTCTAATAAAAAATACCAGCCTTCTCTGTGTCCCGTGTGGCGCAGCTCTGATGGAGCTCATAATGGCATAAAAGCTTAAATACTAGCATCCGACAAAGCACAAACAGGGGACAGAAGCAGGCCAGCAAACTCAACTTAGTTTTTTAGTCAGTTTTCCACTGGATCTAGAGATCTCACACTTATCCAGTTGTGTTTTTATGGTAGCTTTAGCTTTAAGAATCAAGAATCTTGTTCTTGGGAACACTGGAATTGCAATTGTGTTCACACTTCAACAAATTCTTGTAACTTTTCACCAAGCTGAATCATATTCGGATCAGATGTTTGTCTGATAAAATTTCATGATGATTTCTCTATTGGTCTGTACGTTCCTGAGGGCTTCAGCAATCAGTACAGTCTCGTTTACCGGCAATGCCATTGTAAAGAGTATAAAAAATAAATATTCAGACTGGCTGTAGCATCACAACTGTTCTAATATTCTGACAGCTCATCGCTTTAAAGAAACATAGCTTTATAGTTTTTTTTTAATATATGTCTTGACTCAACAATTTTAAAGAACTCAAATGTTTTCATTCAGCAGTTTAGTAAAACTAGAGACTTTGTTTTGCCCACAATAGGGTCATGCATCTCTACCTATAAACCTTTTCACTAAAGTAACTGAATTAAATTATTTTATTTGACCAAAAATCATGTTTATAATTGGAATGAAAATAGCAATATCTCAATCGATCAAAAAAACTTCAGAAACATATGCGCTCTTAAAGCAGATGACCATTATTTACCAATAATTAATGTATTTTTAGGGCTGGACGATATATGATTTTTACATATTACGATATTCTTTCTTATTTCAGGCGATATTGATATATATCACAATATAAAACCAGTCACCATATTTGTCAAGTTTCAATTTTCATTAGTGAGATGTGAAATCAAATCAAATTATTTGATTTAAGTTTTTTTTTCTGTTCAAAACAACAGATGTACAGATGGAACATACGAAAAACAATGCCAATGAACTCATTAAATTAAACAGGAGCAAAAAAGGAAATTCTCTGTTTTTAAATAATAAGAAATAAAAAAGAATAAAACCTCTTGTGTAAAATCAGTGCACATTAAAGCAGCTTTCAAAGACAACATGAAATAAAATGCTACCATCTTATATTGTGAGGTAATAAACAAAAGAAAATGTAAATCTAAACACTTCCAAGTATAAAAGGGGAACTGACTAAATGGAAGTATAAGTAAGTCTGACTGTTTTAAATAAAAATTCTCACTCTCTCATAAAGTTTCTTATAAATAGGTAAAACAAAAAATGTTTAAAATAAATACCTTCCTGTTTAAATCCTTGGTGCACATTCAAGCAGCTGTAAAAGAAAAAGAAAATGTTGATCTCAAGATTTCAAAAGGCTATAACTTTAAAGTGGTTTGAGATACAGGTATACTGTCAATGAGAAGATTTTTCAGTAGGACTTTTTTTCT
>JAVLVB010000228.1:69344-165458 GCA_032876305.1 Orestias chungarensis | reverse complement strand
ATATATATATATATATATATATATATATATATATATACATATCCCTACACCTCAACACTCAAGTAACAACATCCTGACTTTGCTTATTGGCTTCAACTATAACTACTTGGTCAATCCAGAAGTGCATGACCAAAGTCCTACATTCTCCACTGCAGCCACAGCAATAACTTGGACACAAAACAACTATACAAAAACATGAACAGCTGGCTGTACCGGCTGCAGAGGCTCAGGTTTGTTTCTGAGAAACCTTTATGAGTCTGCTGTGGCATCAGCTATCTTCCAAACAGGAAGAGACTGAACAGGCTCATTATCAGAGACCTTTCTAAGATGCCCTCTGGACAGAGTGGAGGCGTTGGGGTATAGGAAAACAATAGTGGAACTGTCTTCCCTACTAGACAGTAATTCCCACCTCCCTCCATATGCAATTATATTTACATGTACTCATGTGTATGTGTACATATGTAATTATAATATTACTATGTTGTTTCTTAGTTGACATACTTTAGCCTATTATTAGTAGCCTACTATATATTATTTATGTATTTATTTATGGTATAAGAACTTTTCAACATTTCATTGACTTCCATTCATTTGTACAAACTGGCCCTAAATCTAACCTGAACTCAATACATCTTAGTCCCTGACCCAGCCTCAACCCAGAAAGGGCATTTCTCCTCATGGGGACCAGGGTTTCCCCCACATGGAGCAGGCTGTCCCCAAGACGCTGTCTGTGGTGTGAAAATGGTCTTTACAATGCAACAAATACAGGGTCACACAGACACACAAACACCTGATGATGTCTATGCTTAATATGTGTTGAAAAACAAGTTGAATATGAGGATCAGGTAGTGTTTGTGTGTGAAAGCCCAGATTACAGGTACAGTTGTGCTTGACTCACATACAAACACAAAGGGGGTGAACCATAATAGGCAGGTCGGCCACATATAATAGGACCTAACCACAGGCATTTTTGCCCTGAAGCAGTTCTACATTATGTGTGGTAACATGTGGTTTATTACAGTTGACACACTAAGGACTGTAATATCTGCATTTTCCACTATTTGGAACATAATCAAAGAGGTCATGATAGGAACATGATTACGCTTTTCAGGGGAAATGTAACATGGAAAACTAATCGGAGAAGCACCTAAGAAGCTTACAGCAACCCTAGATGGTCTGCAGAGTTCCTCAGCTCAGGTGGAAGAGTGGTGAAACACAGCAAATCTGGAAAAAGACTTAAAATATGTTCCTTGATTTTGTAAATCTAGAGGAGACAGTTCTGCTTAGCATTGCATATGTATGCTTAAAAAATCCCCTACATAATCATTCACTACTTTGCGTTTGTTTCATAAAACTCCATTAAAATGCATTCAATTTACAGGCGCCGCTTCGGGTCTGGCCTTTCTCTAGCAAGTGCAGCAACTTGGTATCTGTGAATCATCAAGTGGAAGGAAAGCCCACTTAGTCCTGGAGTCTTGACTGATGATGTGTTCAAGGATTTATCTTCATTCTGATCCCAGAGAAGGACAAGCATCAGTTTGGAGTCTCTCTGTTTTATGATCTAAAAAAAAGAATCTTTTTTTGTACATGGCAACATTATAAAAGTCACCTACATTTCTAGTTCACCCCAAACAAACCCCCCCATTAATAGCCTATATCAAGGGTGCCCAATACGTCGATGGAGGAGTGCGGTTCGATCGCGCTGCATTAAAGGAAGTAAATGACCGTGTCCATCCTTCCGTTTGTATTTTAAATCATATAGCGGGCAGCAAACTGATGTGCATCTAAGCACGCAAACACTAACTCTACGTTAACTTTCCTGTTAGCTGTCTTAGCAAACTACGGTGTAGCATAGCGAGTCTCCCAGTCTCCCTTAGCAGAGGCGGAGCTAGTGGAGCTAGAGGCCGGGGTAGCACCAAATCCCCCTGAACTCTACATGTATACATGTATATGTGTGTATTAATAGACTTATCCTCGTCTTATTGTGTTTTGGGAGAAACACACAGATTCCACAGGGGGACATATATTAAATTATATTATATTAAAACAATATAAAATAAATGGGCGTTGTATATTTTTTTGGGGGGGGCTGCAGGGGCGGGTTGGAAGGATTATTGGTCATCTTTAAAGTAGCGTGCAAGCTTGAAAAGTGTGGGCACCCCTGGCTTACATCATCGCTTATTAGCACACATTGACCTCGTATGACCCTTGAACCTTACTTTAGTTTTAGTACAGACCCTTCTCCCGCCTGTGTAAAAGCCTTGTGGTCCAGATGTCAGAGGAAGTGATGTGGCCACACGGACCCGAGCAGGTCAACTACCAACATCCGTCACATCTGCATGAACAATGTTCCGGAAAATCTCGTGCTTTCAGCTACATTAACTGCTAAGGTGCCGCTGAGACTAAACACCAGAGGAGCTGGTGTTCATCAGCTGGAAAAATGTTTTCAATGTTTAGGTCAGAATTATTCCCGTTTCTTTTTGGTGATTTAGAAAAAAACAAACAAAAAAAAGGCAGGTTTATATTTAACAAAGTCTTTAAAGTCTAACTAATGTGACGCACTGTTGAGGCACCAGTGGAAACTTATCGGTATGGGATCCACGTAATGACACTTTTACAGAGATTTGCTTAATTCCTTCAGCTTGTTTTGTCAGTTTAAAACAGTAAACTTATTTTATTTCCATCAGGATTTTACGTGATGATGATGCATGATTTCATATCTCGTTTTTTTTTTTTTTTTACATCACAGCAACATTGTTTTTTAATTGTTTTTGTTATCAAGATACACTTAGTTTAATAGGTGCTCCTCATACACATTTGGTCACTTTTAGGCAGGTATTGTTTACTACTTGCTGGAGTATTTCCAGTCTATTTCAGCTATTATAATGTTCTTACAGCATATAACCTAAAACAAGCGCGATATCTGCTGCTTTATAGTTCGAAATCTTTCCCATGGTTTTGATACGACTTGTTGGTGATTCAGTTTTCCACGGGTATTTGATGGGCAGGACAGAATTTACCGGAAAAAAAAACTAGTTTTCTAGTTTTAAAAAGTCTTGCTAATGTTTAAACATTTTAATTAAAGAGTTGCTGCAGCTCTGTTTGCTGAAGGGAAGGGAAAAGTGAATGGACAGCAGCCAGTAGGATCTCTCTTTGTCTTTGAATGTCATTGTGAATAAAACAAAAAACACTTCATTTTAGTGAAAATCCACGCCACAACTTGGCTTGTTTCTCAAAGTTGGTTCCCCTGGGGGACGAAAAAGACATCAGCATTTAGAATTCGGAGTTTAATCAAGGCATAGTTTCTTTTTCTCCAGCATACATCGGATATGTTTGCTCCCGATGTTTGTTTTCTAACCTTTATTTTTTATATAAAATTGACACAGCACATTCTTTTTTTTTATTTGCTTCTTCTGTTAAAATCCGTTAATATCTATTGCGACAGATTATGTGTTTTATTTTGAAGAAAAGGTGGCAGCTTGCTGCTCAGTTTGCTACTCAGCACTTCATTCCAACATTTTTTTTTCTTTGCCCTAAAAATAAAATCAGGCACATTCTCAGGCTACGGTGTTGATTGGCATGATTTCGTACCTTTCTTGTTCTTCACTCCGCCCGTGTTTTAGCGCCAACAGGATAGGCCGACGCTAAATGAGCCGAAAGAGAAACTTTTGCAAGAAGTCCTCTACCACCAGCGAGAGACGAGTGTTGAAACTTTATAGTTTCTATATGCATAGAAAATGCCTGCAGTTTTTTTTTTTTTACCAGAGTAGTTTCTGTAAATCGCAGGAGATTTCAAGACTGGTTTTGTTCTATATTTGAATTTTTCGTAAATACAGGCTCCAAAAACAAACAAAAAAACAAAAATAAACAAGAAAATCTTGTTTATTATTATTTTTTTTTATGTACAGCATACATCAAGCAGCTCCCAAAGCTCAGGCTCAACCACACCGATTTCCTGAGGTTGACAGCCATTCTGTATTTACCAGACCTTGAATCTCGTCTGCATGTGGCGCGTTAACACTAAATAGTGAGACAGTTCTTCTTGGTAAACTTTATTTTTATTTTTTATATATCAATCCTTTCCAACTGATGTCTTCATTTCTTGAACTGGTGGCACATTTCATACATGTTATTCTTCAGAGACTTCTTTTTTTTTTTTTTTTTAATAACTCACCAAGTCTCTAAATGAAAAGTCTTTGTCTAGTAAAAATAGAAATGTAGAAATTAAGTCTTGGTCATCCACACTGGCTGTATGGTGGACTTTTTAATTATTGAAGATATATCTACTCTAATCTTAAAAAATATGAAGTATTGTACCTGGAGCTTACACAGGTATGCTATTAAGGACAATATAAGAACGAATTTTAATTTTTGCGCTACGCTATGCAGACTCTTTGTCTGCAGAGGGAAGTCTTTGGTTAGATTGGTCACTTCCGGTAGCGCTGACCACTAATAGAGATGAAGAGTACGTGCTTGTTCTAAATAAAAGAAAGAGTAGGACAAACAAACCGTGGCTTTGTAGTCGAGCGTATGCGTAATTCCACTTCCAGCGCTGGCGCGTGTTGGAGCAACGGACTTAAGCCACGAAATCTGACCGCGTGGTGTCCTGCTCGCCACTAAGCTTGGAATTTATCGTGACGATTTGTCTGTGGTGCTCCGCCGAGCCATGCATGTTGTGTAAAACTTCCTGTGCTTAGTTGAACGTAACCACAGGCTTCAGCTATGTTCAACACGGCACGTTAAAAAAACAAAATTTTAAAAAACGCACAGGCTTTTATATCAGACTTACTCTTTTGTCCCTGAAATCTTTTACATAAATGTAAAGATTTGTCCTGCAAACTGTATTTTGGAAAGGTCGGGTACGTATTTTTTATCACATTGTGTTTGATCGTCCTTCAAACATAGATACTTGGTTACTTGGAGAATCTCTTTGCAGCTACACGTTTGATTGACTTGCTGGAAATTAGACTTGTTAAGTCTAATTTCAAGGATCCATGACCCCAAACCTAACATCAAACCCCAGATAACTGGTTTGCCTAGAGGAATAAAACAAACCATCAAGTGACCAGAATCTGGCGATATTCAGCATAACCAATTTATATATATATAAATATATATATATATATATTTATATATATATATCACCCAGGCCCAATAGTAGCCGTTTACAAAGAACTGTAAATCTGTCTGTCTGTCTGTGTGTGTGTGTGTGTGTGTGTGTGTGTGTGTGTGTGTGTGTGTGTGTGTGTGTGTGTGTGTGTGTGTGTGTGTGTGTGTATACGTACGTACGTATGCGCATGTTTTTTATTCAAAGCGCTATTTTACATTCATACTTTAAAGCGAAACCATAGAAGTTTCAGTTTTGGTCGATTTTTGGCAGCCAGTGTAGACAGAAGCAGAAGTGTTTTTCCTGAGGGAATAATGCATTTCCCATGAGGACCACCGCACAGTGTCGTAAAATCCTGATCTCCCGGTCGCCTGCAGTTGAATTGAAGTACATTTCTGTTTCCAGTGTCTGTGTGAAGGATGAATAGCGATGAGGTGATCAATCTAACTGTGGCCAAACAATCTCATACGAGGATGTTGAAAATAAGAAACGGGTAAAGTGACGTATGACGTAAAGCAGTCAGCACATTTGTAGTTTTTTTGTGTGGCGTTACTGCCAGACAAAACAGGGCTTCCTGCCACCCTCAAAGTTGCTTAGTGCCGGTTAAAGCGATACAAACCCCCCTCGGGCCTCGAAGGAGGCATTCAAAGAACTATAAATCAACATATTATAACAAAAGTTACAAAAAGCGCTCCATTTTATGAAGGTTGAAAAGTTGCTTGGTGCTGCTTTTAATTATTCAATGCTACATCTTTGTTTTGTTTACATAATCATCTTTACACTTTTTTTTCTTCCATATTTTTCACCACCAAAATATACTCAATTAAAACATTTCCCCCTTAAAATAATTTTACGACCCTTCTATTTCTTAAACACGTGTACTTTTCTTATTGTTCTGCAAATGCAGATGTAAATTCAGAAACTCTATCATTTTGTTCAGCTGCTCTCCGCCTTCCTTATAGATCTGATGTCCACTAACTCGTGTTATTCAACTAGACCGCATGGATAAGGCAGGTTCATTTTGATTTAAATGCATTTAAAACATTTTTAAGGAGCGTTTACATTCAAAATCCCTATTTTGTGCACAATGAATACAAAAAATATCCGGCTTGAATAAAACATTTGCATAAAAGCAAAGACAAAAAATAACTATCAAAAATTAAAGGAGAAATATATGATGATACCTTATTATTTGAACTATTATTTTTTAGATTGTGAATTTCTATCAAACTTTATTTAAATTGCATGAAACTGCTTTTTTTTATCAAGCTGCATTTTAGTCCTCCAATTTTTGAATAAGTCATTGTTTAATTCATATGTTTATTGTTAATTATGGCAGGGTTGGGCCTCCGTATCCATACCTCTTTGCATAAGATAACAATTCAGTTTGACGGAATTTTATACAATTGACCTGTTTTTTTCAGTTATGGATTGTAAATGGTTTTATATGGAAGTATGTATTTTTATTGAAATAAGTTTCAAGTTCAGTCCAGATGAGTCGACAAAGTTTAAGTTGGCACCAGTTTGACCGATATAACTCACATACGGCGCTTCATTTTGCATTAAATACAAAACCTCCAACTGATCCCGCAACAAAGGAGGGTTGGATCTGCTGCTAGTTCTGAGGCGTCTCAGTCTGCCCATGAAAAGCATGTCTTCTCTCCACAGTTGGCGTTCAACCCACCAACTGGATCAGGATAGCTGTTACTGTCTAGTTTATTTTCAGCACATTCACATTAGGGAGGAAATAAAAGTACAAACGAACCCGCTCCAAAGACACGCTCAGTTTAAAGGGAGAATTTACACGGAGAGTTTTGTGTCCTTAAAAATCCAAAAATCAAACGGCCCCGGATACGCATTACCGAAGCAGTAACAGATTTTCAGCACGGTGAGGAGAATGTTCAAGGTTTCTGTGTGAGAAGGCTGCGGTGCTTCTCCAAAATTGTCTCCATCACACAGGATTGGGAAGCGATGTAAAGCAATAAAACACAAAAAACCCTAAAGGGAATTCTTATAAGCTTATTTTATGTATATCTGTTGGTACAAAGATTTGTCGATCAGCATTTATGTGATTTTTATTGCACCAGTGATTCACATTACGGAGAGCTCTCAAGAACGTGACCTGAAATTTCCCAGGAAGCAGATATGTGTCAACTTTCTCCCGTTTTTTTGTGATATCTCATGGCCGTGACGTAATATTGTCGTGCCTGAACTGTGACTCCAACAGCGAGCTGTGATCTGTTTCACGTGAGGCGCCTCGCTCTTCCTCTTGTCTCTTCACCTTCCCTCATTTCTTTCCTCACTTTTCTTCTCTTTATCTCGACTAACTCTGAACGCGTATCTCTCCATCATCCACAGGCTTCGGCGGGAGGTCGCTGTTGCTCCCATCACCTGGCACTCTGTGGATGTCATGGCTGCTGCTGCTACTGCTTGACTCATTGCACCGTGAGTTAGCTTCTGCTTTACATCTGTGTGTGTCATTTTCTTTTGGTTTGTCAGTTCTGGAAAGGAGACGTGCGTTTACCTTTGATCAGCTATCATTTTGTCACACTAAAAGAAAATCCGACGTGTCTTTAAAAGTAACAAAAAAATGTTAATTTTAAGTTTATTTAGCTGAAAGAAACCGTAATTTCAAATCTTTAACATGTTTTTCGCAGAGAGATTCACAAGGAAAGTGTTGTGCAGTGTGTTTCGCCTTAACATGGTGGACTAATTGCAACAAAGTGGTCATACGGAGTGTTTGGCGACTACTGAGCGAAAATGCAGGTTTGGAATTAGCAGACACTCCAGTTTAAAAACAGCGTAGGAGTCAAAAGTGCCGGGTTCACTGTAATGCAGCCTTGTATAAAAATACCACATGAGGGGGTGTTGTGGGGGGGGGGGCGGTGCCATCTGAGAGTTCTGGGTTCAGTTCCAGCTTTCTCTGGTCATATGTAGAATTAACCTGGACTGGGTTCAGGGCCCCCACCCCACCCCACCCCTGCCTAAAAAAAGCCCTTCTAAGCCCGGTGATGGGGCAGTAGGGCAGCCCACCATATTCTGGTGTTGTCAAGATGTTTACAGTGTACAGGAAATTTTTAAATATGGCAAAATTACTATCTGTGTTTGAAGACAATATTCACAATAATGGAACACCAAAACCTTGTGGAAACCCTGTAGTGCTTACAGTTTCACAATTATATATATATATATATATATATATATACTCACACACTTCTGATTTGTTCATTAGGTCTTTGGTTGAGGTGCACAGTATTGTCCCTCTGGATTTGGATACTGTAAAGCTAGAAGGACTTTTGCTCCGTTTTTAGTTTTCTTTTTTTGCAAAGCTAACATTCTATAACAGCAGGAGGTTGTTTTTTATATCTAGACACAGCTTTTCAGCATCTCCAAAGCCCAAAGAATCCCTCAACTTAGACTTCAGGGGTGCATAGAAGAACCGAAGGGCAGAGAGCGAAGGAAAAGATTCAAACCGTCATCGGGATCAAATAATCTTTGCCTGCCAAGTCAGGTATTTAAAGGGAAAAAAAACAAAGGCAAATGAGGTGGATTAGCAGTGCTTTCCAACAACAGATTGTATGACCCATGACATGGTGCTGTGGACACACAGCACTATTACAGCCTGCTGCCCAAATATTAAGCTGTTAGGATCTCATAACTTTATGATTATGTGTTTTAAATGGAATTGTTTACTGTGCCTTAACAGAGGAGCATCAAGTGTTTTAAACAGTAGCTTGGTTATTTTTGCTTTTATGAACTGGTAATGTGGCCCCAGCCTTCCATCCACCCTGACGAATGCATGGATAGAGCTTTTATTTTGGAGTCGTTTTTATGTTAAATAGCACATCTTTCATTGTGGTTTGACTCTCGGCGTTTTGTTTGGAAAATATTAGTCAGTAAAACAGACCTTACAGATCATCTAATAAATGTGTCACAAATTGACTGTCACAATAATTTTATGAAGTGAGGGAAAAATATATATTGTTTTCCAACTTTAGGAGCAACCATGATTGTTTTTTCCCCCCATTATTTTAATCTTGATAAATATACCTAAAACAAAACTTTTTATTCATTTAAATAAGTCTACTTACCTCAGATTAGGACAAACTGTAACATCGTATTAATTAAATTGTGTATTTAACCGGATTTAAGCTTAGTAGTAGTAGAGGAGGTTGCACAGCCTGTTCAGGGTCAGGCGTTTTGTGTTTTACCTGGAACAGAGACCAGCGTAGGATAGTGTTAAAATCCCCCCTGCCTCCTCGGCCATCCCTGGTATCAGTTACTTTCTGCCTCTGGGTGTTTTGCACACAGCGGTTCTGTTGTGTGCATCTTGTGTTGCTCTTAGGGCCATTCTTTGTCTCTTCATTTCCATTGGACAATATTTTAGTTCTTCAGTTAAATTAATTTGGGTTTTGTGTTTCCTATTCAGAATGACTCAGCTGCTTCGATTTTTCCATCATCCAAAACCCAATCTGTGTAAAAAACCACCAAACTCTCTTATGTTTGGAAATTAAGCCCGCCGTGAGAAGTTTTCCAAGACTTCTGGATCAGAAAAACCTCAGCAGGCCTGGAAACAAAGTCTTACTTAAATCATTAGTGGGGGGAAAAAAAAGGCCTGTCCCACAATATCTATCAGTGCGACGCCGTCCAAAATCATAATGGGAAGGCAGAGATGTTCTTCACTCACAGAAACAGTTCTTTTTTTGGACTAGTGGTAATTGGGGACTGTTATCAAATCTGTTCCCTTGTTCTATTTTCACTCAGAGTTGAGAGCCGCTTCTGAAAAAGCTGTTTGTTCTTTTAGGAAAGTAGGACAAGCTTCTGCCGCTTCATTTTCCCTCCGAGCTCGTGTTTCCTGTACCTTCCTGAATATTCCGCACGTACCGTTTCATGCATGCTCTCCAGATAGATGTCTGAAAGGCCGTGCAGGCTGCTGTTGAATATAGAAATGTGATTAAAAAAAAGGTGAAATTCCAAATGGCTCTATGTCACATGTTAATATGTCCTTGCGTAAGTCACTTAACCCCAAGTTGCCCACCGATGCATTTGTCAGTGGGGAATGTGGCTTCAGCGTAAAGCGCTTTGAGTGGTCAGTTCAATCAGAAAAGCGCCGTATAAGTCAATTCACCAACCATTTAAAGTATATTTCCCCTAACCTAAATATTTTAGAAAGCTAACTTGAAAATCCATTACTGTAGATTGTACAGACATGTTTTTTTTTTTTTTTTTAGTGATACATTAGAGATTGACTCTGGTTTGCTGGCTGCCAACAATTTCTCATAGTTTTGTTTAGTCTGGGAAGTCTTAACATTATTTCTTAGACTAGTTTAAATGTTTGGTGGCATGTTTTGGATTTTGTATAATGCCATAGAATGACATCGGTACAACCGTGCTATGAGGCAATGTTTTTATTTAAATCATATCTATAACATTCTTATCTACCACGTTGGAAGTACATTAAAAATTAAATGGTGTGTTCCATATTTCTCCCTGCTAGTGATCTTCCAATGTCTGTCAGCATTCCAGGCAATGTGCAAACATTTTCTCTCTTAATATATTATTTTCCTTTGTTTCTGTTTTGGCTTAAAACTAGTGAATAAGCCAAAGAAATTCTTCCTTACTTTCAGCTCATCTTCGTTGTTGCAATAGGCATTCCTATCTCGTTTTACCCTACAACTACAACTAACCTGAACCACACATAACATGTATGGGGTTTAGTTTAAGTCTGCCGGTTTGCTAATCCATCACTTTTGATCCTAAGGTCACTAAAGCAACCCTCGGTACTTTGCTCACGGTAATTAGGTTCCGACTCATCTCTGCTTGCAAAGACACTAAACCCTAAACACTCTAACTTTGATTTGCTTTTTCTCCATGCTGGTACTGTACGGTGATTACCCAATGACAGTTGAGTTGTTTTTCTCCTTTGCTGAGGTGAGATGCTTCAGCAGTTGTTTCCCATATCCTGGAGATCTTAGTTTAAAGTCCACACCTTGTGAATCTTCTATAAACTCTTTACTGGACTTTGTGTTACAATCCTCTCAACACCCCTTAACTTTGAACAGATCCTAACCATTATGAATTTGAATTACTCTGTTAAATTTGATTGAAATACTCTGTTATTCATTAGTATTTAGAGTTGTTTGCCTTGTACTAATGTTAACAGGATTTAAAGCACTGAAAGAATCGCTGCATCTTGCTCCTGAAAGCCTGCTGGAAGCCTTTATACTGTAGAAGCCGTGCCAATGGGATTTTACGGCCTCGAAGCCGTAGGAATTTTTCTATGATCCCACCAGATTGATGTTCACTGCATCCCCGTTGGCGCGCCAAGGAGAAACAACTCTGCTCGGGTGCTTGCCTTTATTCCTGGTGCCAAGCAGCTCGTCTTCTTCCACGTGGTGGAGAAAGGTTACAGAGTCGGCGGTGAGAAAGCCTTCATGATCTCTCCACAGTCACCACCCTGCAGCCTCAGGCTGATCCGTCTCGGTTTTACGCCACAGAGTGAATATGAGAGGCTGGGTGTGTATGAAATGATCTTGATATGACGGAGAAAAAACTACTTTTCTGGAACCTTCTAGACTTTTGCTTGTGGTATTTAAAAGTATATGTCTGGTTAACTTTGAACTAGGACAGTACAGCTTATAGCGCTGGAGTTGTGTGGGATTATTGTCGTTTCTGTGGAAGTTAAGGCAGTGAATCCTAACTTTGGGCTCAGGGTGGACTCGAGGCTTTAACTCCAAAGAGACAGTAAACAATGTGAAGAAACCCTAGATGAAACTTTATACATATCAAAATGATAAAGAACTTGAGTTTGGTCAAGTTTTGCTAAAAATAAATTCTACATTGAAGATAGTTTTTACTGAAACCATGGCTTAAAATCTTTCAAACATCAGATCAGACAAGTGTTAAGCAATATCTATGAAGACACACCAGTAAAAACAAAAAACAAAAACAAAGCAACCTCCCAACACCACTCTCCAGAAAATAAAACTAAACTTTCACATCTTTCTGTCTTCTGAGTTAGATTTATCTATACATCTATGTTGGAATTGCTTGCACGAGTTTAAGTGTATTCTCTACTTGGAGCGGATGATGGTTCTTTCTGAGCTAATTCTTAGTTATTGTAAGTCGAAATTGGTGATTTGACAGGTATTGACGTAAACTGAAATCTATACATGTTTGCTTGAGGATATTTTGGAAATAATTCACTTCTGTTACACAGATCTTATGACTCGCATGACGGATAGCCCGAACAATCAGCTGTTTCTTAAAACATGAAAAGTACTCGAAGACCTACAGAAGACTGCGAACATGACTAGTAGAAATGACCACATAACTTATTCCCATTTTTGGTGCATAAGTAGTAGCCTGCATCGCCTCTTACTGACCATCTGCCTTGCTTTATAAAGATAAAAATGCTTTTTTAAGGGATGTTTTTCAGTACCTTATCTGTTTTACTTTAATAACAGCCCTATATAACATGACCTGAAGAGGATCCCATCTGTAACGTAACTTTTTTATTAGAATACTCTTAGTATTAGATAGATAATAGATATTTGTATATATCCAACTACCTGCTGCTGCACGAACTTTCCACAAGCAGTTTCTGTTGCGTTCAAAGCAAGCGTTATATAACGAGTCTTGGTTGGATTTCTTTCTGCCGCTGTAAGTATGCACGTGCGCGCGTTTGTCACGCTTGTTGGTCCTGTGTGTCTGCTGTGTGTGTGTTGCGACTCCTACGCATCTAGCTGTGTCTGCTTTGCCACTCTGCTGGTGTTTTTCTGCAGGCTAACGGGTCGCCCTCCAAGGAGACCTGTACTCCAGGCCAGACTGTGAGAAGTCTCCCAGAGCTTGCACAATACAAAATTCCACAGAGAAATGTGGTTGCTTTTTTGTCTCCATAAACTACCCATTGCACACCCACCCAATGTCTCCTTTCGACGCAATCTCCGCAACTTATCTCCTGCCCACTTCCCCACCCCACACACACTCTCTTCCTTTCTCTTTTCCCTCTCTATTTCCTCCCTAATTTCCTCAGTTTATTGACTGTCTCTCCCATAGCTTGTGACTCAAGATTGCCTGAAAAAGATCACTTTTATCCCATTACACCAAAATGTTTTTTTGTTTGAGTTATCTACATGGTTGAATATGATCCTTAGCATCCCTTTAATTATTTTTTCAACGTGCCTGGTTTGTATGACTTTAACAGAAACTCCATAACGTGACTACATCTAGTGTTTCCTGTGGGGCACTATCATCTTTTGCCCTTATAGAGAGTTTGTTTAAAAAAGAAATCAAACTTCAGAAACGCAACAAGTCTCTAAACCGCCAATGAGGTGATAAGTGAGTCTCTCTTAGACTTTTGTTTTGACAGTAACGAAATCTTTAAAACGTTTAGCATTGCGTATGAGGCAAATCTGTCATCGAAACGGCTCCGTGTTGAGCCCATAATGGGATGATTTCGTTTCATTTTTACTCATTACTGTCTGTCAACACTAAAACGTTACAAGAGGGCTTAGCCACTTCATGGTTTTGGATACATTTTTGGTAGGAAAACGGACAAGAAGTCAGTGAGTCATGATGGAGTGCCTTGCTGAGGCAAACTTCAGTACATCTGAAATCAAGCAATTGGCCTAGGTAGCATAGTCGGTTTGAGCTTAAAATATTTAGTAATTTAATGAAAAGTGCAAACCTTAGATGGTCTTAGATGTTATTAATTTTATGGAATATATTATTGGCAAAAGCTCTCACCGGGGATCCAAATAAACCCAGCCTGAAGAAGGACAGTAAGAATGTTTCTACTCTGTTTTAGCTATAAAAAAAATATTTAAAAAGACAGACTACACCAACTTTAACATGTGAAAACTTCATTTTCTACTTAATGTTTATTCATGAAACTTTTATACAACACCAGAGTGTCTCCAGTCAGAGGCTTGTTGAAATTTGCTCTAACACAGACAGCTACAGGAGATACTGCCTGCCCACTACCTCCGGCACCCACGTGTTTTCTCCGGATTATCTGCAGATCGCACGTGTCATGTCAGTTTTTGTGCCGATTTCGCCCACTTTATATTTGCTTCCTCCTCAAGGCTCATTAACTTAAACTTTATGACTTGTTGCTTTATCCTTGTGAGAGAAAATGAATGCAATGAGGACACATTATACCTTAATTGCAATAGTTAAAAGTTAGCTTTTAATTCAGAATGTGTGTGTTGTCTGTTAAACATCCACCAGTTTCTGTTTATCAGTGTTTGTGTACAGAGAGATATTTGACAGTATCGTTGCTGTTTGCTCTGTAGCATTGTTTTCTTAAACATTTACATTTATGCATTTAGCGGACGCTTTTATCCAAAGCAACTTAAAAATAGAGGGTTTAACATTGAACTACTACACAATTTACCTGCAATATGCTAGGAGAGGATTTAACGTTAATGATGACACTCATTTACAGCATTTAGGTAAACACAGAAGGCCCAAGTACCATACACTGAGTGCTAACTAATGTCAGGGGGAGAGTTTAGATAGACCTGCACAGGACTTTGGTCGCGTTAGTTGGCGCTCCTTGGAGGAACGGAGCGGGCAGTGACGTAAGGCTTTAAAAGAGTGTTGAGGTAGATTGGCGCTGATCCATCAAACACTCTGTATGCCAGCATAAGTCATTTGAATTTGATGCGTGCAGCTAATGGAAGCCAATAGAGTTCAGCGAAAAGGGTGTGACATGCGATCGCTTTGGCAGGTTTGTAAACCAGGTGAACTGCAGCATTCTGGATCATCTGTAGCGGTCTCACAGCACAGGCTGGAAGAACTGTTAGGACGGCGTTGCAGTAGTCAAGGCGGGAAATGTGCAAAGTCTGAACTAGGAGCTGTGTCGCATGTTGAGTTAGATATAGCCTAATCTTCCTGATCTTGCATAGAGAGAAGCGACACGATCGAACGACAGAAGCAACCTGATCAGCAAAGGTCAGCTGATCATTGATCATGACACCCAGGTTTCTTACAACCTTAGTGGGTTCCACAGATAGGGAGTCTAACCTGATGCTGATGTTGTGGTGAATACTTTCCTTGGCTGGGATAACAAGCAGTTCGGTTTTTGGAGAGGTTCATTTGGAGGTAGTGATCTTTCATCCATCCAGACATGTCAGAAAGACAGACTGAGATTCGAGTCGGTACCGAGAGGTCTTCTGGAGGAAAGGACAGATAGAGCTGGGTATCATCTGCATAGCAGTGATAGGAGAATTCATGCGAATGTGTGATTGGGCCCAGCGAAGTAGTGTACATGGCAAAGAGGAGGGGGCCCTACACTGAGTTTTGGGGCACCCCTGTGGTGAGGTGGTGTCGCGTTGATGTTTGGCCTTGCCATGCCACCTTGAAGGATCATCCGGCGAGGTAGGATTCAAACCAGGAGTGTGCACTGCCCTCAATGACCATGTCTGCCAGCTTGGTAAGTAGGATGCTGTAGTTTACAGTATCAAATGCAGCTGAGAGGTCCAGTAGGATGAGAACTGATGATTGGCCTGTCGCTTTGGCTTCTTTTAAGGATTTCGTTACTGACAGGAGTGCTGTTTCCGTGGAGTGACCGCTCTTGAAGCCTGATTGGTTAGAATCAAGGAGGTTTTGTTGGGAGAAAATTTTCATTACATGCTTTGAGACAGCTCTTTCGATGTAGTTCTCCACTTGGGTGGGGGCTAGGGAGGGTTTTTTTTAATAAGGGACTTACCTGGGCTTGTTTGAAGGCGGTGGGGAATGATCCGGTAAAGTTGCTTTTGTCACAACGGTTGGAGCTATGGCTTGCAGGAGTGTGTTGGGAATAGGATTCAGAGGGCAAGATGTAGGGCGGCTGCCTGTGAGAAGGTTTGATACCTCATCCTCGATGAGAGGGGTAAATGAAGGAAAGGAAGCAGTGGGTTTAGCGGCGCTCAGAGGAAGCACCAGTGAGAAAGGGTGAGCTGTGGTCTATGTAGATGGGTCTGAGAACTGACTGCTGATCGCTGCTTCTTTGTTTGTGAAGAAGTTGGCAAAGGAGTCTGCCGTGAGGTTGGTTGCAGGAGGAGGGGGTGGTGGGTTTAACAGAAACTTGAATGTAGAAAATAGCTTCTGGGTGTCTGTAATGCTGTGGATCTTGTCCTGATAGAACGCCTTCTTTGCAGTGGTGAAGCTTGAGGAGAAGGAAGAGAACAGCATTTGGAAGTGTGACAGGTCAGATGGGTCCTTTGATTTGTGGTATCTTCTCTCCGCAGCTCTGAGGTTTGTGCGCATCAATCTAAGGGAGTCAGTCAGCTATGAGTGTGACTGCATGGGTCTTGCAGGTTTGGTAATCAGTGGGCACAAGCGGTCTAAAGGAGACAGTGGGTGGGTGTGCAATGGGAAGTTTATGGAGACAAGCATCAAGCTGAAAAAAGTAGTGGTCTGAGAGGTGTAGAGGAGTAACTTTAAGTGAGTTGGTCATGCAGTGTCTGCTTAAAACAAGATCAAATATTTTACCGGCCCTGTGAGTTGGGGGGCTGCTGACCCACTGGAGATCAAACGAGTGAGTTAGCGAGAAGAAATCTGCGGCATCTTGAGTGTCAAAGTGAATGTTCATATCACCAAGCACAAGCAGAGGACAGTCATGCTCAGGGACGGAGGAGAGCAGGGACTCTAAATCTTCTAGGAAGTCTCCGAATTGACTCGGATGACGATATACAACAACCACATACATTTTAACAGGTGGTGTCGTCAGGGCGGCGTGGTATTCAAAGGAGTTGTACGAGGCTCCTGATCTGAAATAGGTAAATTTCCATTTGTTGGATATCAGTAGCCCCGTACCACCTCCTCTGTTGCCAGGCCGTGGTGTGCAAGAGAATATGTAGTTGGTGGAGAGTGCAGTCAGTGTGGCGCTGTTTTCTGGTTTGATCCAAGTTTCCGTGAGGGCAAGGATGTCCAGTGAGAGATGGTGTACATAGGCAGAAATGAAGTCTGCCTTGTTCACCGCTGACTGATAGTTCCATAGACCTACAGAGAATTTATTGGTTTTGGATGTCTATGTGTGGTTTAGTGAGGGGAGATTTCTGAGGTTCCGTTTCCGTTTGTGAAAGTAAAACCGCCTGCGGGTGCCAGAAATAACAGATATAGGGTGGTGACACATCACGAAATAGTGAATGTAGACCCTCTTCTGTGGCCCCACACGTTGGACACGCTTTGGTAGACATGCACGTCTTTACCTGAGAACGTCTTCACATGAGAAAGGCTGAGACTTCGCTGACGCTTGAGTGTATTCCTCTATTTTGTTATGCACAAGCTCATACAGCTGTTGTGTGTGATTGAATGATCCGGCTAAGACAACCCCCTGGGAGGCAGATAGAAATCAAGGGCTGAGGGGAGTGGTCAGAAACACTTCCCTAGACAATAGATCCTTAATTCTGACCTAGTTCTCACTTCCTAAATGGCTTTCAGGTGAGAATCTCAGTCAAAACAGGAGACCCACAGGTACCATTTAGTTAGTAAATAAGTACAGAATTAAAAAGGAGCCACTTACTCTTCGTAGTCAATAGTCCCTCTGAGATCCAGCCGGCCGGCGAGCTGGAAGGCTGAGTCCGGCATGGTGTCGTTCAGCCAGGTTTCTGTGAGACAGATCACTGCGCAGTTCCTCATGTCCTCACAAGCACTGATCCTCAGCCGCAGCAGGTCCAGCTTGTTGTCCAGAGAGCGAACGTTGGACAGGAAAAGTGACGGAATCGGGGGTCGGTTAGCATTAGCCTTTAGCCTGGCTAGCACTCCGCCGCGCTTCCCCCTCTTCTGCCGCCGCTTTCATCGCCTCCGCCGGCCCTTTGTCTGCAGTGCTCTGCTCCCCCACGCCGAAGTAGGGAGGAGCTGTAGTCTGCCCAGCTTTGCTCGGATGATATTGTCTAGGTTTTTGCTGATCAAACTGTCCTTAAACCTACAAAGTTCAGTCCTGCCATAACTCCTACGCATGAGGCGCATAAGTTTGGGCTCGGAACCGACGTAAAAACTACTTAACTCAGGGTGTTTACTAGGTGCGTGATAAGCCGCTGCACTACTGTGCTCCGCCATCATGCTTTCCGCCATGTTGCTTAGCAAATGAGGCAGCTCTTCCGGGCGGACCGCAACCAGCTCTCTGGGAAAGCCAGCGGGGACGGACTATGCGCCTATATCAACAAAGGTTGGTGCACAAACTGCGTGTTGGTAAACAGCCACTGCTCCGAGGCGACAAAACAGCTGACTGTGAATTGCAGACCTCACTATCTGCCTCGGGAGTTTACGGCTGTGTTCGTTGTTGCTGTTTACATAGCGCCGGATGCTAATGCTAACATCACGCTGAAGGAGCTACATGACAACATCAGCTCGCTTCAGAACAAGCACCCGGAGGCTTTCTACGTGGTAGCGGGGGATTTTAACCACGTAGAACTGACGAACTGCCTGCCGAAGTTTAAGCAGCATGTGAACATTCCAACACGTGGAAATAACACGCTGGACCGTGTTTACACCAACGTAAAAGATGCATACAGAGCCTTCCCCCGCCCCCACCTCGGGCTCTCCGACCACATCTCCGTCATGCTGGTGCCTGCTTACCATCCCCGGCTCCGACGCTCCAGACCCACACAGAGGACCATCACTGTGTGGCCCAGTGACACCGACGCCGTGCTGAAAGACTGCTTCGGCTGCACAGACTGGCAGGTCTTCAGGGAGGCTGCCTAGTACGAGGGGGAGCTGGACCTGGAGGACTACACATCTGCTGTTCTGGGGTACATCAGCAAGTGTGTGGAGGACGTCACCACCACCAAGACTATGACTTGCTACCCGAACCAGAAACCCTGGCTGAATGCAGAGGCACATTTTGTGCTGAAAACCAGGGATGCTGCGTTTAGGTCTGGTGACTCAAAAGAGCTCAGGAGGTCAAGAAGAGAGCTGACTGCAGGAGTTAAGAGGGCAAAAGCTGCATATGCTCAGAAAATCCAGGGACACTTTTCCTCCCAGGATCCACAGAGCATGTGGAAGGGCATCAAGTGCACAACAGACTACAAACCTAAAACTGCACAATGCCCCAAAGACCCCTCTCAACCAATTCTACGCCCGGTTTGACAACCCTGACACCCTCCCCTGGACCAGAAAAACGACTTCACCAGGAGAAGAGCCCATCAGGGTGACTCCAGAAGAAGTAAGGAGGACGCTGAGGAGGATTAACCCCCGGAAAGCTGCTGGCCCAGACAACATCCCCGGACGGGTGCTGAGAGAGTGCGCGGACCAGCTCTCAGACTTGCTAGCGGACATCTTCAACGCCTCCCTCATCCAGGCAGCTGTCCCCACCTGCATGAAGACAGCCACCGTCATCCCGGTCCCCAAGAGCTCCGCAGGTCTGAATGACTATCGGCCAGTAGCCCTCACACCGATAGTCACAAAGTGCCTCGAGAGACTGGTTCACACCCACATCAAAGCCACCATCAATGTCACTGTGGATCCACATCAGTATGCATATAGGAAAAATCGATCCACAGAGGAAGCCTTTTCCTCCGTGGTCCACACTGCTCTCACCCACCTGGAGAAGAAGGATTCCTACGTCTGTATGCTGTTTGTGGACTTCACATCTGCCTTCAACACCATGATTCATCAGACTCTGATTAAAAAAGGTCTCCTCACTTGGACTGAGCTCTTCCATCTGCAACTGGGTCCTGGACTTCCTGACCAACAGGCCGCAGTCTGTGAGGATTCACAACATCTCCTCCCCCACCATCACCCTGAGCACTGGCTCCCCTCAGGGCTGTGTGCTGAGCCCCCTGCTGTTCACACTGCTGACATATGACTGATTGCCTATCCATCCAGACTGTCATATTGTGAAGTTTGCAGACCACACAGCAGTGGTAGGATGCATCACAAACCGTGATGAGTCCAGCTACAGGCAGGAGGTGGAACACCTGGAGGGTTGGTGCAGAGAGAACAACCTCTGCATTAATGAAAAGAAAACCAAGGAGATTATTGTGGACTTCAGAAGGGGCAAGCATGCCCACCTCCCCCTGCACATGGGAGGATCTGCGGTGGAAGTGGTCAACAGCTACAGTCTCTCATGTTAAGTCGGTCTATCTTGACTTTGTTAGTCTGATTCAACTAAATTAAGTTAGTGCAACACGATTCCGTCTTGTTGGATGAACTAATATCACAAGTCTTTTTGGAGGTAGTAAATGCTAAGTAGCTTGTGCATCGCTTTCTAAAGTCTTCCAACGCGCTTTACACTACGTTCATCCACCCATTCACACACTGGTGATGTTAAGCTACTGTAAGCCACAGCTGCCCTGGGGTAGTCTAACAGAAGCAAGGCTGCCAAACACCTGGCACCACCGGGCCCTCTAACCACCCCCTGTTGTTTTTCTTAGTGTAGAGTAATTGATTTGATGGACCTCATTCTCATTGCATTGAAATGAATGATTTTAATTCATCTGAATTTGTCTTTGATTCCTCTTTAAAAAAAAACATCAAATCATTTATCGGAGATAAACACAATTAATTAATTTAATACGAACATATTTCTTGTTTGCTAATCAAACATATGCCCTGCGTGACATTTTTGAGTGTAGAAATGATAAAACAAGCTCACCAGTTTAAATTAAATGCATCAATACTTTAACAGAACAAACAGTTGGGAAAAAGTAAAAATACTTAGTTTTTTACTTTACATACAACATTGTTCTTTATCTTTGTAACAATAAATCACGATTATTATCATATAAAGTTATTCATTACAATTTAAAATTAAATCCCTGCTTCCTGGTGTAAGTGTGTTATTTCCTGTTGGCCTCTCGCTTTTTTCGGTGTTTAACCCTCTGGAGACCAGGGTATAATTGGCCGTTTTTGACAACTTTTTATCTTTATATTTCACTTTATAAAAATGTTTACCCTGCATTGCTTGGTATCTTTTTTTTCAGCGCAACCTTACCATTGTGGATTTACAGTTATCTTTTCATTTTGACATACCATATTAACACAGTTGACCTAAAATCACTCCAAAATCATAAAATCAGAGTAGAAAAAAAGTTATATTTTTTACTTACTCTGAAAACCACAAATATGTTTAACGAACCATTTTCACAACTAAGAAATAGAAATATAAATTGTAAATTTCAAAACTAACATACAATATTTCACAGAACAAAGTAATTTATTACTTTTTTTTGCATAAAATGCAGGCATTGCATCAAGTGTTTTTTGTACAGCTATTTACAAAACAATGTAATGTCTCACAAATATTTTTAACAAACCAAATTTAAAACTTAGGATGCCAGTAGAAATTGTTAATTCCAAAACCTATGTTGACTCTCATCACAAAACAAAGTAATTTAACACTATCTAAATAAAATGCAGGCAATGTCTGAGCCAGAGGAGATCACGACCTGGTGGGCGTGTCCCGTCGTCGCAGTTTAAACAGCGACCCATCGACGCTGCGTTTTTGCTGCTACGCCATATTAAGTTGGCGACGTAATTTTGACGTGCTGGCGCGTCAATGGACTCCACAGGGTTAAACTCCGGCAGATTCAGCCACGCATGCATAAATTTGCTCATAAACAACGCATTTGACATGACTGCTTACCCGAACGTTTAACTATGAGTGTGAAAGCCAAAGTGTTTCGATAAAGAACTGGTTCCTCATGATCAGAAATGATGCAGTTATTATCTGTGTTTCCTTCTTCCCTGTCTACCTTTTTGAAATGGGATGAATATTGTACGTCTCCGCATCCGTAGGTCACTTAACACATTCTGCATTAGACCAAATAAGAACTGAGCTGTATCTGAACAGCAGTATCATTATCAGTAATGCAGCCAGTGCCTCCTTTCCTCTATTGCAGTGACTATCTTTACCACTGAAGCCCTCTTTCCAAACAGTAGCACATCCCGTAATTCATCGGGGTGGGTTTCATCTTCATTATTATGCTGCAGCCTCAGACATTTCTGAGAGGAACGCAGCTTCTCTGTGGACGGCGGATGGTCTGAAAACCTGATGTGAAAATGTAACACTTTCGCACTTGCTGCTGCTGTTTTTTTTTTTTGTTTTTTTTTAACCTATTCTGTCTTTCTTTGCGGGGCCTCTGTGAAGTGTCTTGTCAAATGTTCTTGTTCTTGAAGATTTCATCTCTGTAAAATCTTGTTTTATTTTTTCCCACCAATAAACTCAGTGTGTTTCCGTGTTTCAGAGTGTTGTCAGCCTCTAAAAGGTTCTTCCATCTTTTTTTTTTCTTTTTTTTAACTAACATGTTGTATGCACACACACATCTTGTATGGATTTGGATTTTGGAATAAGGTAATCTCACCAATTAATCTCACCAATTAAAAAAGAAAAACTATCTATAAATTATTTTCTGTCTTTTGTTATTTCTTTTTAGGAGAAGAAATCAGTGGATAAAATCCATTAACATTGGGAATGAGATGTCAGATTTTATTTTTAACCAGGCACTTACAGACGCCAATATTGATATTTTAACTCTCCATGCCATGATGCTGCTATGTGTGTATCCCAAAACCTTTTATTCATAGCTGTTGCAGTCCTGTCAGAGAAATGTTGTCTTCAGAGAGAGATATTTTAATAGTTTTATTGTGACCTTGACATGCCACACTGAAACACGCGATACCCCAAAATCACAAACTCGCGTTTCTGCCTCAAACACTACTATCCAATCCCCTTCTCTCCCCGCCGAGCCAATCAGAAGGCACCTCTCCCCAAGTCAGAATCAGTTAGCCACGCTGGAAACTGTGGCAGAGACGACGAGCTTTCCTTTTATTTGGCTGAAACGTAAGGGTTGCTAAACTCATAGGGACATCTTTGCAATCATTCCCCAGGCGGCTCCCTTATGCTTGGTTTGCTTTAAAATGAGCTTTTCTCTGGTGTGTCAGTTCACTGAGCTAAAACTGACTGGAGAAAGGATGAGAAAGGCCTGAAGTGGAAAAAAACACTGAGCGGAATAGATGGTGTGGGTGACGCGATGTAAATATAGCCTTTATGGAGCTTCTTTTTGTACAATCATTCAAAACATAACTCTGTAATAATCTGTGTGCTGACACGTGATTTTAATAAAGGTAGTTATTAAAATAGATTGAAAAACATGCTAATTAATCTGTGGTTGTTGTTTAAGTCTGACAACGTTCAAGAAATGTTCAGAAATCTTCAAGATAAGCATATCGTGATGCACAGATTTGTGGGTGACCTAATAAATGAATCGTATATAGTGGTGGTGTTATCACAATACAAAAACATTTGAAAAAAATCTTTGTGTACATTTTCATTTTAAACATCGCCAATGGTTTTTAGTATGTTTGCTTTTATGAAAGCATAAACTCCTAGTTTTGTCAATCATTGGTGTGATCAACTGTGCAGCAGTTTTCTTTAAAAAAAAGAGAAATCCTCATGATCTCGGTGAAATTATTAGAAGAACTGTCTCTTTCAAAAAAAATAAATAAATTAGAAAGCGATAAGATTACGTTTCTCTTGTTTTTTATGTTTTTGTGCTTAAATTTGTTTACCCAGAGCTTTTTGCCTTCAGAAAAAAAAGATTAAATCAGCTTTATTTGCCAGGTACTTACAGGACATACTAGGAATTTGTTTCAATTACACTGAGGCAGCCATTTGCGGCGCCCGGTAGGCAGTAGTGCAAAGGGTCTTGCCTAAGGACCCACACTGGATGATATGGTGTATTTTGCCATTGGCTGGATTTGAACCCATGACCTTCAAATTGGAAGTCAGACACTAACTATGGCTAAACTGTGAGCTTAAGCTGTCATCAACTGATAAACAACTGTTTTTTTAATTAGACAGGGGAACATGAGTGAGCAATATGTTAAGTGGTGTAATGCTAACTTCTCCGTTAAAGATGCTCTAAGCATTCATATTCCTAATTCTCATGTACTGCATTTACTTTTTATGTAAAACAAGCTACATATGGAGAACATTATAAGTATATTTCCTTGTCCTTGTCAGAAAATAAAGAGAAACTTTACGATCTCTATTGATTCCTCATAGTCCTGTACCTCTCTACCATGCTGTTCTTATAGGCATAAGTCATTACTTATTAGTTCTTTGCTTTATGCTCGGTTTACTGTACCTGGAGTGTTTGCAACACACCTGATACAACTTTTGACGTGTGATACGATACTGGTATTGCAGTCTTCGATATCGCCAGATACAAATATTAACCCCATAAAATATTTTGGCATGAATCCTAAGGACTTGTACTCCTTCCCTAGGACTTGGTTAAATGACATTATTCAAACACAGAACAGTAGGTTACAAAAGTAACACTGTTTCTATTCAGTGTCACGTTGTTAGTGAACGCTGTTGTAGGGATTACCAATCTACTTTCTGGAAACAAGCTGCTAAATAGAAATGGTGGCATGGCAATAAACGCTGAAACACACTGCTTGTATTGGATTGCTTACATTTCTCAAATTTTAGATGGAATATAATGTGATTTTGTTTTTCTTGCTGACATCAGATTAGGATTGGCATTCTATTTATATTACTTCCTCGTGTTCATAAAGTCACGCGCTGGATGCCATGTTTTATGATCCTTCTAGCTTTTTGCAAACACAGATTTAACCCTCCACTCGCTTTCATAAGGAGTACAAATCTGGGGCTTACATGGCGGGCCAATGTGGTCTGTGGTTCGGGGGCGGCGGCACAGAGCAGCAGGTGTTGTGTGTTATCTCCTCTGCAGCAAAACCAGACACTGTTTGCGATCAGATCAGGAGCAGATGGTCACGGATTGTTTTCCTACATTGATTCCCAAATGAACAGCTAACCGTGGAAGTGTTCACACAGTCACAGAAAATGAGACTGAAACAGTAAAAGCTCCATTGAAATCACCAATTTAGTTTTAATGTCTTTACTTTTCTAAATAAGAAAATGTTAATGGGGTGTTCATCTGTGTGGCTAGTTTGTGATTTACTCTTTTTTTATTTGTAGAGAGAAATCCAGATGTGATTTCAGCAAACGTTTAAGATTGTCTGAATATTCTAGATAAAAACATGTACCTGTGTTCTCCTTTTTAAATCCTTTATATTTGTTTGTGTCTTGAGTTCCTAATGCAGTAATCTCCTCATTTTCATAGCATTTCTTATCCATATATCACGTATTACATGTGAAATCAGATATCAGCAAAGATATAAAAAATCTGATCATATCACCCCGCATCTAAAATCTCTGATATTAGCACATCCAAGACAAGTGTCTGTTCCACCATTTAATCCATCATTTCCATTAAGCAGCTTGTGGCAAAATGTAATTACGTTCATCCATTTAGCATTCAGAGTCCAGGGATCACTACAACAATCAGTATCGGTATTGGGCAGTACTGAAGGCTTCAATATTGCTATCGTATCGTAAGTAAAAAATATGCATCGGGACAGGGCTATAAAAAAAAAGAAGATATTTATCAAAACACATTTTGAACCAAGCAATTTCTGTTGACTCTTTACTAAGTAGAAAGTTAAAAGATTAAGGGGAATATATACATTTGTTTCAAAGTAAGTGTTGGGTTTTTTATGATATATTGTTTTCCAACATCATTTTCTTATATCAGTTTTCGAAACCAATACGTTCCTTAGTAATGCATCGCATTTCCCTTGCCTTGCATAGCAGAGCCAAAAATAGGTCATCATTTGGCTGATAGCCATCCAGCAACAACATGCTGCTCTCAGGCTGAAACAAAACTGATTAGACAGAAAAACAGAATCGCACACATTACAGAGTTTTCTACCAACATTTATCATGTTACATAGATTTTGCGTGCATCCTTAGATGTGTGAGCAGAGAACTGCGATAAGCACCCGGCACCTTCGTGTCACGCCGGATTATATTATTTATCGACTTCTCCCTTACCATGTGGCACTGATGTTTATCTCAGGCACAGTGAGAAATTAGATTAGGAGATTTTATTTCCTTGTGGATGCAGTAAGCAGATGGGAAAAATAACAAGGTGACTTAAAAAAAAGTATGCCACCTCCCTCCGTTAAATTCTTTGCTAATAGCAAAAAAGGTATTGAGGCTTGGAGATCACCTGATTTAAAAAAAAAAGTCCAATCTTTATCAGCAAAATTTAGTTATCCTGCTTGATGTGTCCCTCCCCAGCACTGACAAGTTCTCTATGATAAATCTGGAGTGATGGTCAGGGTTTCCTGCGAGGATGCACACGGTGTGCCGCGCCAGGATAAACCCTCTCCCACCCTCTGCCATTCAGTCAGCAAAGTTTTGTCCTGGAGTTCCTGGTGTATTGTGTCTGGCGCTGGGCGGGATGTCCTCATGATAATGTCTATCTACACAGGATCTGACATACATGACCCAAGAGACTGATTCCCACATATCTGGTGGAAATACATTAACAATGATTCCTAGTTTTGTTAGGATTTGATGAAAAATTATATTTTAAGGAGTAGGTCATAAACTCTTAACCGAATCCCAGTCAAAAACCAAACTGAACCCCTTTGACTTTAAATGTAGGTAATTTCTTCATAATTAAGACTGTGCCAGAAGCTGTGGGCAACAAGTTTTATAGATTAAAAAAAAGGGTAATGTTATGTGGTGTACTATAGCAAACCTTAAGCTACTTATTTGATGACCGTACTAACTGCACCGTTTCTTTAAAAGTTTTCCAGTCTGAGTTAGTTCAAATATTTTTTCCAAACCAGGAAAAGTTCCAAAAAATCTTGCAGTTTCCAAATTGTTAATTGGTGTTTCTGAGTTGCCATGTAGTCACAGTTGTTACTCCCGGGTATCTGTTTGTTGCCCTGCGTTGACCCCTGGACCTGTCCATGGGTTAACCCAGATCTGCTGTAGGTGCTAGTAAACAAACCATTACAAGTTTTTTTCCTCCTCATTTTCAGAAAAAGAATAAATTATTTAAAGTGGAAAGATGTTTCTTTTTCCCAAGAAGGTTTTTCATATTTGTCTTCATTTGTGTATAATATAAAGCTAAATTTGGATTATACAGTTTGTAAGAATAGGTTATGGCCCCTATTTAGCTCCATACTATAAGGTCAAGAATGTGTGAAACAGTTGATCTTAGTTGGTCCAGGTGCAGAAAAAAGTGACTTTTACCACAAATTGAAATTTGATTAGAAAAGTATTGACCTTTGTAATTTAAGATGTAAGTGCTCAAATATTATCCTTCGATTTGTTAAAAGTATGATTCAAAATACTTAAAGCAAGCAGGGTTGAAAACTTGGGACAAATTAAAATGTATTATTTTCTTCCATAAAATATTTTTGGCTGGTTATACTTGGTCTGCGACTAAATTATTTCCCGTTGTCTTCATTTTTTTTTTCTATAGATGACCTACAGTACATGTGATTATCATTTTTAGTTTCTGTCATTCTGAACTGGATTAGTGGCTTTTCTAAAACTGGAAACGGAATACTTTCATACATGGTAATAATACAGATCAGACAAGTAACTTTTTAGTCTGAACAGCTAGGACTCATTTCACCCAACTTTTACATCAGGGGTGCCCAATACGTTGATCACGATCAACCGGTCAATCACACAGCAGTAAAGGAAGTATGTGACCGCATCCATCCTTCCGTTTGTCTTTTGATTTGTATACCTTGCAGCTAACGGATGCTCATTTAAGCACGCAATTACACGCCAACTCTACGTTAGCTTGGCATTAGGGGCCTCAGCAAAATACGGTGTTGTGTTGCAAGTCTCCCAGTCTCTCTTAGCAGAGGTGGAAGCACCAAACTCCCTTGAAATCTACATTGTATATACGTATGCACATTCCACAGTGGGTTAATGCAGTTAAGCAAGACAAACCCATATGTTTTTGCTCGGGGTGAAGCAACCCCTTGTTTATTCAGACTTATATATTGATCTTACCTGTAGTGCTTCACCTGAGGCAGTTGCTCTACCCGGTCCACTGTCTTCCGCCATCTTTAAATTTGGAGCGGGCTGTGTTTGATGAGATTGCAAAACTATTATTACGCCCCGTGACATCATCGTAACAATTTTTTACTCGTACCCACAAAGTTGAATTCGTGTCCACAGAGAAAAGAGGAGCTTGTGGTCGTAAAATTTAGAATTGTATTTATAACACTTTGCACTCACAGCTTTTAGATTCATACTCTCAGACTCACAAATAATTTAGCAGAATTTTAGGTACAAGAACTTTATTGACACATATATACTTATACAAATGTAGAGTTTTGCATACACCTTTTTGACAGCGACCTTACTCCATAGTTTCACAGGTAACCTGATAACCTTCACGTGAAAACTACAAGCACACACAAGAAATACATGAATATATTTCACAACACAAAAAAAGTTCAATAAAATAACTTACAATAAATTACTAAAAGGACTGATATCTATTCTAGATCTTAATATATGAAGAAATGTTGCTTGGGTAATTCTTTTAAAAATAGCAGGAACTTTAAAGTCATTTGGAGGGCTTAGAAGGTCAGAGTTTGTCCTGAACCTGGGTTTCCGGTTGGACAAGACACTTGACCTGCCTTTGCCGGCTGATGGTGGCAAGTGACCCGGATGGCGCTGATGCATGGCAGCCTTCCTTTAGTCATACTGCTTTGGCTATAATGTCGTAGCTGTGTGAGTGGGGTTTTCTGGACTTGATTAAGTGATATAATATAATAAAATAGAATAGAAAGCATTTTATCTTCATCATACCCATTGTACAACGATATTGGAGGCCAGTACAGGCCATTTTGATTTCTTACCATCAATACCGACCAAAGAGCGGAGTTCTTAAAGTCCTAACACTTTTTTTTCTGCACAATTTGATAATTTATAAATTAAAAAGTTTAATTTCTATGGCTGTTAGACTTTGCCTTTAGTTTCCTATCTACATTTTTCATTATGTACCTTTTTAAACTCATGAGTCTGTTACTGAGTTGGGAGACAGATCACCGCGCTGTAGTTGGGAGTAACTTTGTGAGGCAAAAGTTTGCCACCTTATGGAGGAGTTGTGGAACAGCTTTTCTCATATATTATTTTTCTTTCTTCTCTTTTCCTGAAATGTTTTTAGTTCTTATGTGTTATTGCTTTGATTTTATTGCTTAATCAGATTTTTTGTTTTTAATTTTGTTTGATTATTTTGTTAATGACAAAACATAACTTTAATATTAGTTTGGTAAACTAATTTACTGCAGTTGTAGAAGTTAACAAAATTTTCTAAAAGTATTTTTTCTTTCTGTTGTCTGTTCCAGGTACAGTTTTCAACATTGTTGTTCTCCGATCTTTTCCTGTATGCCTGGGATTCATGGAGGGTTTTCCTGTGCACTGACCTAGCAGACTGCCCTCTGGACCAGCAGCCATGTCAGCTTGCAGCACCTTCACGGAGCACGTGTGGAAGCCAGGCGAGTGCAAGAACTGCTTTAAACCGAAGAGTCTGCACTGCTTGACCCAGAGCAGCGGGGGGAAGCCCCCCTCTGAGCAGAGACCGCTGTCAAACCAGAAACAAAATCCAGTTCCTGCTGGGACCAGGGCCAACCCTACCCTGAACGCCAACTCCCAACGGGTAGGAGGCGGATCTGCACGCTCTGGACACATCCGTCCTCCGGTAGCAAAGAAGCCAACCATTGCTGTTAAGCCCACTATGATGCTGCCTAACTTATCTGCAGGTCTTGATTCGGATGGCAACTTGCAGCAGCAAGCAAATATAATTGAGCCAGGTAAAACATCAGCGTTTACTGCCTGGAACCGCAATGGATTGAACAGTAAAGGGCCTGGTGGGCCTAACAATAACAATGAAGGAGAGGATGACAGTGGAGAAATTGAGGGTTATGGACAGCTCAGCCCAAGGACACCCAGTGGAAATAATAACAGCGGTCTGACTGATGTCCTTAAAGAGATTGCTGGCTTGGGCCCTGGCTCAAGCCCGACACCCCATACTGGTTCCAAAGACCTATTTTGGGGGCGAATCAGTCGCTCATATCGAAGGTCCCTGGAAAGAGGACTACCAGCTTCCAGCTGTCTAGCTATAGGAAGCAGCAATGACGGTAGTGTTCAAAAACGAGTGTCACTTAGTGATTGTACAAAGACTATCAGCTCAGAGGGAGGACGCTTCTGCTATCCAGAGTTTCCCGGTGAAGATGAAGTGAACGAGGAAGAAGATGATGAGGGTGAAACTGAGAAGGATGATGAGGAGCATGAGAGTTGGGATGAAAGTGACGAAGAATTACTGGCAATGGAAATCCGTATGCGAGGCCAGCCACGATTTGCTAATTTCCGTGCTGCCACGTTGTCTCCGGTGCGCTTTGCAATGGGTAAAAAATGGAATACCGTTCCCCTTCGCAACCGCTCGTTACAGAGAATTTGTGCAGTGGATTATGACGATAGCTATGATGAAATCTTGAATGGATACCCCACCAGTGGAAGCCTTCTTCCCTATGGAACTCGTGACACACAAAGCAGTGCTTTTCTATCAAATTCAGATTCTACAACCTCTCCTGAATCCTCATCATCACTACAAGAAGATTCTCAAACTATTTCCAGTAGTGAAAGCAGTGTATTCAAAAATAGCTTGCATTCACCTTTATCTTCTCAGGCACTGGTGCCATCTACAACCTCTCCAAAAAAGGAGTCTCCTAACAGGGCTCTGAGTCCACCCAAAGTGGCCGAGACCCACAAGGCAGTACTGGCAATTAGATTAGAGGATCAGGATATCAGGGAAGCCATCCAAATGCCTCAAGCCCTACCTGGACAACCAATCACTATAAGTTTTAGCCCTACAGAGGAGCAGGCTAAACCATACCGTGTAGTCAATTTGGAAAAATCCCTCATTTGTAAGCCCTACACTGTAGTAGATGTTTCAGCTTCCATGGCCAGTAAAGATGAACAGAAACAAAATTCTTCACCACCACCCAAAAACTTGCTAAAAGTCTCTAGTCCTAAATCATCTAATTGCACTCCTTTTGTCCAGCCGCTCTCTCCTGTGTCTCCCCTCTTCCCATCTTCTCCTTTAAGGTCAATATCCCCTTCGTCCATTGCTCTTTCTCAAAAGAAGACTGGCCAAATACGATACCAAGAAGTATGGACGTCCAGCACGAGTCCTCGACAGAAGATACCCAGAGTGGATCCAGGTTTTGGGAGTAACTCCAGCCAGTCCGTCACTCCTCAATTTTGTAGTCACAAGTCAGCTCCCACATCTCCCATTGCGGGTCTGTTGTCCTCTCGAACTGTACCTGTAAAATCTCCAAATTTATCAGAGATTAAGTTTAATAGTTTTAATAATGCTGGCATGCCACCTTTTCCTATTATTATCCGGGATGAGCCAGACTATGCCCGCAGCTCTAAGAATGCAGTCAAGGTACCTATTGTGATTAATCCGAGTGCGTATGACAATCTTGCTGTGTACAAGAGCTTCCTGGGCCTCCATGGGGAGCAGTTGCAGACAAAAGGCGGTGGCAGTAGGGTTACTAGCCATACCTACGAAGAGATTGGTTCCTCTGAGAGTGTCCAGTCATCCTCTACAGAGAAAACGCTCTCTGGTAGAGGCACATTAGAGCATGCTTCATTTGAGGAGACAACATTTCCGCTAGAAAAAGTGCCAAGTTTGCAAGTTAAAACCACTAAAGATTCAAGCACTGCAACAAACACTGTAATGAGCTCCACATCTGGGACTCTTTCTGCCAGTACAACAACAATTTCTTCTGCTAACCATGACAATACTGGAAATATAACTAAAACCAGCCCTGCTGGTAGTGCTGGTACACCATCTTACAAAATGAGTGAAGATGATGATGATCATGATGATGATGATGATAATAATAAGTTTTTAAGCTCGTCTTCTGGGACAGGTGCAAATCACAGAGAGGAGGCCAGTGCAGTGCTATCACAAATTGTAGCATCTATCCAGCCACCTCGATCTCCTCCGGAGTCTCCCTCAGCACACGCCAAAACCTTCAGCTCTGAGGAGTTGTACGCCCTCCCTCCGGATGCCATTAAGGAGACTGTTACACGACCCAAGTCTCTGTTTTCAACCACTGAAGGCTGTCTTTCCAAGCCAAAAATGGATAACCCCTCAAAGGTTTTGTCAAAATCCCAGAGTGCCTCTGCTGCTGTTCCACTCGCCAGTCCCCGATCAGAGCCCAGTGCCCCCTATCCACCCCCGAGGTCTACATCCTCCCCTTATCATGCTTCTAACATACTTCAGAGACATTTTGGCAACTGGACAAAGTGCTCTGCCTCCAGCTCCCCTGCACGACCTGGTGAAAGTGAATCAAGCCCTGGAGGGGAGGGGAGGCGTATTATAGCTGAGAGTTCCAAACCTAAAAGGTGGATCTCCTTTAAAAGCTTCTTTCGGCGGCGTAAAGGTGAGGACGATCAAAGAGAAAAGGCAGAGAAAGACAAGGAGAAGGGCAAATTGGTAGGACTAGATGGGACTGTCATTCACGTTCTCCCGCCGCCACTGGCCCAACATCAGCACTGGTTCGCAGAGGCCAAACCTGAGAATCCCACCCAGAAACCTACCATTATTTTCACATACAAACCGGACACTGGGACCAGTCCTGGGGATGGAGACGGAGAGCTGCGCATCGAACAATGCCGAGAAACTGATCTGCTGGCAGAAGAGAGCAGGAAGTCTGAGCCTTTGAGCCCAGAGCAAACAGTACCATCAGAAACTGCTGGAGGAGATGCCGGCAGCAAAGACCTCAGGTAATTTTGCTTTTAATGTATCAAATTTTTATCAAACCATCTCTAAATATAGATGTTACTACACGTATCAGATTACATTTGTAAAAATAAATAACATCTCCAGAGCTCTTTAAATCTTTAAAATAAAAGCAGGTATGCGAACAAGCACAGGGGAATTCATTGGTAGATAATATAAACTGGCAAAAAAATAGTTTTATTGACAAAAAAGGTTTGTAAAATCTGCGTTAAACACTGAATACACGGAACTGAATACTTTGCAAAAATCTTAATTGGCAGAACTTGGTTTGAAAACCTTTTTAGATATATTGTGAAACAAAAAGATAATAGTATTCCTCTCTATATGCTCATAGCTCAAAAGGAAGAGTGAAACCGTGGTAAACATGCATTTCCAAACAAATTTCTATCCTGTCAAAAGCTCGGCCTCATTCTGTCTCATTTGAAACCTTCACCTACCTTCAGCTGTTGTCATCATCTCTATTTTCCTTGATTTTCTGTATTTTTATGTCTTTTTTCACTTTAACACGTTGCACAGAAATCAAGTGCATCTTCGCTATGGTATTTATATCATAATATCTGTTGCTGTAATCGGATATATTAGTTGATGCTGTATACAGTTAGCTCCAACTAATGCAAGTTAATAGAAAGTTTAAAGAAAGTCTGTTTTTTTCCACAGGAGGATAAACTGTCCTCAGACTCTATTTGAATCCAAGAGTTTAACCTTCAGTGTTAATTGTCCTAATAGCAGGACATTCCTGAAAGCAACTTTTAAGAAGTTCCTAAACTTAAAAATTACTGTAAACCAACAACAGTGCTGTTGTAATTATTTTCTCTCCATCTATCTTTCACAATTGTTCAATTTTAACTCTTCATTTTAATGTAATAAGGATTGTTTGTTTCTAACACTAATCTTGATGATTTAGAAGAGAGGAGGAGTTCCGCTGCAGCCAAAATCCATATGGATAAACTTTCAACTAATAACTCTGTTACACAAAGAATCTGAAGAAGAGGTCTCTTGTAGGCACTTTCAGATACTAAATTCCAGTCTAATATTTCATTAAAATAAATGCAAAGAATGCCAAGTATATGCTTGAAAACTCTGTAAAGCAAAGTCAAGTAAATAACACACCACATATTAACAATGGTATAAGATCATAGGTTTTGAGAGAAATAAAACTCAGAGTTTCTGAAGACTACTCAGAAAACTACATTAGCTTCGCCATAGGCAATGAAAGTTGCATGTTTGATGGTGTGCTAAGCTGTGATTCTAATTTGGTTCACACTGTCAGTGTGTTCTCTCAAAAAATGTAAAAATATATATATATATATATATATATATTAAATTCATAAATATTTTTCCAATCCGTTTATTTATATAGCGCCAATTTACAACAGATGTCGTCTCACGCCACTTTACAAGAAAATCAATTAAAATCAAAGATACATCATAACAAATCAATTTGAAAAAGTTTCCAATCTAAGGAACCCCAGCCGATTGGATCGATTCATTGACTTGCAGCATTCAACAGAATATTGCTCAAATGTTGTTCCCACTTCTGCTTTTTAAGTATCACAGTCATAATAAGCTATAATAGCATGTGGTGTTTTTGAACGATTACTAGTGAACATCTGATTACTCCAAACAAACAATGTGGGGGGGGGGGGGGGTTGTCAGGGAGGTTGCTGAAGTGACTAATGATGGCTCAATTAGTCTCTCCTTTTATATCATTAAATTAATTTAATTGAATCATTCCACAGCATTTGTCAAAGCACTTACGATGTGCTTCATGTGTTAAAAAATGTGGTAAATGCAAAAAAAAAAATAATAACTGTGGAGGGCATGTCAAATCACAAAGACGGGAATCTACACCAACCAATACAGTCTCACCATCACATGAAGTGTAATTTGTCAGAGCCCTTACATTGCTATGTTGGAGCAATCCCAGATAAATTCCGTTTTACTAGGAAAGTAGCCTGTGGTTGATGTAGGTTTTATTTTTTTTTATGTGCTTTGATACCTATCATTACAGAAATTACATAATCAATAGGAAAATCTCGAGTTTACAGCATCTCGTGGTACATGGCGGTTAGTAAGGAGCTTAATCAGGTAGGATATTAGTATCGCGTTAGGGTGGTTAATAAATAATCTGGCTTCTGATGGTTATCAGAAAAGGGGGAAAAAGAACACATCAAAGTAGGTATTCATAAACAGTCTTTTTTTTCTCAACAACAACTTCTGTAGTTTAGTACCTGACTCATAGAAATGTAGTTTTAGGATATTAATTTGTTGCATAGCTGTCTATATTCACTAAGCTGGCTTGCTTATTGAATATCTAAGAGACATAATGGTCCCATGTTTTTTCTTTGGGAGTCAAAGGGTTAAGTTTTGTTTGTTTTTTTCTAATCATGTTTTATTGGTGAACAGTGGGCGTGCTCTTCAGGGCTGGCCAACAGACTTTACCTGAGACAGGTAGGAACGTTCAGAGGGGAGAAACCAAGAAGAAGAAAAGGGAAGAAAACATACAGGACGAGTTTTTCGTTGTTTTTTGGTAGCCGGAGAATGTGATTTATTTTGCCTGTTATTCCGAGTTTTCAGATGGGAAGCTGTGTGAGCCAGCACAGCGGGTAAGAACTGACACCCTTATCTTTTTACACGTCTGGCCATGTGAGGTAGTGTGGACGTAGTTGGGACGAGGTAGAGCTTCCTTCATTTCTATTTTGTCACGTTTCCCTCTTCTGGACATTTCCAACAGTGTTCTGAGAGGGAAAGAAAGGCATCAAGGTTGCTCTGTGCTCTCTGAACAAGTCAGGTCCTGACACAGAAGTGTGTAGCAGCCGCGAAGGTATTTGTCGAGTCAAGGGCCTGTGGAGATGTGTGTGTGCTCCGGATGTTTTGTTCGAACAGAATGAATTTGTTTTACAGGTCTTTCAGGCGGTCTTATGCCTTTTTTGTAAATCATTAATATTTCAGCTTGGCACAGAATCCGATTCTGTTTTTTGCTTCCATGGTATTGAGGAAGAATCTAAGAGGAAATTGACTTTGCTTATCCCAGTACTGAAAACAGCAATTAAAACAGGAAATTGTAGATTTCAATTGAACTTCAAACATGTTGTTGAGTCTTTCGGCCACCTTTATAATTACAATAATGTAAAAAAAAAAACACATGTAATGGTGGAATCCTGAAAAGAAAGAAAAAAGTGTGGTCCTGTGTTGATCAGCTGTCTTTAAAAGAGTCAAATTTCTTCATGGCCTGCAGTAACACATTTGAAGCAGAGTCTGTGTCTGCTAAGGCTGAAGGAAGAGTCAACAGCCGAATTGTTGCAGCATTTTTCTTCTTCTTTGTGGAGGGGGGCAGATTATTTACCGGTACTTTTACTGACTGGTTGCAAATGCTTTTAATTCACTAGCTAGATTTAAATGAACTGAACTCCACTTAGCCTTCTCAATGTCATGTTTCAGGGAATTTTGGTCTTTTCACCATTACTCAGTGAAATCCTGTATTACATTTTCCATATTACAGGAAATTAGACATGATTCAGGATAATATCGTTAGTGCGCCCCTCTTATGAGCACTGGGTGGGAGATTAAATAAACTTTTTGTGACCATTTTTTAAATTTTTTACTTTATTTCAATTATGTCCACGTGTTTGTCTGTGCTTTGCAATGACAGATCAGACGGCAGCATGGCCTATTATTGATTTCTAATAGGAACAGAAAACTTCAAATAATCCTATATAAAGTAAGAAAGTATACAACATAGTAGAGGCTGTTCTAAGTAATAAAACGTAAAAAGTATCGTGCAGCACAATCAAATTTAGACCAGAAACATATGCTTTTAAACTTTCATTTTCATATATTTATTTTTCTTCTTTCTTAATTTTATGCTTTTAACTTACTACTTTAGAATGCTTTTTGAATCTTTTTGTAAATCACTTTAAATTGTCAAGTACTTGAAATGTCCTGTATAAATAAATTTGGCTTGCCTTACTATACTTATAATGGGCGAGAGGTCAAAGTCCACACAAGGTTGGAGTGTCTCCCAGAGCTGCAATATACACTCACCAACCACTTTATTAGGTACACCTTGCTAGTATGGGGTTGGACTTCAGAAATGTCTTAATCCTTTGTGGCGTAGATTCAACAAGGCACTGGAAACATTCCTCAGTGTTTGGGCTAAATTGACATGATAGCATCATGCAGTTGCTGCAGATTTGTCGACTGCACGTCCATAATGCGAATCTCCTGTTCCACCACATCCCAAAGGTGCTCAAGTGGATTTAGATTTGGCAACTTTTTTCCATTCTTTTATTGTACAATTTTGGTCAGCCTGTGCGACTTGTAGACTCAGTTTCCTGTTGTTAGATAATAGCAGTGGCACCCGGTGTGGTGTTCTGCTTCTGTAGCCCATCTCCCTCAAGGTTCGACGTGTTCTGCGTTCAGAGATGCTCTTCTGCATACCTTGGTTGTAATGAGTGCTTATTTGAGTTACTGGTGCCTTTCTATCAGCTCGGACGAGTCGGACCGTTCTCCTCTGATCTGACATCAACAAGGCATTTTCGCCCACAGAACTGCAGCTCATTGGATATTTTCTCTTTTTTGGACCATACTCTGTAAATCCCGTTACTCGTTTCATTAAAAATTAAATAAATTAATATTTCATGAAATAAATTAATATGCCCATGAAATGAAATGACATGAATATTTAAAGATTTTAAAAGATATATTTTATTATAATTTTCCCACAATATTTATTTACTTCACGATGAAGGATTTTGTTTAGTTATTTATTTCATAATGGAGTTTTATTTTATTTAGTGATGCTTTTATTTTGTAATGACGCTTTACTATTTCAGCGGCTTTTATTTCAAAAACCCTTTTTCATTTAAAGCTCTTTTTATTTCATGTTCGTATATTCAAATAAGGGGGCGGAGTCTTATCTGTGGGGCGCCGCTGGCCGATATTGTTAATAAGACAGCGTCCATTGACTTATCTATGTCAGCGGAAAAAAATATCGAACAGGAGAAAAGAAAAGAAATAAGGCATTTTTTTGGCAGCCATTTATTCAGTGTGCTTGTGGTCTTTCTACAATGTCTGCGAACAGAAGCATATCCGAGTTGTTGAGAAAAGCTGCTAACCGTCTTGAAGACGGCATGGTAGAGCGGCAGACACCTGGTCCAAGTCTCTCTAAAGCAGTTAAACACGTCGTCTTGAATGTCTGCATCTTGAACAGCACTTAGTTGCCCGAGCGTTTTGAGAAAACTTTCATTACGGCCTAAAATAGTATCGGACGTCAATTCATTTTGCTCAATTTCACTAGCAAACGGTAACATTGGGAGTTCTCCGATATCATTCATTTTGTCCGCTACACAAATCAGTCTGAACACGCCTGGGGAAATCCTTTGCTCTGATTGGTCAAAAAGATTGGAGCACTTCAGTTTCTGTGAAGCAGGTCCACGCCGCCAATCCTGACCAGCGGCGCCCGACAGATAAGACCCCACCCCCTCATTTGAATATACGAACATGAAATAAAAAGAGCTTTAAATGTAAAAGGGGGATTTGAAATAAAAGTCGCTGAAATAGTAAAGTGTCATTACAAAATAAAATCGTCACTAAATATTCTGTCCTGGCCAATACGTGAGAGGTATCCGTAGACAGATAGCGAACAAAATAAAATACCCAGTAGACTTGATTGAAGTTTCCCACTGATGTATTTATTTATTTTTTGTAAAACTGAAACAGAATAAAACATACAATCGTTAAACTTGAAATAAAATATATGTAATAACGCTGGTCACACTTTCTTCATTTTTTATAGCAAACTCTTCCGTACAGGAACGTAAATGACTTGATTTTACTGGTAAACAGAGCATACAACAATTATGAGGCCCAACGGTGAGCTAACTTAGCCATAGCTGTGGTTTAGCACTTTGCAAAAACACTGTTTAGTGCTGCCTGTTACTCAAGCTGCAGCAACCTAATATCCCCACTGTGAAAAATGCAACCCTGTTCTTTGACTCACAGGCGTCAAAACACTAAATAAAATAAAACTCCATTATGAAATGAATAAATAAGTAAAATCTTTTGAAATAAATAAATAAATAAAATCCTTCATTGTGAAATAAATAAATATTGTGGAAAAATTTTAATAAATGAAATATGCTTTGTAAAAATCTTTAAATATTTATTTTATTTTATTTCATGGGGATAATAATTTATTTCATGAATTATTTCCATATTGTGGCACCAACAACCATGCCACATTCAAAGTCACTTAAATTAGCTTTTTTTCCCCATTCTGATGCTAACTTTTAACTGAAACAGTTTGTCTTGACGCCGTCTGCATGTGTAAATGCATTGAGTAGCCACCATTTGATTGGCTGATTAGGAATTAACATTAACGAGTAGTTGGACAGGTGTACCTAATATAGTGATCGATGAGTGTATATTCCACTATATTGCAGATCATGGTTAAAGACCAAGGTAAAGAGTCGTTGCATTAGGTTGGTGAACTGGTTTCCTAATGGACAGAACTATTTAGTCATTGTTTTGTACACTCCTGTTAACTCAAGCCATACATTCAGGCATTTAGTCAATCCGAATAGAGGTTTTCTACTGCCTACATATTTGTTGTTAGTAACATTTTTTGTCATTAAAGTATTATGTTTGCATGTTCTGTACCATTTCAAAAAATAATAATAATTCACCTATATAGTGAAAATGTCTAATTCCATTAGACCACAACTTTCACATTCTTCACTCTTTTCCATCAACACAATCATCCAAATTCTCTCCTTGAGAATCGTATTCCCTACAGTAGAAGAGACATTAAACCTTAATCAGATATATAACTTGCTTGTAGTTTGAATGCCACGAGATGCAATTTGGGCAACATTGTACTAATATTTTAGCAAAATATTAGAGAAAACAAAGAAATCTTAGTTTTCTCACAATAGAGTAGAGCTTTACAAACCACAAACTTTGCTTTAAATTATCTATAATCAGTGTCAAGCAATAGAATCCAGATTTGATTTGGATATTTGTGTTAAAAATAAAGAAATTAAAATAATTTGAACTTATTTTTACAGATTTATTTTAGATTTCGACTAATTGCAGACAAGATTCTGGGGGAAAAATCTGCATACCAAATGTTAACATTAACAGTGTTAAGATAGTGTTTTAATTAACTTTGCAAACAGTTCATATTATGTCTTTAATTGTCAATGTTTCTTTATTTTTCTGCTGGGTACAAAAATTCTGCGACAGTGACTAAAGAGAGTTTTAGGCTCCTTCAAGTTCTGTAATGTTAGGCTTATAACAAAATATACTTTTGTTATTTAAAAAAAAAAAAACATTCCCAAACAAAGATGGAATAAGGTGTTAATACTGGGGGGTTTACTAAGGTGTTTAGTAAACCCCCCAGTATTTAAAGTGTTTAGGGAGCACGGCTGTACCGAAGATCTACAACGTCCAAATAACCCTCTAAGAGCAGCTGTTTTTAATAACTCAAAAGGAGCAGAAATATTTAGACTCTTCCATGAAACATGGTCAACATCCCCACTAAGTCAGACCATCTTTTATTGATTGGTTAATTTGTAGTACTTTGTGCTGTCTTAGAAGTTTTAAAAGTCCGCCACATCTTACTAAACACGTCTGATGAAAGTTGAGCAACTGCTCATGATTTTTGTTTGTTTTATTATTTTACACATGCTTTATCCGGACACTCTACACTGACCTACTTCGCCTCATCCTTGTATCTTCTTTCCTCCCTTCATTATGTGTAGCTGCCTATAAACCCACTTCACATTTCAGAAGCTTTCATCAGTCCAGCCCACTTCATGCATAACATACACGCATAGATGCATAGATAGAGAGCCGTGAAAAACTGATTTAAGAAGGTACAAAAACAAACAAGGAGTGTCTTGTTGAATAACAAAGTAAAGTCATTTTGACAAGACCTTGATTATAATTTAATCTCACTGACCTTTTGCATTTTTTTTTAAAGAGGAGAGAAAAACAATAACATAAGTGGGTTGACTGTTAAAGAAACTTAGGCATGCGGTTACAGATTTAATGAAGCAGAGTTGTTCCATCTTTGTGATGTGCAGCCAGGTACCCGCCAGCCATGCCAGGAACCGGGAGCTGCCCAGGGTCATCCCTTTGCCTGCCAGAGTGAATCTGGGGCTGGTGTTCGGGGACGCCCAGGAGGGGCACGCCAACCAGGCCGCCCCGACGGTCGCCGTCAGTGAGGGCAGCGCCAGCCTCGGAGAGCCGGAGGAGGATGGAAACCACTCCCATCACTCCCACTCGCCTTCTTCCAGCTGGTGCAGCGCCACCTACAGCAACCTAGGTATGAATGCCTCACAAAGAGTTAACATGCCACTGCAGTTCCTCATAGAATCCACATTTAATGTCTCTTTTGTTTCTGTTTTTTTGGGCTATACACACCCAGAGGCAAAATGTTTTTATATTATTCTTTGGAAAAGCGCTGAATTGGAGTCAGATTGGAATGGAGCTATGTGTGTAAAAAGTTTGCCAAAGATTTTTAATTGAATCAAGATAATGTTTAGAACGAAAATGCATAGCTAAACACTTTTTAAACTATTTTTATGTTTTGGGTACCCAAGCTAATAAATGAAAATTGTCCGGCCAATAGCTGATGACCCCATTGTGATGCTGCTACCTCTATGCTTTAAAGTGAGGGATGGTGAGTTCATAATGATTGACCTTATTAAGTACACAACCAAAAATAGATTTTTTTTTTGTAATCTAAAATGTTAGTTTTGCTTTAATTTTGTTACAGCACCGTCTACTGAGTGTGTGCTGTGTCTCCATACAAAGCTTTTTTTTTTTTTCACTAGTGACTTTTTTCTTGCCACTGTTGCATAAATGGTCACATTTGCGGAGTGCATGACAATTATTGTCCTATAAACTTATATCTTCAACTGAGCAATTTATGTGAGATGTTCCTGGAGGTTTGTTTATAAACCAAACCTGCCATAAACCTCTAAACAATATTCTTCTTCATCACTGTACTGCAGAGGTACTCAAATAGAAATGATCAGGGGCCACTTTTTTTTCTGTGACTGAAGGGGCCATTTATTGGGGCCGTGTATGATATCGTATCATAACAATATAACATATGTATAACATTTCTAACATATTTTATAACAGAACATTTCCTTTTTATTAAAAACAAAAATATGACCTAAAATAAAAATATAATTTATATAATTATAAACGGCCTCTTGTTTCTTTGGCCAATGTTTCAAATCTGGGATTAAATGGAGACACACTGATGCATGTGCTCGTTGGTTAGGCGACACCGGTACTGACTTTTAAGTCTGTTCTTATTTGAGAACGCAGATTCACATCTGTATGTGGAGCCAAACATTGTAAGGATGTTCACTTTCTGTCCACTCTGACTGGAAATGGCGGTTTTCGCTGTCCAGTTTTCTTTTTGTAGCAAATTTTGAGCATGCAATTACTGCTCCGGTCCGTGAACGTGTGGCTGCTACTGAGAGTGACTGTCTCAGTTTGGGAGGGCTGTAGTGCTATCTGTTTATCGTTGCCATGGAGGCAATCCCAGCCTCATATTGAGATCGCGGCTCGATTTCAAAACAAGAGCGCGCGATTTACGAGCAAAACAGCTCTTGGGCCATTAATAGATCCCAAAAGGTCCACAAAAGGCCCGTGGGCCACTATTTGAGTACCGGGGCTCTACTGTGTTTTTTTAATTAATTTTTTCTAACAGATGTTTTAGACCTTCACAGAACAGCTGGATTTATGCTGGCATTACAATACACACATTAGGTGTCTATTGATGCACAAATTTGATACCCTCAACTTTTTTTAGGGATATCAGAGTAACAAATGAGTTAAAACAATATATTTTTTCTGTTAAATAAAAAATAAAAACATTTATGGATCGTTCTTATTCGTGTATTGTTCATGACATGCATTTCAAGGATGTAAACGTTTGTAAAATCACTGTATGATTACAAATGCTGACATTACAAGACATTTTTATACGCATGCTTTTCTGCTATAGGGCTTTGACAAATTTCTAACCCTTGACTTTAAATAAGACGGAGAGAAGCACGCACAAGGGTATTATTAAATTCTTTCGCCTGGATTTTTTGAATTGCACATACCTCAAACAAAACGGTCTTCTTTTTTTTCCAGTGACAAAACATTTCCTTATTAAATTTAACCCCAACCTAAAACAGCTGGAGCACAAGTTTGTAATTGTTTTACTCAAACGGACATAATCAGTGATAAATGAAACATGGGTGTTTGCTTTGATTGTATTTTACAGTAGTTACCATGTAAAATGCCAAAGATTTTTGGCCTTCCAAAAAAAAAAACACCCATTTTCAAAGATGATTCACAACACATTATCAGTATCTATGTACAGTCATGCTCTAACCAGGCCGACACATGACGTTCTGTACGACTGGCCACAGGGTTGCTTCATGTGTCATTGTTGTACTTGAATATAATCTGACAGTAATTATAGGTTTTCTTGTGCTGTGATCCTAATCGTCAGGTCGGATACGGGCATTAAAGCGGAGGTTCATAAAAACAGACGTGATGAAAAGCCTAAAGGTGAAAGAATGAAAACAGGAAAAGAAAAAAAAAAGTTTTTGGAGGCTGATCGGTGCAACCTGGCTGTTTCAGATTCATCTCAACATTGATGTTGAAGAATATCTTTTGAAGATCCTCTTTCAAATCTTTCTATATACATGATGAGCCTGCGTGATATTCTGACGTTATGATAAACTTGAGGTTAAATTCCACCTTTATGATTTGATGGCATTTTAACATGTATGACCTAATCCAGGAAGTATTTCTGCTGCAAATGCAATATACCATACGGATCATTACAGCTACAATAATGCTGGCTCACATTCATTTACTATTATTTAACTGTTGATGCCTAATTACTGAATAAAGAGATGATTAATTTAGCTTTAGTGTAAATTAGCTTTAGTGTTAAGGTCTTTATTAAGTTACCAAACGATAACAGCTGGTTAATTATTCATTATGCATTCATTTATACAATAGCTTTCCTTCTGTAACAATTCCGTAATTTGAGTAATGACTATTGCTGCTGTAGTTTGAAAGCCATTACCAATTTTTTAGTTTTCATAATGGGATTTTGAATGCAAAAGGTGTTGGAGCCTTCTTTCAGTATTCCGACCATCCCTGTGCAGTAATGTGTCAGAGTGGAAGAGCTACGTTAGTGTACGCTCCATACAACCAGAGAAAACTCCAGTGGTATAATTTCACTGGAAAAAGTCTGATGGAAAATGTTAAGTTTTAAAATTAGACCTGGATAAAAATGTGCTTTTTAGTTATACATGTCCGGCCCACACATATTTAAACTTCTAACCAGAAGTATGAAACTTGCTTTAGATATCGTTTGTCAAGTAAATCACAATGGTTCCTAAAACTTATTCGTTTAGGCAATTTCTATGTTATCCCCAAAATAAGCTCCATAGCAACGCCTTACCTCTGATTAAATGTCTTTGTCTTTTAAATTATTTTCCCCTCTTCCCTGAGTTCAAACAGCATCCAGTGCTAATTTGCACATAAATATTTTACAAATATGCGGATACAGCATTTTATGAATTCGATGAGTAGCAAATACACACATTACCTAATCAGAGGTAACCCTCTCATAAAGAATTCAAAAGAACATTTATTTTAGCTAAAGCTTCGTTGAGGCTTGTTGTCACTTTCCACATCGGTTTCCTCATTCCCAGCTGTGTCCATCCAGGCCTACATTTCACTGATGTTCAGTTAAGGCAGGGATTTCTTGTGATTGTTTTTTCATATTGAACATATAAATATAAACTAACGGGTAAAATTGAGAAAGATGTGAACAAGTACATGATAATTGTAAATAAATGTAACTAAAAAAACAAAACAAAAATTGCTGTCAAAAAATTAACAAATATCCAAAACAGCAGGTAATCGGCTCCATAAACGGTTTATTGTTATCTGTAAGGCCTGTAACAATCAGACGGATCCTATAGAAAACAAAGGTAAACAAGAAAACCCCAAAAACTTTTATGTAAAAACAACTCGGGATGAAGAAAACAAGTTTTGCCAGAAAAACACCCACTAGCCTAGTAAGAGATATAGATAGAACTCAATGTCTTTGCCCGCACGGCATTAAAAGCAGTTTGAGCTTTGTTCACCTGTTAAAGCACAATCTAACCTAAACACAGCTGATCGTTTGTTCGTTAAAGAAAATCCAACTCTTGATTGTTCAAGTATAAAAGAGAATGTTATTTACCTGGTGGTAGAGGTAGGCTGTCAGGTGGTGCCGACCACTTGAAATATGAAGCTCCGATGGGATGTTAGAAAGTACTGGGCTGCGATCAGGTGTTGTAATACAGAACGACAAATATTGTATTGTTGAGCAGATGCACCAGTGAGGTGCTTTACTTCACACATGCCTGCGTGTGTGTCTTTCTCCCTCTGTTAGATGATTCATCAGAGACTAAATATGTTTGTTGTGCTGCGCCGCTTGCTAATTAGGGCTCTTTTTCCACACTCTTAATAGTCTATGAGCAGTTATTTGTGATTGTGAAGCTCAAGAGTCTGCACACGCCGCAATGGTAGATGTGTTGGGATTTTGTTAAAAGCTCCCTGGAAGTTGTGTGATGAGTTGATTGCAGCCTATTTTTACTTTGCTCCGTTGGTGGTGATGATAGACGAGAAACGAGTGTTGGTCCAATGAGAGACTCGCGGGTGCATTGTTTCTTCTGGGCTTCTAGGAGACGAGCATGTCTTCTTTGGGATGCACAGCTAGTAGGGCTGCACAATGGATCGTGTTTTAATGGTAACACGATTTTGGTGGCCACAATTAAATGAACGTGAAATATTTATATTAAAAATGGGAGCTCTGCTACAGTGCCTTCATCTCTAATCACATGTTCTCAACCGGAAGTCTGCCAACCACCGAACGTATGGTGAAGGTAATTAAACTGCTCAATTAACAAGCACTCAGTCGCACACACCTTTCAGTAACTAAAGAGCATATATGGCAGCATGATCATGCTCATGATCATCTGGACTTGTTTCGAGTTAGGGGCAAGCGACGTTAAACAGGAAGAAGTTATATGCAAAGAGTGCAACAGAGTTGTGTATGCCCCGCAGAGTAACACAACTAACTGAAGAAACATCACAGGCATAAATGCAAGGAATGAATGAAGGGTAAAGCTAACGCTGAATTACAAAATCCCTCTCCGTGTTCAGCAGCAGCCCAGACAAACATTACAGCAAAGCTGCACCAGGCAAGAGTAATGTAGATAGACTCTAGTTTTTTCTGTATCAGCTCTTATTGTTTTCCATTTTCGTTGAAGTTGTACTATGAGATTGCACTTTGCAATAAGATGTTCAAAAAGTACTTTTAAATTTGAAAGAATGGGGTACCCTTTTTTTTGTTTTATGTATCATGTATTTTAATTTAAATTTAAATGTTGCTACATTGTAATTGCTGGTGCAATAAAAATATTTTTGTCCAGAAACAATGAACAATCTTGCTTAATAATCGTGATAGCAATATTAATCTAAATAATCATGATAATTATTTTAGTCATAATCGTGCAGCCCTTAACGGCGAGTCAACATGTGATCCGATTTTAAGAACTGACTTGCTTTCCCTCTTCCTATTTCTCATCTTTCTCACTCTCACACACACATGCAAGCCTCTCTGACTTGCTAGAGTGCACCAACTTGTGGTTTAATCAGAGCATCAGGCAGGAGGAGGCAGAGCGCTTGCTTGCCTTGCTCAGTAATGGTGGGAGCAGCATTGTTTCACAGATTCAGAGATGGAAGCTGGGAGAAACATTTCACTCTGCCTCCCCACTCAGCTGCTATGGTGGTTTGAGCTGAAAAATCTTAAAGGATAGCTGAAATTGAGGTAGGCTTGTTTTACATAGTATAATTTCTTTATTTGAAATCTGTCAGTCTTAGCGCAATGATCCACCCACCAGTTTTATTAGGTTCCATCTGCTAAATATTGTTCTTGTTCAACAAGTTGCGCATCTCCTCTTCCCAGATTGTTATTAGAAAATAAGATTTAGAAGCAGCAAATTACTGAATGTTGTATCTTTAAATCGAAGCCAGAAAATGGAAATGGGTCAATGCCAAACACTAAAGGATGTTCTTTTGCCACTGCCTCTATATATTTGAATTATTCTGCAGGTAAGATGCTTTTTAGTTTTCTTTTAGCATCAATGTTATTCATTCATTCATTGAAAAATAAGTGCATAAGCTTTTTTTTTAATGTAGCTTCAGATTATCTTCTTCTGTTGCAGGCCAGTTAGGAGTACCGAAATAATTAATTGTCGGAAAAAAAACAGAATATTAAAAGGAAGAATTGATGTCTTATCAGTTTACACACATTAGCTTAGTATTTGTTTGCTTCATCCCCACGATATTGTTTAACTAGCTTCCCACTACAGTTTGCTGTAATTTTGGCCAATTCTTTCCAGCAGAACTGCTGAAAGTGAGTCAGATTTGTTGGTCTCACACGTACCTTGTCAACTTTCTGTGTGACTTATATCGAGTCTTTATGATCTTTACTTCAAATAATGTATTTCCTTGCTTTATTTCTTCAGCCATTTTTTATTAAATGTAACAAAACCCTTTTATATTCAACATTTAATGTCCTGGCTGATGGCTGATTTTTCTTTCATTATTTTTTCTATATGTTTCATTAAGGATCTTTCTTAAAGATTTTCTGTCTTTGTGAAGTTCACCAATCGCTACTGCTCAAAAACATCCACAAAATGTGATACTAAACACGTCAGTTCACAAAACGTGTTCAAAGAGGACAGTATTTGTCCTTTTGTGTATTTAATAATCGTAATAAGGGTTTTTATATTTCTTACTGTGTGTTTTTTTTCCTGTCTACAACAAAACTTTCTTACTAGCTTCAGCTGGCATCTTCAAAACGGATTCACTTTGTTTTCCGGCATCAGTACACCAGTTTGCCTCTGAAAATATTTGTGTTTTTAGTCTTGTGTCTGCTTGGGTTTAAACATCTGAACCAGAATTTCTGAAACTTCTCCCCAAGTTTCACCTCTGGAAATCAAGAATTATTTTGCTAATATCTTTTGCTAATATCTTCCCTGATTTATTTTATTTTTACCCTTATATTTATATATATGTACATATATATATATATATATATGGTTTATTCATTGTAACACATTATGTAATTTAGTTGAGTCATAACAGAAGATCCCTGTGACTGGACGACAGAGACGTCTGCTTTCTTGGGCGGATTACCTTGGATTGCTGGAAGAACTCATTAAATCCATTCCTTCCAGGGAGGATTACTGAGACTCATTTACTTCATCCCGACTGCTCCAACCAAAGATTTTGGCTACATCCTTAAGGCGATGGTGGTGTGACTTCTATGTGAGGAGTTACTCATCCTGTCTTACCAGAATTTGCAATCAGCAGCGTTTTTACGTAGGGACAAATTATTTGGTAAAGCCTGGATCACACTGATGGGAGGAATGACCTTATGAACCCAGTCGTCTTTATCATTGCAATCATGCAAATTGTTTTTATTTTCAACTGACATTTGCCTCTGTAGATTCCTGCAATAAAATAAATCACTTGGGCAAAGAAACCACTACCACTACTAGCCTTTCTTGGGTTATGCTTTCACCGATTTCAATCTGATATCAACATCTGTCTGTTTTTGGAAAACAGACAAAGGAAACAGCCATGACTTTTAGTTCTGTGTCCTAGCAAATCACACTAGAATATCATAGATTCCAGTTCTGTAGGTGGTAAAAGAAAAGGGGGTTTATGATTAATTGCACTTGTGCGACTGTTTTACATTTTGTTCTCTAGATGAAGACACTATGACCCTGAAAATAAGGGTGTGACTAAGCAACACAGTGTGGAAGTTCACTTTGGACCAATATTCAATTTTTTGCCAATGTGGACATTACCCTGAACACACTGTTCCCACTAGGTGGCTTTAACAGAGAAGCTGGTGATGGGAAGATACCTTGAAACTGAGGAATACTCAAACAGAAGTTTAACCTTAAGGACCGCAACCCTGAAAAACCAAACAGAACTACAATAAAATAGTCTGGAAGTCTTTATGTGTAAACTACAATCCAGACTGAAATTCTGTAGAAAATCTGTGTCATGTTGATTCTTTTTCCTAATCTTACTCACCTGGAGTGGGTTTGCAAAGAAGGAATGCGCAAACATGTTGACCTCATCATGTATAAAGTTTTTAGTCATTATCTGAAAGACTTCCAGATGGAACAACAGGAGGTGAAAGTTTTCAGCCCCATGGGAGCTGGATGGATGTGCTCTTGGTTGAAAGAGCTTAGAAACATGTATCCTTTTTTTGTTTTCTATGCAATGGGCTTCATAGGGATATTCAACTGTTACTACTGTAACGCATCACAATTAATAGATGAATTACCTTTTCAGAGTGTCGTTATTTTTCCGACCCTAACTCTGGTCTTGTTGAACTAAAACTTCATTTTTTGTTTCCTCCAGGTCAGTCAAGAGCCAATATGATCCCATTGAAACAGCCACGGAATCTCAAGGCCTCCAATGATACCTTGTCCTCTATGGATATTGATAGCACCACGGACCAGCCAGCTCCTAAAGCCACACCACCACCTCTCCCCAAGAAGGTTGTCCCTCGCTCCATCACTGAACCCAGCCTTGCGGTCAAAGATTCCAACCAGGGAGCCCTAAGACCCCGGGCTGAAGCTAAACCAGGAGGCACCAACCTGAGTGTGGCAAACCCTCTGTATGATTTGGACTCCACATGGGAGACAGCTAGCCAGAGCTCCTCTCTCAGCTCTGAGCCGCACCGAGGTCACGACCATGAGAGTGGTGACTCTCTGGAGAGGTCATCCGCCTCTGCAGCTGCAAGCAAGGGCCACCTGACTAATAGTGTGTCATCGCTCAACCCCCAGTTGGCCACTGCCACCCCTGTTATTCCCTCTGGCAGGGATAAGAGGGTCTTCCCAAGCACTGAATCTCTGGGTGGAAGAGGTGGGACCACAGGCAGAGGAACCGCTGGCGGAGGGGCCTCAAAACCACACAGACCTGCTCTTTACAAAGGGTTGGACAGCTGGGATGAGGTGGTGGGGAGAATCCGGGGACTCCACACAGACACCCTAAGGAAGTTGGCGTCAAAATGTGAGGACCGCTTCATGGCTGGCCAGAAGGACCACCTTCGATTTGGCACAGACAGCTGGTCACACTTTAGGTTGACCACTGGTAAACCGGGCTGTGAGGCAGGGGACGCTGTCTACTACACTGCTTCTTACGCCAAGGACCCACTGGTTAACTACGCCATCAAGGTGAGCGACCATCCGAGATGGACCACCCTATCTTAAAATGAGTTTCTTGTTAAGCTGATAGTTTGAAGTTTGAAGATTAGCTCTGCTTGATAAAATCATCCTCAGATAAGAGCCAAAACTGACCTATTTAGCTTGAAACTTACATGACAGCAGATTTGTATGCAGTCTTGAAAGGAATGGAATTCATTAAGAGTATTTTCAAGGTCTGCATAAGTCTGGAAAAAAGGATAATAAGAGTACTGGAAGGTGTTTTTATTTCCATTTTTTTCTCTTCATTTGTATTGATGTTATCCTTCATATTCTTCTTTAAGTCTGTCTTTCTTTGTTCTCCTTCTATCCATCTTTACTTCCTTCCTTATGTGTTTCTGTCTTCTTAATTCCCTCAGGTTATTCATTTCTTCCCTGCACTTTTTTTTTGCCTTTCCTTGTGTATTTCCTTGTTTCAGTCCTTCCACAATTGTCCTTCCTCAAGTCTGACTTAACTCATCCTACATCTTTTTTCCCTCTGTGTTCTTGCTCGTCTCCTTCCTTCCATGTCTTCTTCGGTTTGTTACTCGTGTTCTATGTTGTTTATGCATCCCTCATTTCCTGTGTGATACCTCCCTGTGTACTTTGTTCTATCCTTCCATTCCCTTTCTTCTTTAGGTCAACAACACCCTTTAATTCCTGGTGTACTTCAGTTTCCCCCTCTTGTATCCTACTTCCATTCCTTAAATCCTAGTATCCTTCCTTAATTTTTTATCCCTTTCTTTTTTTCTTTTTTAAATATTTTTTACCCTACCCTTCTAACTTCCTTGTACCCTTTCTTCTATCATTCCATTTGTCTTCTTCAACGCTTTCTTCATTGTGTCATTTTTCTTTCACAACAACCCTGAACACCCACAGCTCTCACAGATTGGCTTGAACTAGATATTGTCAATTGGCGTACCTGCTGATCATGAGCTAATGATGCTTTTTTCCAGAGTCCTGCTATCGACCTAAATATCTGCTTTAGAAATGTTAAAGCTGCTAGATACCAACTCTAAGAACTGGAGCTGGAGTTAGACCCCTGGTTTACACCAAAACATATTTGTTGTTCACAATGACCTGAATCCAACTTTGACAAGGCTAAAAATAGCTGTTTACAGATGCTCGGTTGGGTTATCTTCGGAAAAAGACTTTGCAGTAGCGAGAAACCCTATAAAAAAAAGTTCCACAATGTACTGATTGAGGTACTATTTCAAACACCAGTATAAAAAGATGTAATTAAATTTAATAAAAAAGGCTAATCTTGAATTACACACTGTAACTTTCCAATTACTTTCTTAAATGCTGCATATAGTGTCTTACCAAAGCGTATCCTTTATAGAACATGGAGTGTTTCCTTTGACACCAGTAGGGATTTCAAAGAAAACCTGAAATCCAGGGGTTTGTGCCCTAAAAAGTGTTCGCTTTTTATTTGTTTGATGTCACCTCCTCCCACTTCCTCTGCAGAACCGGAGGTTGATGTTCACCTACCAGTGCTGCCGCTTAAACTTTAAGCCCTGAGGATATGTTCTTGTGCAATAAAACCTGTGTTTGCACATGTGTTTGCAGAATGACAGGTTGCCTTTGCCGGTGGAGCTTCCTAGAAGAATTAATGTAGAGGCTACAGTATTCCTAGAATATGGATCCTACTGAGCTTACCAGAACTGGAATACACTGTTATTCTTTAGCATGCTTCACAAAACAAGGCTACCGGAAACAGCCTAGCAGAAACAAGCAGCAACAGGCCCATTTCCTTTTCTTTTTTTAAACCGTCTAGCTCTTCAAAACCTGAGCTTGTTCTTATTAAAAAGAAAAAGACTCAAAATATTAATTGACCATCATAACTACTGGTGTAACCACCCCCTCCCTAAACACAACAGCTAACAATGTCAGCCTAGGTTTGCATATGAAACCAATACCATAGAGCTAAAACATGACTACAATCGGCTTAAACTTCTTGCTTTTGTTTGCTTGACCACTCCAGAGCATTAGAGAAATAATCAATTCTTCTAAGTTTGGATCACTGGCAGCTAAACTTTGGGCCGGTGGCTTTTTGTCCCCCCAGCTCGACGTGCATCTTGATATTTATTCCCTGTCCCTCGCCTGTCAGGATGCAAGCTAGCACAGACCCAGTGGAGATCATAATTTCATCTTTTATTCAATCACACGGTTCTTATCCATCCCTCCAATTTTGAAGTTTTATGAAATCCCTCATTTTGTTCTTTTAAACTGACTCCGATTTTTCATACCATTTCAAAATGCGTAGAAATGTTTAAGCACCACTTTGCATCACACACCAGCTGCACACATGCATGTGAGATACTGTATATTGAACTTTTGGGTACTTTTGGATATATTATCTACAATCTGTTTTAGACATTATCAAGAAGCATTTGAATATCTCATGAACGATTAGGGTGATGGAGATTTTTACTTTAATTTCAGGAGTTTTTGCTGCTCCTGCTTAAAGCCACGTCCGCCTATTACGTTATAAGTAAAACCAGATTTTGTTGTAGTTTACTTGAAAGAAGAGTTCAGAAGGAAACTAAAATGTTTTTGGCTCTCTTATGTTGAGGTGAAGTTCTAAAAGGAAACCTAACAGTTTTAAAGATTTCAGTGGAAGTCAGAGCAGTTTGAGATTATATTTCCTTAATAATTAAATTTACTTTTTTTTTATTTAAAACTACTGAAGATTTATTAAAAAATACTAAAGTGGAGGAAATGGTAAAATATGTGTTTATATTTGTCCATCTGCAGATCTGCCGGAGCCATGTAAAGGAGACGCAGCAGCAGTTTTTCCACAGCCTTGCTGTCAGACAAAGCCTGCCGGTCCAATTTAACATCCAGCAGGACTGTGGACACTTCCTGGCTGATGTCCCCACCCGACTGCTGCCATGGGAAGAGGAAGAGGAAGGAGAATATGAACAGAACGAGGAGAAAGAGAAGAATAATGAAGGACAGACACAGAAAGGGATTCAGATGGACACAAAACAAACGCAGAGTAAAGCATCAAGCAGTAAATCCGATGAGGCCGCGGTGGCCCCCAACACGGCGGCGGCCCTTCAGAGCCGAGTGGTGGTCATCACGCGTGAGGTCCCCTTCCAGACAGTGGCGGACTTCGTCAGGGAGGGTGTGGCGCGGCACGCTCACAACCCTGAGCTGTACGAGCGGCAGGTGTGTCTGCTGCTGCTGCAGCTGTGCGCCGGCCTGGAGCACATGAAGCCCTACCACGTCACCCACTGCGACCTGCGGCTGGAGAACCTGCTGCTGGTCCAGTGTCAGCCCAGCAACCCCTGGAACATGGATTTACTGGAGCCTAACAACAACAACGGTAGCAACAGCTCGGGGCCGTCGGCTGCCAGCGGCTCGGCCGGCGCCAACTGCCCCGCCCGCCTCATCATCAGCAACTTTTCTCAAGCCAAACAGAAGAGCGGCTTCACGGCCACCCACCCCGGAACGCTGCGCGACCAGTCCAGGCTGGCGCCGGAGATCATCACGGCCACGCAGTACCGCAAGTGCGACGAGTTCCAGACGGGCATTCTCATCTACGAGATGCTGCACAGATCCAACCCGTTCGAGGAGACGCCAGATCTGAAGGAGCGAGAGTACACCTGGGCCGACCTGCCGGCCCTCCCAGTTAGGTCGCTGTACTCCCACGGGTTGCAGCAGCTGGCCAGGTTGCTGCTGACAGTCAACCCGTCGGAGCGAATCCAGATGTCCGAGGCCAGAGCCTGCCTTCAGTGCCTCCTCTGGGGCCCCCGAGAGGACCTGTTCCAGGCCCTGGGCTGCGGCAGCACAGGCCCGATGTCAGGGGCCACGGCGAGCCAGAGGGAAGCCACCCTACAGAACTGGCTGGACCTGAAGAGGACCCTGATGATGATAAAGTTTGCGGAGCGCTCGCTGGACACGGCGTGCAGCGTGAGCCTGGAGGACTGGCTCTGCTGCCAGTATCTGGCCTTCGCCACCACGGCCAGCGTGAGCCGTGTGGTGCACATCCTGCAGCAGCCGCCCCAGTCCCACAACCAGAACCATACCCATCTGGCGCAGAGCAACCATCTGGCCCAGTCACAGCAACTCTAACTCCTCCCCGGATGTTACCATAGCAACACCTCCAACTTCCCCCTGTGCGCTCCATCAGCTGCTGGGGAAGTGCGATGTGAGCTAACAGCTAGCCCTCGCTGTACTTAGCAAACACTGAGAGGTTTGTGTTTTCCCGTCACACCATGCAGCGAGAGACAGAGTCTGGTCAGGCAAACGTTCTCACGATCAGCATCGCAGTGATCCAGTTACCGCGATGTTCTTAAATCAAGCTCGGAAACGAGCTGTCCTGGCCGCCACAGATTGTGGGGTTTTTATCCTCCTATGGCCTGAGAATCAACTTACCAAGCATGTTTCTTAGCTTTTTGCAAAGATGTCATCAGTCATGCACTTGTATTAGTGTTCATCAGTTTGTCCTACAGATTTTTTTTGATTTTTTTTTTTTTGTTAGAGATGAAGCGAAATAATTTAAGATTATTTAAAGTAAAGGTAAGGAACACAGATGTTACAAAAGAAAAGAATAAAAGAAGAAATCTGTGTGTTGAAAACTACCGTGGCAAAGTAGATAATAACTACATCCCACTAAACCCAAAGACGAGCCTCGACCTGGCCTCTAAAACATTACATGACAGGGTACGTTTTTATAAGGATGCACTGATTTAAAATCTTGTGGGTTTCAGATCTGGTTTTTGTACAGCTTACGATTTTAGAAGAATAAAAGAAGACATGGGAGCAGCAAAGAATGAAAGAGTTCTTTATATTAAGAGTAGTAGTGCTAGTTTGCTGTAAAAGTGCTTTATTAATTAAAAAGAAACGAATATTACAGAGGTGACTAAACCCAAGTGGCTTTTGCATTCAATATGGAGGCTAAGTGCGGTTTGCATTAGAAATACATTCATAAGTCCCTATTCCTTGATTTACCTGTTCACCAGAAGGTTTTCACTATTTCCAAATGCTGGGAGGCTGACAGTATGAAAAGGTGAAACCGAGCCACTCACATCCTTGTTTATTGTCACACCCTGAAGAACAAACGCAGACGTTTTAGAAAGTAACTAGCTAACATTTGTGCTTCCGCTGTCAACACCTTTAAAAAAATCACATTACTTTAGTAGCTTAGCATCGTTAGCAACTCGGTAGCATGGTGGGTTCACTAATCAGAGAAAGAGTTACAGACTGGCTGGTCAGTTTTAATTGCGTTGTTACATTTTATCTGAATGCACATGAGTAGAAGCAGGCCAAACCATTTACACACTAAAGTTTGCATCACTCCACGTCTTTAAATGTTGTTTTAAAAAACTGAATCCAACGATTCTCTGCTCACCCTAATTTAGCTTTTTGGTTTCTTTTTGTTACACTGAAATGAAACCGGGACACACCTGCGCTTTGCTCCGACTCCGGCCTCCCCTCAGTGTCTGTGCAATTATTTCATCCCGATGTGTGACTTTTTGTCTCCTCTGTTCATTTCGATGGCACATAAACTGATTGTGTTTCAGCCCTGCAACCTTGGAGCAAGTGAATTTATGAGTGAACAACTTCTTTCGTTTCACAATCTGTAAAAATTTATTCTTTGCAGATTTCTTTCTGTTTTTTTTTTTTTTTTGTTGTTGTTGTTTTTTTTCAAAGTTTTTCCACAGTTGTGAGCTGCGGCGTTTCTCTGTGGACGCCTGAGGGCAGAACGAGACTGAAAAGTCCACAATTGAAGATCTGGGTCTGTTTATTTGGACTGAGTTGCATCCTCCCACTGAAATGTATATCAACATGGTTTTAAAGGTAGGATTTAGAAGTTGTAACCTCAGGAGGCAGGTATTTCATCCTCTCGTTGTGATCCATCCAGTCCTGAAGAAACCTGTTTATTAGCCAGCTTCATTGAAAGAGATCTGGGTTTTTTATTGCAGCCTTTCAAAGCAGGTACACGAGTCCCCAATCCGCCATTCAGATACACAAGTATCATCTTTAACTCCGATTTTTAACGTTTTTTGGTTTTTTTAGAAGTTTGCTTGATGTGCTCTTGTTTGTACAAACTCTGCCGCTGAAGTGTTTCTGCAGGAACATCTAAATGGTCAGAAAAACGAAACAAAGTAGGAGTGATGTTTTTAATACTGCAGTAGAGAATGGAAAGGAACGTGTGTGGGACAGCAATGGTGGCTGGCCGCCTCTATATAGTGAAATGTGTAAATGTAACCTTTCTATCTATCTTAATCCACACACTGTTTTGTCGAGTACGGAGCACCTATATTTCTCTCTAGTCTAGCGGTCATTTAACGCCTTGATGCTGTACATGACATTTCTTTTTTTTTCTCGCATGTTCTGGAGGAAGATTGAAGTGAGTAGCTTGTCACTGTCCCGCACGAACAAACGACCAGAGAGGATCTCGGTTTTCCCGCGCATTAACGCACAGACGCTTGTGTGAGTTCGCCCCGTAAGGAGAAGAACCACTTTTTTTACCTGAAGGAAGTCTCTCGAACCGGCTTTCTTTCAACAAGTTCGGACAATGCGTCGGACGTCTGGTTGCCGGTAAATGCCACTGAGCTGTGCGAGGCTTTTTCTGTGACGACATGTACAAATATGTCCTCTGGCTCCGCGGCCATTTATTGTCGAACAAGTTAGCCGACTTAACAGAACAATAAATATATGTTTTTATACATACAAGCTGTCTTTGAGTCTGTATTGCCTACATTTACGCGCTTTGACATCTTCAAACACAAGTTTGTATTTTTATTTGTATTAGCGTTTTTGTTTTGACCTTTTTTATTTCTTTTTGTTTCTCATTACCATTATATTCCAAACCCTAAGCTAAATTTAATTCAAACATTTCCTTCTAAGTTAACCCCTAACAAGAGGGTCCTTAGTTTATTAAATATACCAACAATATTTTAAATAGATAACCTAAACAAGTAAACAGATGTAGAAGATTAGATTTGACCAAAAATGAAATGAAATGTTCTTATGAGCAGAGAAACATCCGAAAGTTGGGGGGGTATTTAAAATGTAAAGGTTTCTTCTGTGGCCACCAGGGGGAGACATTCACAAAGCAGAGGAAAACTTCCCTTCTGATGAGCCTCTTTACTCAGTTCTGTTGTTTACTTCCAATAAAATACATCACATCCCCATTTTCTTGCAACACAAATGCAGAACTTGTTCTTCATGAAAGGGAGGAAATGTCATTGGCATAAATTAATAATGCTCCACAATTCTACCTTGTTCTGTACTATCCTAAACCCTATTCTTTTAGGTAAGGAATTACATTTTAGTTGACCAAACTTGATTTATAAACTATACAAACTACAACCCCACACAAAGCAGATTAGTTGCATATCTTGAAATCAGGTCTTAGAATCTGATCATACAGAAGGAAGGTCCCACCTTTTCTGAGGAAGTACACCAACTACAATTTTATTTTATTTCTATGTATGATATCCAGTCAATATCTGTTCATGATGACAAGTGGTTAAAAGCTATCCGTCTAGGGAAGGTTAGCCAATTGTATCAAGCCATGGATTTTGGTAAAATCCATCATTTTGTGACAGTCCAAAGGAAAGCTTAAGGAAAGGTCTTATATGCAGGCACACAAAAACACAGAAGCACTTACCCATGTTCAAGGGGGAAAAAAGTTAATCAAGTTTTGATTAACAATGAATAAGTGTTTCCCAAAATTATCTGTTCGTTAAATGACTCCCAAACGACTGGTTGTATGAGTATATCAATTAAATCTAGCTCATCAGAAAAATAATAGCATCCTCATTCAACCTGGTGGTGATTGGCTAAAAGAAATTAGCCTCAGGGAATAATCAAAGAAAAGTCCAGGAATGAAATGGCCCAATGGCTTTATTGCACAGGATCAATAATGGGCCTGGATTTTGTCTCAGTTTCCAGTTTGCTGCTGGAGGTTTACCCACTAAAGAAACATTAGAAGTATCGTCAGCATTAGACATGGATTTTTACTGGCAGCTGTGAAACCCACACAGTGGTTGTTGTTTGCTACATAGATGTTCTGTTGAGTTGTTTGCAGGAAATACTGATCTAGTTTGTAGTAAATGTTTGAATTTCTTTCCCCTTGCAAACCAGATGTATTCAGCCACAGATTATTAGATTTTGAATTAATTCAGGGAAATATGTTACTTCCAGTTGAAGAAAAAGAGCCACATGGTGTTTGTTTTTGAGGGAGCGTCAGTCAAACTTAACAGATTCCTTTTGATGGACCAGATATGTCGGCATATGACAATAAAAAAAATAGAACAGCATCAAAGATTTTATTAGTTTTACCATTTGGAATCCCAAAATTTAAATTATCTGTGATGATCACAGCTTAAAAATATTTCCTCACATTGTTAGAAAATACTTTACTACAAAAATGCAATTTTATGATCACATAATGACTGAAAGGTTGTGCAGACATGGCTGAAACAACTTGCTGTTCTCATTGCGGTCTTATCTAAGCATGGTAATGGAAAGGTTAGCGGAAGAATAAATTGTCAGAGAGATTGATAACTGCAGCCTAGTTATGTTGGTTGTGGTGTTTGTGTTTCTTGCTTCATTTTGCTCTGCAAATAATAAAACCGACACCTGTGATTCCGCTGAATCCTCCCTGACAGCTCAGGTCCCAGAAAGAGGGAGAAGGTGAGGGAAGACCCCGAAAATTGGAGGGTCTCCCTCGAAACTCTCACATCCCTCCCCCATCCTGGTTGTCCCGGTGACTGTGTTGCGTAATCCAGGCGTATATTGTGTGCGTGTGTGTTTGTGTGTGTGTGATGAAGCATCTCCTTCTCAGTGCAGCTTCTGTGTGTTTGCCTAAACTGATCATCAGCAGCAGCAGTGGGAGGCGGTGGAAACGTTCCTTTGCAGCCCGGCTCAGGTTGCGCTGCAGGGAGGGAGGGACCTGCACACTGTGCTGATCTGCAACAGGGAGGCACCAGGCAGCAGAAATGGACCTCTGAGTGCACTGGAGAAGCCCAGAGCCTACTCATCCTCTGATGCACTGATAAAGAAGAAAAGCGAACACGGCCACCACCACCCCATATCCTCTCTGTAGGGGCAAGTAAAACCAGAACACCGCCGGAGTCGCTGGATGGAGAGAGGCTGAATCAGGGAGAGCGGTGGAGTTGCTCTCCTCCTCCTCCCCTTCCTCTCTACACTGCACCAAAGGAAAAGCCCGGGTAAGGTCCTTTCACACACAGCCTGTTTCCTCCTGCTGCTGCTTTTGTTGACATAGATGGGATTATCTGTAAGCGTGTGGAGCATTAACCACACTCCTTAACGCATCCCCTTCCTTTCTCTGCTGTCTGCCACATCCAGTGGGTTCACATTATACTATAGGAAGCATGTTGCGAGAAAGCACTGATGTTTCCAGATGTGGAGATCCTGGGTTGCAGCCTCCTGTTACTCAACTCCTGCTAGAGCAACTTAATGCAGTTCAGATATGCTCTCCGGTGCAACCTGCTGCCTCTTGAACTCACCCAATTAGTCAGTATGAATTAATATCTGTAGAAATCCAGTTTTTCTCTGAAGAAGTAATGAAAACGTCCCAATTGAAAACTACCAAAGTTAGCACATCCATCTAACCTGGTGGACCAGGCAAGGAGAGACGCCCTAATCAATGGGGAGCATGGTAACTATGGAGATTATGCTTATGTATTTAGAAGACGGTTTTATCCAAAGTGACTAACAATATAGGCAGTAGCACAAAGGGTCTTGCCTAAGGACCCTCACTGAATGCTGTTGGTGTATATCCTTGCTTGGATTTGAACCCAGACCCAACCCCATTGAGAAACATGTTAGTGGCAGCGTGGTAGTCGCAGATGGATGCAATTAAAAACGAACAGTGTTAGAACGGCCCTGCCATATAGAGTTTTAATAAAATACATTCCCGCATGTGGTTTTAATTACCTAGATAAAATGTAAAAAAAAAAAAGAAGTGGCAGGCGTATCAAAATTTTTATCAACAATTTTTAGATGCGGGATTGTGCTGCACTGATTCTAAACAAGTATTGTGCTTTAGTGGGACATTTAACCATCTAGCCCCTCAAGAACACTATGGTTCTGTAGTAAGTTGACCTCACAACAAAAGCCAAAGAACTTGTGAAGAGGCTTGCTGAAGCTACGGAGAACATTATTCACAGTGAAATTAGTCATGCACAGACATGGGCTGAAAGGCCACTCTGCACTGAGGAAGCCATTGCAGTTTGTAAAAGCACACAGTGAAGAAGATCCTCATTTGTGAGGACAATTCACGGGGTCAGATGAAACTGAAGTGGGAATGTTTGAACTTAATGACCATTAATACGTTTGGTGGACAAAAGCCTCGGAATACAATATTTTAAATTATTAGGAGAATTGGGCTCGGAAAGCAGTTTGGTTGATGTATGCGATTGAGGAATAGTTGAGAATGAGTTAGAGGGCTGCTTGTATGACATCTGGTCTCACCTGATAAAAGCACCTTCCTTATTCATCTCCTACATCATTCTTGGGAAAACAAGGACTTTTTCTAGGCTCCTCTAACAACAGCCAGATTTCTGGATCACACAGTTTGTACCAGTAGGAGTACATCAGGGTGAAGTGTGCTGATGCATCTTTTCTGTGCGCCCTAAAGCTAGAGGTGTTTGGGTTTGGCATGCAGCTTCAGTTGGCGTTGGATAGCTTCTTAATTTCTGCGCCGCTCTTTCAGGTTGTTTAAATACGACCCTTTAGAAGTTAATTCCTCTACCTTTATTCCTCTTGCAATCATCTCAGCTATTCCTTTAACACGCACTCCCCCACCAACACACACACACACCTCCCCTTCCTGTGTGAACTTGGAAAAAGTGTCATTATGTATTATTACATCAGGAATGGACTTAGATGAGCACTGGAGGTGTGAGTCCTCAGAAGCGCGTTTAGACCATCGACATTATAAGACTGGGCTGTCCTAACGGTTGGCTGGGGTCTTAATGTATCCCAGCTAATATTTCAATGATAGATCATGAGATCACTTTCCTTTTTTTTTCTTTTTTTACTCTGTACGCCTGTGAGTGCCATAGATTGCTGCCAAATGTTGCTGCAGCTCTCATTTTCGAAATGCTTGTAGTTGCAGCAGCAGATTTTCCCCTTTGTGAGGAATTTGGCCTAGCAGAGGGGGTGCACAGCGTGAAAGGGAACATATACACATAACAGTATTTAAATAGAAACAAGTAAACAAACAAACAATAACAAAAACAGAAACAAACAAAAAACACAAAGAAACCAAAAAACTAGCTGCTACTAGATCGCTCCTGAAGCATCCTTGGGAAACTGTGAAATGGCAAATGAATCATACCTGTGGAGATATAATTAGCAGAAAGCAGAGCAAAGACAGCAATGCATGTGGCACATAACACATCAATAAATATGAGGCAAACTTGGTGTTATTAATAAACAGATCGGCACAGTTAAAGTGTTGTGATCTCTATATTGTGTGATTGTGCGTGAGCATGCAGATATTGTGATGCAGGTATTACATGAATTATGCTCAGCCATGGGTACAAAGGGCCACTGCCACCCCCTTCCCAGAGCCCAGAGCGAGCAGAGGAAGCACAAGGTCCAGGACACTGGGGCCACGCAAGGGCACAGAGATCAGACAGCTCACCGCAGGGACACCAAGCACACGCCCAGAGGACCGCAGAGGGGGCCCGGGGTAGAGCATCCCGCAGCCACGGAGTACAGCCCTCAGGGTACCAGGAGCAGAACCCTACCCGTGACGCCAGGCCCCGGCCGCCCAGCGCCCAGCAGAGAGCCCGCCCGACACCCGACAGAGATAGGCGACCTAACAGAGACCCCAGAGCACACCGCCTAGTTAGAGGCCGGCAGCGACCCACCATCATGCCGGCACGTCCAAGGCCACCTGACCCACCCAGGCACAGGTGAACCCCACAACCAGCCCCAGCCCCATCCCCTAACCCCCACCCGGGCAACTCAGTGAACAAGCAAAAGACAGGCAGCCGCCGCCCCGGGCCCCACAAAGGCCCCATCCACTACCGTGCAGCAGCACCACCCACGGGTCACCAATGCAGATCCCCAGACCAATTACACGGCGCACCAACCGGGAGCTATCCAACCCCTGTACCCAGATGCGTGCCCCCCGCCCCAACACCAAGATCCCCCCACAGCCAACTCCAGAAAAACCTAGAGCAGTTAGACAATGACCCACCAACCCCGCTAAGTGATAGAGCTAATTAGAGATGAGCAGAGATTGCAGGTATCAGTCAAAAAATGTTTTGAAGAGGCAAACATTGTTTCAATACTGAAATGATGTAATAGAAGGTACCTAAACTGATTAACAGATAAGTTATTTCTCTTTTTCCAGTTTAGGAGAATAGTTTTCTTTGTAATACATAGGGCAGTGAGTACTATAGGTGATAAATTAATTGCTGGTACCACCCTGGTTACCCAATAAGCATAGTGTGGGGCATGCTGGAACATCACATTTAAACCACACTGAGAGATCCTGACAAACCTCAATCCAGAATGCCTGAACTGCTGCACAGTACCATGCCGCATGCAGATAATCATCAAGTGTGTTATCTTTGCACTGTGAGCAGATACTTGTATGTTTAAGACCCATCTTGAACATCCTTTGTCCTGTGTAATGAGTTCTGTGAATAATCTTGTATTGTATAAGTTGTAGATTTGGGTTTCTTAGGTATCTAAAGATCACAAAAACTGTGATCTGATTCTAACGATAAGTCCATATCCCATTTTAAAGATGGTAAAGAAATGGAATCCTCTATCTTGGATAATGCGAGAGGTATTTTGGGGAGCAAATGTTTAAGAATTCTGCTACCCTGCAAGGGAGTTGTAGATCCAGTTCCTCAACAATGTACTTGTCATTAATTACTGCTTTTATTTGTTGGTATTCTAAGAATCTGTTGATACTTATGCATATAGTGTTATAAGTGTATCAAATGAAATAAATTTACCATGTTGAGCTATGTGCTCCAGAGTCTTTATTCCTTTGCAGGAAGTCAGGGTTGTTCCAAATGGGTGTTAATTTACATGGAAAGAGTGAGGATTTTGTTATTTTAAGAAATTCCCACCAGGCTGTCAGAGAGGAGCTAATGTCGATGATTTTAAAGAATTTATGATGTTTAATGCTCGGGCTAATAAATAGTAAATCACAGATTTCCAGATTATCACAGAATGTTTGTTCTATATCCATCCATTCTTCATCTCATGGGTTACTTTTAAACTAATGTGAGATGCATTGCAATCTATTAGCTACAAAATAGTGCTGAAAGTTTGGTAATTCTAAACCACCACAATCTTTTCCTTTTTGAAGCATTTTAAGGCTGATTCTTGTTGGTTTGTTTTTCCATAAAAATTTGGAGATATAGGAGTTTAGTGACTTAAACCAAGCAGAGTATGGCCTTTTGGGAATCATTGAAAATAGGTAGTTTACTTTAGGAAGGACCATCATCTTTATGGTGGCTACTCTGCCGATGAGTGATATAGGCAGGGAATTCCACATTTGTTGGGTTGTTAATCTCATAAGTGGTAGCTTTAATTTGCTAGTGTGATCCGGGGCAACACTTGACACTTGATAGATCATTTTTGCTTTGGTTCCAATTTACTGGTCAGGTAGTTGAGATTAAAACATCCCTCCAGTACACTTGACTTTCCAGTCCGATTATGACTGAGACATGGTAATACAGGAATATGCTTTAAGCTATATCATTCTATATCGATTCTGAATGCATATTTCCTACAGACTCCCACAGCTCAATCTTTCGTAACCGTACCTGTAATGTTTGTAGAAAAAAATCCCCCAGCATAATGTCACTCCCACCTTAGTTCAGTTAATGTTACTTGTTAAATATTCCTCCACGGTTAATTTGTGGATACGTATAACCAAAGTAATTGTGCCTTTCGAGAAACCTTTTTCCTAGTGATTGCTCCCCAAAGGTCAGATTTGTTGAAGGAACGATTTATAATTTTCAACAGATTTTCTTACTAGGGCCACGAATCTCTACATCTCCCCCAGAGCTACCATGGACCTCTTGGCTGCCTGTCTGATTAAAGCCGCCCTTGCCAATCCAGTCAGCCAGTTTAGGTGGTCATTAAACTGTGGATTGACAAGCCCAGACTTATTAAGTGCCCTCTTTAAATCCTTATATGATTTAAGCCATTCAACAATAATAGAGCAAGAAAAAAAGAAGAAATACAAAAAAAAAGGATTTCTAGAAAAGCACCCGGGGTTCTCATTGTTACATTTACTGTAAGTTATTGTGTTACCTAGTTTGATGAACATTATTGGTCCTGCAGATGAACACATTAAAACGTTTGAACCTTTTCTCCTGATATTGGTCTAATAAGGGCCACTTTTTAAATTATTATTATTATTTAATTATTACAAGTAATCTGACTTAAATACATTTTAGTTAGGCTATTTTAACCGAGATATTTACCAGTTATTATCAGCAGACCTTAACCAAAAGTTGGGACTCAGAACAATAACAGAACTGTTAATCTGGTCAATCTTAATGTATCTTCCCAGAGATAATCATTTACCTTTTAAGGCTCCCTGTATAAAGTTGTGACGGATATCAGCCTAACCAACAGATTCAAAGCCACCAGGCCATCCTGGTGGTCAAAATATGTTTTTATTGAGACGTTGTGCTGTCGGGTTTCCATTTCGATTTGCGGGTTAACTCTCTTTGCGCATACTGAGATAAGATTTGTGTTTACTATTAGCTTTACAGATCTGTTAAAGCTCTTAAGGAGAAATGGGGGTGTATACATCCTGCATGTTCCTCAGTACATGCAGGCTGATGAAGAGGATGAAAAAGCCAGAGAAAAACTCTCAGGGACAGTTAAAGCATCTGTCAAGAGAAAACTGTTCTTTCTGTCCTTCTGGTCCTTTCAGCATTTAGGGGCCTGTAATAGATCGGTTGCCATAAAATTCTGAAGCTTTAATGGTGCTCAGATGATTGGCTCCAACAGCTGAAGTCATGAATTACCTTTAGAATGCCGTTTCCATATAACTTATATAAATGTATGCAGGCTTCAGACGGATGATAGGACTTTCCTGATGCTGTAAGGGTTTTGCTTTGAGTTAGCCCAGGAGACCAATGCATTGTTATCTTATAGCCCTACTAGATTCTTCAGTGGTGGGTTGCCTTGCAATTTAGGATCATCATTCCAGGAAAAACAAACAACCATTTTTCTAGGGATTGTTTCCAAATTTTTGAATTATCCCCAATCTCAATCTTCTAACCTCTCATTTTTTAATTGTTTTGGGCCAGTGAGCCAGGTTTCTCACAGAGTTCTGAGCTATTAAACCCCAATTGTTTTGTTTGTGTGTTAGCGTTCTTATTATTTACCTCATTATTTTCTGCTTTAACTCTTGAGATGTAGCTGTTTTTGGCTCTGTAATGTTTTGTTTTTTTATTGCCTGCCTTGAATAAGCCCAAATCCTTGTTCTTATTAATTGTCGATCTTAAAAGAGACATGTATTGTACTTTCGTTCTTTCTAAACCTTTCCAATTTTAGAGAAATTTGGGTTATAAGAAAAGGGTTTCTTGAAAGTCAGAACTAAACATTCCGTAATATTATATATCATTTTACGCAAACTCACAAAAGACAAAAATCCTGGTAAGGATTTTACACTTACATTAAAAAAAATCTTTCTTACTTTGACATCATGATAAAATTCAAAGATAACCCAACTAATATCACGAAGAGAATGTGGACACGTTTGATTCATCATTTGGTTGAGTTTCCATATACCTGATTATCACTGCTCATCTCTTCACACAATCATATGCAAGTATAAACAACATGCAACGGTGCATCCATCATACTTTTTTAGTAAGAAGATGGTCTTTGTGTCTGATGAACATATGTTTTTTGTGTGAACATGCGTTTCAACCATAGCACAACAGAAAAAGAGCTTTGGAGGATGCTGGAGAGAGAGAGGACCTTTCACTTTGGTGGAACAAGGCTTGTACCTAAAGGATCTTAAAGGCCACTCAGAGAGGAAGACTCCATCATACCAAAAGTAATGTAAGCTGTAAATATGAATTTTATGCAATCTTTTCAAATGTGTCAAAAAGGGAACTAGATGTTTCTCTTATCTACTGGTTTGGAGTGAATAAACCAGGCGATGCATCGCTGCAATGAACAGAAAGTAGTAGAATACGTTTACTTAATCCAAGTCAGTGAATGTTTTTCAGAAAAGCAAAAAAATAAAATAAAAACACCTCATGCGAAAGTAAAACACTTTTGCTAAATTGCAGAAGTTATTTGAATATTTCCATTTCCATCAAGCTTTTCTAATGCGATGGTTCAAAATGCTCACAAAAAAAAAAAAAAAAACTCCAGTAGACACCCAGATTGCTGTTTGTAAATGAACTCGGGGATCAGAGTGACTCTCATTACTGTTATTGAGGTAATAGGAGGTTCGCGTCTAATATATCTTACATGTGATGGATGGATATTCCAAGGCTCTGAGTAGCAGGTTTATTGTTTTCTATTAGAGAGATTGTGATGTCCTGCTGGTGTGTGCAGATTTGTTCCTCTTTTGGGGCCAACACTGACATTTAAACACCTGTTCCAGTGGGATGCTTTTCTTACTTAAACCGTGCATAAGATAAATAAAACCAGAAGGTTAAAGACCAACCGGGTTCTCAACACAGCAAGGTGGGTGCAGGAAAGAGACTGTGGGTGTGAGATCACAGCAAGGCGGTGATGCAGTTAATCTAATCATGATGTCATTTGAGGAAATTTAGAGCCAAACTGATTGATCAGGTTGTCGAGAAAGTGAGCGGGAGAGAGGAGAAGGAGAGGCAGAGCTGCTCTCTCTTCCTCCCACTCGCAGTGTTCCTTGCTTCTCTTCCATCACAGACAGATCGTTAATTGTTTCTTTGACAGCAATCATCTAATTTGGGCTAAGAAAAAAACTTTTGTCTTTGCAAGTTTTTTTCCATAAAACCTTGCTAGCATTTATAATTATTCATGCTTGTTCCAAGTGTTGTGCTCATAACCCAGGTTGGCTATACAGTATCATCATATATCAGTATTATTATTTAGCTCGAGGGGTCTTTTTACCTACGATTGAATGAGATCATCTGCTGTGAGGGATAAAACACAATCAAGGGTTTGCAGGTCTTAAAGTGACAAAATGACGAAAACCCTCGGAATCAAATTTAGCGCTGTACCGTTGCAGCTTTGTCTCAATGAACTAACTCAGTGAAGGTGTGCTCATAAGAAAATCTGTTGTACAAATGTTTTCCTTCAGCATGGACGGAAAAGTTTCTAAATGTAATTTAAACTTAAAAGAGAGTTTGCTCGTTAAGGAATTATCATGTTCAGCTTTGAAAATTGGTTTTAGAATGTGTTTCAGTTTTTACGTAATAACATTTTCAGAGTATCGGACCTCCAGTCTTCATTACTACAATTTGAGAAGCACCTTCTGCCTTACATGAAAATTTTAATTGTAGTTATGGGGTCTCAAGTTAAAAGCTCTCAAGTTTATATCTACCTATAATCTCATAACATTTTAACCCAATTCAACAAGTAAAAGCAACAAGTAAAAGAATATAAAAATAATCCTGCAATGATTAGACTTTAAATGACTCCGGATTGTTATGCTGCATAAGAGAAAAGACTTAAGGCGTCAATGTATCAGAGGATAAGATTTATCTATGATTGATCAATTGACTTCCACAATATAACAGGATCTGAGAAGAAATGAACAGAATTCCCTGGTTTTGTCTTCTTTTGGTTCTATTTCTGTTCTAGTGTAATCTGCTTCTAGGTTGTAGAGTTGATGTACATAGTACCTATGTAGAGACCCAGGAGAAGATTCCCTCCCTGTTAAAGATTATTTTTGCTTGCCTAATGACACATCAGGAGCATGTCAGTGGAGCACTGCAGAAGCCTCTTAAGCTGGCCAGGATGGGTTGTGTTCCCCAAAGCGTTTCGTAAAAAAAAAAAAAAAAAACCTGCAGCCCTCCCCCTGTTTTTCTATATATCATTAGCGTAATGCTCCCATTCCCCCCAAGCTGCTGAGATATGGGGAGTTTCCAACAAACAGGGAGGAGGGAGGAGAGGCAGAATGAGTCACACAAAGGCCAGCAACCATCTTTTTTCAAAGCCGTTCACTTTTGCATGGGAGACAGCGATTTAGAAAACAGTTCCTTTAAGCCTTTTCAAAAAAAAATATTGCTAAGGAGAACAGTACCGACATATATGTGCACAATAAGCACGGAGTGGGTCAGTTACTGTTTAAGTGTGCATGGCGTGTCACTCAAATCAGTTCCTCTCTGCTTGTTCCCAGAGTGCGTGCACCAAAACGATCTAAACCATTAAATAGTCTCCAGAATACTGTCATGTATTCAGTGTTTGTGGAAGAATTGTGTAAAGACGAGCCTTGCAAGTTAAAATAAACAACCTCCACAGAAAAAAGGGTAACTAAAAAAAATAAGTAAATCTGAGTAAAAACCAAAAATAGGGACATTTTAACAAAACTGCGTTTGGATGGTGTTTTGTTCGTGGAGTGAACCAGCGCATCCTAAAGACGGGAACTGGAACCAGACAAAAAACAATAGAGCAACCTTAAATGTCTCCACCATCAAGTCAACAACATTTTAGAAAGAAAAAAACGTCCTACTTTAACAAGCTCACTACATTCAACTACTGCAGACAGACTGGGTTCCTATTGGTTCAGGAAACTGGAGAATGAGAAAAAATAAATGTTATCTGTAGACTATAACCCTTATGTACTATTTGAAATAGGGGTCCTGATACAAGTGTTTTACTTTCGCTGCCATAATGGTATTGCAGTTTTTAGTATTACAATATTACCATGAATCATAAAGATTCTTCTATAGTGAGGAACGTAAGAAAAGGCTTGATTAAATCATATTACTAAGAGAACAGTAAGTTACAACAAAAGTTAAAAGACAAACTCATCCATTTCTTATTAATCTATGGGTTAAATAACTATTAAACTTTCTTTAATTCTCTTTTGCAATGGTGGCGCGAGTCAAGCGCTACAATGGACTGCTTGTGTTGGTGTGCTGATATCAGCAGCTTTAGATGTTGGCCAATATAATCCGATATTTGTTTTTCAGCTGATAGCGAACTGATATCGGATAACAATATCAGATCGGGACACCCCTAATTTTAAATATCACAATTTGAAACCTGCTTGCTGAAAGTTTAGAATTTGCTCTCATTCAAAGTGATAAGGATTTCAAGAATCAGATGATGAACACAAAGAAAATGTTGTGATTATACATAAGTGATTAGACAGGTTTTCACAGACACATTTTTAAAAGGCTGCCTCTGTGGAGTCAATGCCTTGCTACCATTACATCCGACTCAATAGAGACGGCTCTAAAAACCATGACATTAACCTGTGCTTGAATCTGATCAAAAATCCTCCAACTCATTCTGATGTCTGCTTTTTGCATCATCCTCTGAAACAGGAAGTTAATGAAAAGAGAAATAAAAAAAACACAGATTTAAAGAAAAGGTTTTACGGAGAAAAACAGGGACTAAAAACTCCACCAGTTTTTATTTTTTTATTTTTTTACAAAAACAAATTACCTGAGCATGAAATGCCAGAATGGATAAATACATTTAAGCAGAAAACCGATTGTCCCATGAACAATGTCTGACGGTTAGTCTGGCCCTTTTATTCAGCTGGTTGTTGGGTCCATGTTGTTGTGCTTCTTCAGGCAGCGACGGATGTCAGAAAGCATTCAAGGATTCAAGGATTCTTTATTGTCATCACATCACATGTGGTACATGAGGTGGAACGAAATTGTAATCCCACGGTCCAGTTTACATCATGAAAGCAATCCTAAAATAGCTAAAAATAAGAAGAATATAATAAAATATAAGAAATATAAACTAATAAGATTGGTAAACTCAAAATATACAAAATTTAGGAAGTTGGACATAGCAGCAATGAAAATCCGGAGTGCAAATTTGCTGTAGAAGCATGGATGGTTCAGTGAAGTGACATGTAAAAGTGAAATATTAAAGTGATTAGTTCCGGTTAAATAAAAAAGTGTTTTTAATTTGTGATTTTCCTTGCGGCGTGCTTAAGAGTCTTACAGCTTCTGGAACGAAGCTGTTTCTCAGTCTGGTGGTTTTGCACTCGCTCCGCAGCTTCCTGCCTGAGGGGAGCGGGATAAAAAGTGAGTGTGCTGGGTGTGTGGGGTCCTTCATGATGCCGGAGGCCCTTTTCCTGCATCTGGAGGTGTAAATGTCTGTGGTGCTGGAGAGGCTGACTCCAACAATCCTCTGTGCAGCCTTCACCACTCTCTGCAGGGCTTTCCTTTCTGCAGCAGAGCAGCTTCCATCCCACAGGTTGATGCTGGAGCACAATACGCTCTCCACAACACATCTCTATAAGGAGATGAGGACTGGGCTCCCGAATCCAGCTCTTCTCTACCTCCTGAGTAAGTAAAGCCGTTGGTGCGCCTTCCTGACCAGAATGTAAATGTTGTTCCTCCAGGTGAGGTTGTCGGTCAGGTGTACACCCAAGTACCTGTAGCTGTTGACCACTTCCACCGCAGATCCTCCAATGTGCATGGGGAGGTGGGCATACTTCTGAAGTCCACAATTGTCTCCTTGGTTTTCTTTACATTGATGCAGAGGTTATTCTCTCTGCGCCAATGATCCAGGTGTTCCACCTCCTGCTTGTAGCTGGACTCATCACTGTTTTTGATGCATCCAACCACTGCTGTGTCGTACGCAAACTTCACAATATGAGAGCCTGGATGGATAGGCGAGCAGTCATATGTGAGCAATGTGAACAGGCGGGGTCTCAACACACAGCCCTGAGGGGCCAGTGCTGAGGGTAATGGTGGGGAAGGAGATGTTGTGAATCCTCACAAACTGCGGCCTGTTGGTCAGGAAATCCAGGACACAGTTGCAGAGGGAAGAGCTCAGTCCAAGTGAGGAGAGTTTTTTTATTAGGGTCTGAGGAATCATGGTGTTGAACGTGGAGGTGAAGTCCACAAAGAGCATACGGACATAGGAATCCTTTTGCTCCAGGTGGGTGAGGGTAGTGTGGACCATGGAGGAAATGGCATCCTCTGTGAATCTATTTTTCCTGTATGCATACTGGTGTGAATCCACATTGACATTGATGGTGGCATGAAGCTCTCATAGTATTTCCGTCCTATTGTCCTCACCGGTCATCAATGACACATTAACAGTAATTATGGTTAAAGGAAAAGTGATTTAGATTGACAGGTTGAAGAAGGAGAGGAGCTTTTTTTTCTCCAGGCTCGCTCCAGTATGACTGATGCTGTTGTCCATTGAAACCTCTGCCATCAATCTATGGTGGGAATTTTTTTCAACAGTTTTTGTTTTCTGTTGGATGTGTTCCTGCAGGCCTCCATGAGACATCATGTCCTCAGCTGAAAGTGAGGATTTATCAGGATACCATTTGAGTGGTAAGTAGATTTCATAGTTTTTAATTGCTGTATATTCTTGGTGCATCTGTAAAACGTTGTGGAATCTGTGATTTTTCCACATTTTTGCTTGTATGGGAGCATGAAGAAATGGTTATATGTTTGTCTTGTCCCACAGTTACGTCTGAAATATGTGTCTCTCTCACTTTTGGCCTTGTTTCTCCTCCCACCGATGCTGTATGCCGTCCCCATTAGAACGTGATAAGCCTTTGTCTTTAATTAGCTGAGCCATTTCAACCTGCCAAACCTTGTTGAACATACCTCCAAATATTTGATGTAGGCAGACTTAATCTGTCTTGGCTGTTTTCTAAAGTCTGCTCAGAGACAGTGAATCTCAATAAAGGTATTCTTCTCAACTGTCAGTCATCGAATGTTGCAACCTCTGAGAATATTTGTAGAAGAGCCATCAGAGCAGCTTTGACTGATTTGCTTTTCTGTGTTTCAGTGGTCCGCAACCCACCAGGCTGGGAGGTGGGGATTTACCTAGTGGGCTTCTTTGTGCTGCTTGCTGGAGCCGGACTAAACATCTGGAAGCTGTGGAAGTCTGGAACCTTCCCTGCACCTTCACCCTTCCCCAATTTTGACTATAGATATCTGCAAGAAAAATATGGTACATCCTTCTCAGAAGTCAGACAAAAGGTGTGTTTATGTTAAGAGTGATTAACTTAAATTCGAATCAATTACAATCCTTAGCTTAGCTATTCCTCAATATGACCCAATCTATTGTTGTATTAACATAAATGCAGAGTTTACAATTGAAAAATCAGTAGTTTTAAGGCACTGTACAAAATTTCACTGCGTTTCAGCAATAATAAATTATTCACACTGGCATTGTAACAGTCATCCACTTACTCACCCGCCAAGGATGTTCTGGACATAATTGGTGTCAATGTTTCTTGACACTTGACACTGAGTTTGTCATTCCAAATCTGATGCAACACACACAATTGCTCTTCAGTAAACAGTTTGATGTAGAACAGTTTGCAGACTTGCTAGGCTATCATGAACACATTTGTCACCTGTATTGATAGTACTCATTGATTATTTGGAAAATCATTTTCTATTTAAGTACGATGCCAGTTGAAGGTACCTTGGGAAAATGTACATTAGAAGTTCAGTTGCTTAAAATCTTGGTTATTTTGTTATTTATTTTTTTTACGCTATTAAATGTAGTGGCTAGTGTTTCAGCTGCTTTCTACGTAAAGTTCTCAATTACACAAACAGCTCCCCAATCAGGTCACTCGCAGATAATATCTCTCAATCTCTTTTTTACTATAAATACTAATGTGAAGAGTGAAAAAAAACTGTGACTGTTCTGGAACACACAGATTCTTTAGAGTTTTTATTCCATGTGCACAAAAAGGATGAATTTGTCCCCCATACAAGACTGGGACATCCTTCAAATCTTAAATGGTTTAGAAATAAAGTAAACATTTTCAGTAAAATAAAATGTTCTAGAAATAGTTATCATTTTTGGTAAAATTAATAATATCAGTCTTTTACATTTTTTATACAGACAGTTGTTAGAACGATGTTAGGTTGATATTATAACTATTTCATTTTCTTTCCCTCCTGGAAGAGAGTGGCAGCAAACAACCACCGGCGCACCTCCACCACCGCTAGTCGCAAACCCAGCCTGGCCCTTGGTGACACCCCAGACGCGTTCAGGGAACTTGGCCACCTGGAGCTAATGAGCAGGGAGCTGGACCCAACAGGCATGGCTCAGCTCAACCGCTCCGTCTCCAACGACTCACTCAGCTCCATTTCCTCCATCGCAAACAACTTCGGCCATGACTTCACCGTCGGCCAACTGGAAGTGACCTTAGAGTTCGATGCGTCTCGACAGCTTCTTCACCTCACTCTGCACCAGGGAAAGGACCTACTGGAGAAGGAGGAAGGGGTATTCCCTGGTTGCTTCATCAGAGTGTCGTTGGGACCAGAGGAGCTCAATGTGGGGGTGACGAGGGTAAAGAAACTTCTGTGCTCTTGCATTTCACACCCCAATTATTCTGTTTCGTTGCATATATCTCGTTGCTGCATATCTGATGCAAAAGTATTTTATTTTTGTTACCAGCTATGGCACGCTACTGTGGAATAAAAAAAAAAAGGTGAAAATATTATAAGGCATGGATGCAACAATGCCACAAAATCCTGAAGCTACAACCTTTCTTGTTCAAGGGCTCATGCTAAACTATGCAGCCACTCCATCTGCACTGATAAAGAATAAATCACTTCAAATTGTTTAAAAAAAAGTGAAGCAAACCCAACTGAAGGACTCAGCCCTAAATTAAATTGGTATAAATTCTGATTTGCTCACTTAAGATAACTCACAGATTCCATAAAGGGTCTTAAACGTCTACTGTTAACCTAAAATATAAACTGTGAGTGAAGCTTATTTAAAATATAAGGTTCTACTATCTTGTCTTAGTCAAAAAACAAGCCTTTTACTCCTTTCATCCTAATGTACACACCGTTTAAAATGGAGTTACTGTTATTTTTCACATGCATTGGTTTTACATATAAACCACAAGCTAATAAAATCTAGGTCTTAAGTCCTGAAACAGACTTGATTGTTTACTTTTTAAAGATGAGAGGCGTTTTCTGTTATCCTTGTACAAAATATATTTTTCAAATAATTGATATTAAAATAATTTAGTATGTTTTATTCCTTTATATTGCGCAATTTATGTGTCATTAGCATTTTTAGCATCACCAAAGGGCTTACTAGATAACACTGGGTCCAGATTGGAGCCTGAATTCCCTCTATGACACTAATTTGTCCCTTCCGGCCAGAAGATCTGCCACGCTGCCTAAAACGACAGGATTTTCTGGTCTGACAGAGCAGTCTGTTTCATATGCTGCACTCACTACTCCTTGGGGAGTTCTAGTCTGGAAGCTGGATTTCATGTTGTTTTACTGTTATCACAGACAAATAAACGACTGCAGCTCAATTCGCTCAGTTTGCCACTACAGATGCAGCCTTCACGGTGAGTGGTCCGTTTCCTGAGTCCGTGTTTTCATTAAGCTTTTACATCCGGAATTAGATTCCATCTTATTAGGTTTCCTTGTGATGAACTATATTTATCACTGTTTAAAATATTTAATTCCGTCCTTCCTACAGCGAATAATTATTAATTATTCATATTACAAGTGAATGTGACATTGCTCCTAATAAGAGATGAGTCACTATATTACATGTTTATATTAATAAACAAAATTAAACTATCTATAATCTCTTGTATTGGCAGTTAGCATGATTATTGTGGTTACTTACGGTAACATCAATCTCTGCATTCCTTACAAAGCGCAGGTTGCTGTACAAACATAGCCCCACTTTAAACCTGTGGTACTTCTTACATAAAGCAGCTCAAGATGACCAGAATGACTTTGCTGTAATATGTCTAAACCTCCTGTTATGAAGCCGCCTAGATGAACAAACTACATGACTGCAACAAAAATTGAGTTTTCTTCTTTTTAACAAGCTTCTTAAACCTTCTTCATTCTGTGACAACTTTTGTAGAAGTGACCTTTTTAGTGCTGCATTTACAGCTAAGAAAATAAAAACCCAATGGTTTCACTAACAAATTTCCTAATGTATGCTGTGTTACCATAATTTAAGATTCTGAAAAAAAGGAAATGATCTGTTCCTAACTGTTGGGTTTCAGGAGGATAAATGTTTTTTGTGAAGATCAGGTTTGGCCCAAAAGTTGTTAGTTTTTTTAAATTCGGCTGTTATTTTGCATTTTACGGTGCTTCATTTTATATATTTGTGTTCCAGGAACTTTCTTCAGTTAGCTGCGGTTTATATTTAGCTGGTTATAATTTGTATTTTGGACTAATATTCTATTAAAACTTGCCTCTTCTTGTCCTTCTTAATTTTCATAAAATTCATAGCTCATTATCAGAAACATGTGAAAAAAAAAAAAGATTTGGAGGCGGCTGCGTTCCTCTATCGGCCCCACCTGGCGCCTGCCTTCTGTTCTCACCTCCTCGGTGCCAGAACTTCCTCCTGTTGGTCCTGGCTGGCTCTGAGTCATCTCTGCGGTGTTCTTCGGTTCCCTCTGGTTGACGTGTTGAATATGCAGGCTTATACCCACTCCCTTTTCTTCTTGTGTCAAAGTATCCATCCTGCAGCAGCCACTAATGCAGCTGCATCAACTCGCTGTTAAAAGGGATCTGCTTCACTCACTAGTGGTCAAGCAGACTTTTTTTTCAGCTTGTTCCCGCTTATTCTAGTATCCAACATCTTTGTCTCCGCTATTACTCTGTTATCCCCAAGCCCTCGCCTCCTTCCGCAATCCTTGTTTCCTTTTTTTCCACCCATTTTCTCCTTTTTCTTTGCTGTCTTGCCTGTGTTCTCCCTTGTGATAATCTTTCTGTTTCTGCACTGACTCACAGTTACACATTTCCACACATACTATCTTTACACAAGAGTATTGTGTATACACAAAATAACACTGCCATCTTTGTCTCCTGAGAGATAAAACCAAAACTGTTGGAAGGAAGCCTTGAATTATGCAAGGAGGCTGGTTGAAAGACACAAAACAATGTCTGTCTTTATTCATTTTTTCATTTTTATGCAGAACTTTAGTAGTTAGTATGTTTTTAAATGCTTGATCTAACTCTATTCACCTCGATTCAGCCCATTGCCCTAAAGCTTAGGTAATAGACCATTTGCTCTGAGTTCTTACCTCTTTAAAATCCCTGCAGTTTGTTCCTCAACAAGTGCATTGATTTGTGTGTTTTTGTCAGACATAAGTATCTCTAAATTATTTTTCAGTCATCCTTATATGCTGTGACTAGTTGCTAAGTAACTTCTCATGTGTGTTAAATAATGATTGTTGTGTTAGCTTTGATGGGGAAATGTGTTACTTGGTCTTAACTACTCTCTGTTCTGTGCAGATCACAATGGCTCATGGTTTGTCTCGCAACAGTATTCACATAGAATTTAACTTCAATTAAATTTATCTGGGTTTTATGTGATAGAACAGCAGAAAGGTGAACAAAAAGATACATGAATCAATTTTTAGACTTACACATACTTTGGAGGTTTTGGTGCAAGTGTTTTTGGGGTATGCCTCTAACAGTTTTGGACATCTAGACATTCTCATAAAAATTGATGTCCGATGTTCCTGACCAGTTTTGGGCTTCGTACCAGTTTGTTACTGGAAAACGTTTTCTTCGACCGGCGTTTAGGGCGTGGTGGATAAATGTAACAAAATAAAATGACATGCCTGCATAAAAACTGGAACGTGAAAATAATTGTACATGGAAATCCAAAGAGTAGTTGCAACTTAATCAGCAGTGTCCTTGTAACATCACCATCAACATAACATTAGTAACATCTATTCTACCCCTGAGTTTTCCTTGGACGCTATGGCGATGTTTAAATATGCCTTGAAGATTAGATATTTCACAAAAACAGATTTATAACGGTCATGAAAAACACAACTTACTATAACCCTAAATGATTGGGTGCATGTTTGGTAAATGTACCTTTCTTGTTTTTGTAAGTGAAAAACTCTTGTTCTGTTTCTTCACAGAAAAACATCCTATTTCTTTACATGTTTCAAGAATTTAAAGACCCTTTTTTTTAAACAAACATTGTTCAGAGTAATAAATAACACTGAAATACTTGTACTATTCCAGAGTTACCACTGCTCCTATTTTTCCAAATTTTTTTTCCAATTATTGAATTTGCTATCATTAAATCAACCACAAACCTTTCTTGGTGCTAAAATATTTTTTCAGTTAAATGTAAGGACAACACGTGCACAGTTGAAGCTTGACTAAAACATGTTCATGAAAACGAAAATGATATCAAACACAGATCTTAAAATTGAAAAATAGGTTGGCTGAGAATGAAAATAATTATAATGTAGCAATAGTACAGTCAAAGTTCAGACTTGAATGGAACTTCTGTGGTTAGACCTGTGCATTAACACGTGTCTGCAAACCTCCGTGGTCTGGAGCAGCAGTTGGCGACCGCTATTCAGCGTGTTCATTTTCTCTTGATATTCAGTGTGTTTGTTAATCATGAAAATTTTACATGTTCATCCTCTCTTCATGTCGTTCCCACAGGTCCAGGCAAACGCCTTCACTGTCATCTTCGATGAACGCTTCTCCATCCCCATGGACGCGTCCGCCCTGGAAGAGTACAGCCTTCGCTTCGCCGCCTTCGGCATCGATCCTGATGAGAGGAACATCAGCGCAGGGTTAGCAGACCTGAAGCTGTCAGACTTGGACCTGACCTTCAGACCTTTCAACGCCTGGCTCTACCTTCAGGACGTCAACAAGGTCTGCTGGGATGTAGGGGAGTGACGCTTTGCAGTTATGGATTAATTAATAGAGAAATGCTGAAATGAGCTGAAGCTCAAACTGAAAATGTAATGGTATGAACAACTGTCTACATTGTAGAAGTTGCAGACAGATCTGATCCCCTACTGGTCATTTAACAAACCTTACACATGAGATCCAGCAAACAACCGCTGGTTTAGCTTGAATACAATGTGCACATTTTAAGGAAAATTATATTACTTTAAAAAAAAAGGTTTAAATTAAAACAATAAGAACAAAAATCTGTTTTAGGCCAGTCAGAATTACAAAAATGAAATTTTAGGAAATGACCTTTTATTTGTTAGGGTTGTCTGGAAGCGATACAACATGATTTGTACTTATCTTCTGCTTTTCACAAGTGTTTTCTGGTGTGACCAGATTTTAATGTGCCTTACTAACACACATCCTCTACAGGTGTGAGAAGAGGGCTCCAAAATAGGTTCATCAACATCCTTTAAAACAGCTATGACTTCCTGTTAATGAAACATGGTACGTTCTGCTTAGCTCAATGTACTGGAACAGTTAGGATTGTAAAAGCAAGGAAAAATCATCTAAACCAAAAGGTATATTACAAAATCCCTGGACGGGTCCCGAGAGACTGCACCAGTCAGCTCTCAGACGTTCTGGTGGACATTTTCAATGCCTCCCTTGGCCAGGCAGCTTTTCCGACTTGCATGAAGACCGCCTCCATAATCCCAGTCCCCAGGACCCAGCGACAGGTCTGACTGACTATTGGCCAATAGGCCTCACACCGATAGTCACAAAATGCTTTGAAAGGCTGGTTCAGACCCATATCAAAGTCACCATCAATGCCACTGTAGATCCACACCAATTCTCTTATAGGAAAAATCGATCCACAGAGGATGCCATCTCCTCTGTGGTCCACACCGCCCTCACCCACCTGGACCAGAAGGGTTCCTATGTCCGTATGCTCTTTGTGGACTTCACTTCTGCCTTCAACACAATGATTCCTCAGATGCTGATTAATAAACTCTCCTCCCTTGGACCGAGCTCTTCCCTCTGCAACTGGGTCTTGATTTCCTGACCAACAGGCCGCAGTCAGTTAGGTTTCAGAACATCTCTTCCCCCACCATAATCCTCAGCACTGGCTCCCCTCAGGGCTGTGTGTTGAGCCCCCTCCTGTTCACATTGCTCACATATGACTGCTCAGCCATCCATCCAGGCTGCAGGATAAATTTTTTTTTTACGATCCAGTTTGGCCCAAAATTGTTAGTTTCTTTAAAATAGATTTTGCGGATTACACAGCAGTGGTGGGATGCATATCCAACGGTGATGAACCAGCTACAGACAGGAGGTGAAACACCTGGAGGGGTGGTGCAGAGAGAACAACCTCTGCATCAATGTAAAAAAGACCAAGGAGATGATTGTGAACTTCAGACGGGGCCAGCATTCCCACGTCTCGCTGCACATCGGAGGAGCCACGGTGGAAGTGGTCAGCAGCTACAGGTACTTGGGTGTACACCTGAGCAACAACCTCACCTGGAGCAACAACACTTCCACCCCGGGCAGGAAGGCACACGAGTGGCTCTACTTCCTCAGGAGGTTGAAACGAGCTGGGCTCGGGTGCTCATTGTGGTAGAGAGCATCTTGTGTTCCAATTTCAATGTGTGGCATGGAAGCTGCTCTGCTGGAGACAGGAAAGCCCTGCAGAGAGTGGGGAAGGCTGCACAGAGAACTTTTGGAGTCAGCCTACCCAACACCACAGACATTTACACCTCCAGAGGCAGAAAAAGGGTCAACTGCATCAGGAAGGATCGCACCCACCCAGCACACTCACTTTTTATCCCGCTCCCCTCAGGCAGGAGGCTGCAGACACCAACCAGACTAAGAAACAGCTTCATTCCAGAAGACTCTCAAACTCCATGTGAAAACCACTGCACCAACACTTACATGGACAATCATATTTAAACTACAGACACTGAATCACTTTAAATCAAAACACTCTATGTTGCTTCTAGTGCCGCGCTTTCCTTCACATTTATCCGTGTATTTACCTTTTTTTTGCTCTAATTTATACCTTATGGTAATTTTGTATTTTTATATTTTTTGGGGTGACACTGGACCATGAGAGTGTAATTACGTTCGAACTCATGTATTACATTTGATAGAATGACAATATAATCCCCTTGAATCCTTAATTCAATGAGCTGTAGGCTGATCTAATAATCACACTATTCACAGTTGATATTCTGAAAACTTCTCTCTGGCCAGTGAAGCCGCAATCTGACAAATGTGGGGTCGACTTATCCTTGTGTGTTTGTCTCATCAGGCTGTGGATGCGGTCGGGGAGATTTTGCTGTCTCTCAGCTACTTACCAACCGCAGAGCGCCTCACTGTGGTCGTAGCTAAGTGCAAGAGTTTAATATGGACCAACGAAAAGAACACAGCAGGTGAGTAGGGACAAATTTGTTTTTTTCTTTTTCGTTTTTAAATAGCTGTGTTTGGGTTTAAAAAAAAACTACAAAGTGGAAAAAGGTTTTTAAGATTATTGAAAATGTACTACAATGCGAAAAACCAAGAAATCACACTATGGATATATTCATCAACTTCGCTAATTTAATTCTCTTCAAGTACGTTTTTAAGTAAGTGTTTTTGGATATAATATCACAAGATTAAAACGTGTTTTGCGTTTTCAAATCAGATCGAATCATCTAAATTTACTAAAGGCAGACTCTATTAAATGGAAACAGCTAAATTTTGAGCTTCTTGGGGAAGGCTATGTAATTTTAAATTTTTTGTTGTTGTTGTTTTTGTTTTGTTTTTAGCAAAATTTAGAGAAAGTGAAGAACTGTGAATACTTTCCTGATGAAAAGTATTTATTTTAAAAGTTAGGAATGGTGCAAAACTCTTAGGTCAATTGTTTTATTATTCTTTATCATTTGCTTTCAAATAACAAAATGGTTTAAACGTTTTAGACAGGACTGTGTTGTAACTGAAATTTAACAGGAATTACACATGGCAGGGCGTATTAATCTACGTCTAGGAGGAAATATGAGCTGTAAATCACATGTCACAAAAGATTTTACTGGTAAAGGTCACATACTGAAGTAATCTGTACAACATATTTGTTGGGTTTTTTTGTACATGCTTTCTTCATGTGTTCGGCTTGATAAGTGGGTTGAAGTTGTTTTAGTTGACTTGTTAGGTTTTATAGTGAATTCAAAGCTGTTGTAATGCAATACATTTTTTTCTCTACCATTAGATCCGTTTGTCAAAGTGTATCTGCTGCAAGACGGCCGAAAGATCAGCAAGAAGAAAACCTCCACAAAACGAGATGACACAAATCCGATATTCAATGAAGCCATGATCTTCTCAGTGCCATCGGCTGTCCTGCAGGTGAAACCTCAGGCTGTGAAGCGGCTTTTATCAGGAAGGGATAGTAGCAGTTAGTAAGCAGCTCTGTTCACTCCTTTATGGTCTTTTTGATTTTTTCTGTGTTCGATGTTCCACAATTATGTTTTGCAGTGTTTCATGTCCACTTCTGTCAGTGTCCGTAGAGCGTTGAGCCACTTTCTGTTTTAAACAGTAGCAATAACACGAGGAAAAAAGGTTAAAAAAAGGTTCTAGTAAAAAGAGGAAGCGTTTGAAGGAATGCTGTATTCTGTCATTTCTAAATACAGTGTTTGCTGCAAACCGTTCGACTATGTTAAACTGGCATTGTACAGCAGGACGCCAGAAGTAGTTAATTATTTAAAACAGCTGTCGTTTATCTCTATAGTATTTTCTTTTGTGGTTAGATAGGACTAAATTCCACAAATTGGACCTTCAGCACTCAAAATATTCACCCACAGAAAACTGCGCTGCTGAGGTCAAAATGCTATAACCAATAAAATCATCGACGCTCCATAAAGATTTGAAAATAACATGCTGAGTCAGTTTATGTAACCATGTTGCTCTGTCGGCAGGAGCTCTCCCTGAGGGTCACCGTGGCAGAGGCAACCAACGACGGACGGGGTGAAAACCTCGGCCACGTGATCATCGGTCCCGAGGCCAGCGGGATGGGGATCACCCATTGGAATCAGATGCTGGCCACTCTGAGGAAGCCCGTGTCCATGTGGCACCCGCTGCGCAGGATTTAGCCCCACCCACACTCTTACCTTTACAATGGAATAAAAAACAAAAAACTATTTGCTATTCTATATATGATGACTTATAGGCTTGTATCCTGTGGTAATAGGCTTTATTCTAAGTTGGGTTCTTGATTCCCAGAGTTTTGTCTTTATCAGTTTGAGAGCCGATTCTTTTCTCCACTAACAGCAGAAGGAAACATTTAGGAAACCACTTTTTCTCCCTTTCCTAAAGGTGGAATAAAACTTTCTATTAAGAATTTGGGTTGAGGTTTTAAGCAGGGAGTTCCCTGTCGTTGTACTTCTGCATTGTGCCTACATTTGTTGTAGCCTTTCATAGATACCTTGAGAATGATCAATGGGGCAGAGGTCTGATTTTGCACCTCTTTGAAAGAAAATCAATCATTTCACATTTATTGCACATTTTTGGTTTGTTATTACCTTCTGGTTTGTGAGCTGTATTAAAATTGCTTGTGTATTTTAAGACTGAGAGTGAAAAGGTTTTTGTTTGATATATATATTGTACGTATAAAAATATCCAGGTACTTTTATCCAGGTGAAATAATTGTAATCTGTAGCATTGTTTTCTGAGTGGCTAAATCTTAATGCCATTCTGTTTTTAATGGAATAAGAAGACTTAGAAGTAGTGCATCATAACTCTTTTCTCATTGTCGTTCCTTGCAAAATTCTGTGTACAAATAATCTTTTAACTCTGTTAAAACACTATAATCTTTATTCAGAAAGAAAAAAAAATTGCTAAGTTTTATCACTAACCAGTTAACTACAATCAAAATACCTCTGGGAATTAAACTTGTGATGTAAAGCATACTAACCCATTTGTATGAGTTGTTTTGGAGAAAACACATTGATGTTGTACATTTGACTTTCCCCTTCTCTCATTTGCAGTTTAGAAACCTTTGTTGACACTTGGCAGAGCGGATGAAATGAGAACAGATAGACACGAGGCTTTCAAGGCTCAAGATATCAAGGCGGCTTCTTATGTTTCTGAGATATTACCTGAAAAAATTGTGCAATTGTGTTTTATTGTATCTTTTAAATTTGTGGAGATATAACCCGTAGGCTGAGGGCATAATTGGCCCAAGGCATTGCTGTGTCTCTTTTTTTCTTCATTAAAGCTAAACTTCATTCCTGATTTTGCAAACCTTTCAGAAAATAACACATTTGTAGTATAAATACGAATAATACATCTCTTCTGTGGCATATAAGGAAGCAATATTGTCATTAACTGTCACCATTTGCATTCAACAAAGCTGTAGCCTACATTTGGCCATGCATGACGTTCCTTGGCACTTGACATGAATGTGCCTCAACGATGCAGTGTATACGCGTGAATGCTGTTTCAAATAAAAGAAATTCAATACGAAAAGACTGATTTTATTTCAGAGCTCAGCGAAAACAAAAAATCAAAAATAAATCATATTGTTGAAAATACATACATAACTCCAGGATCAAATTAGAGGAAACAAACCCGCGCACATCAGGGCTACCTCAAAGTATATATCGTACATTATATCAATTGTTAGATATATACTTTGATATTTATTGAAATAACAGTAGCAGATTGGACAACGGAAGAAAGTAGCAGAATAACTACAGAAATAACCTAAATAACCAAACCCTGTATAGTGAGATATGAAGAACGTAGAGCAAAGGAGCTCTTCCCCCAACCGGATTAGGCTGTCTTCTCTACCTCTTCCTAACTCTATGCTTTATCAAACAGGAAGGTTTTAAGCCGAGCTTCGAAACTAGACAGGGTGTCTGCCTCACGGACTAAAGCTGGAAGCTGGTTCAACAGAAGGGGAGCCAGATAACTAAAAGATCTGCCTCCCATTCTGCTTTTAGAGATTCTAGGAAGCACCAGTAAACCTGCAGTCTGACAGCGAAGTTTTCTGGTAGGGACTTAATGAGGACTGAGATCTATGAATGAATGATGAACTCGAAATGTAATTATTTAAGGCATCTCAAAAGGATGATGACCACTCAAAGACATTAACAGACTATTACCAATTAGGCCCCTAGACTAATGCGATTACACTTACATCTAACTTGGCTTGTGCCCCAGTGCGCCTCAGCATCTGTAACGGCCCCCATCACAGCCTGGGCCACTCTTTAATTGTGCTCTGAACGGAATCTGTAGGGGCGGAGTAGCTCTCATTTCAGCAAAACGTTACAAAAAATACAAAGAAAAAAACAAAAAACCTGTTGTGTAATTTTCATGAACAGTGGTCCAGAGGGAAAGAAACCACATAAATAAACATACTTGTCCTCTGGCTGGAACTGCCACTGGAAATCTGTGAGGCTTCCTTATGTGTGACGGAACAGGGCCTGAAGTGATATAAATACAGATTTACTGAGAGACAAAGCACACCTCTTATGAACAATCCTGCCAAATTAGAATGCTAGAAAAGTTACATTGCCGATATACATTAACGGTGACCGATCTGATGTTGGCTTTTACTGTTGGACATAAAAAGCTGTCTGAAGTTTCTACGGTGAAGGTTTTACGACGATACAAAACTTTTAATGGTGTTATTGTCTATTATTGTACTTTCATTGGGGGTGTGTAGGAAACACAATAAACTAATTGAATAATTATCTCATGAGTTTAATATTGTCCAGAAAATAGTAGATTCAAAAGGATCACCACTTGTTTGAACTAAATTCCCGGCGAATAACATGAAAAATGATATTGCATCTTTGACAAAACGTATTACGTTTGGTTTAACAATCTAGTTTTTATGAATTAGAATGAACATTTACTTAAAGCATTTCTTCTGTATCACTGTTTTTTGGGGGGGTTAAGAGTAACCAGCTACATTTGCTTGAGAGTAGTTCTTTGCTTCTACTGGTGTACTTTAATTACGACATACTTTTTATTTGCCATAATATTATCATGAAGTAGAGTTATTTTTTTAATAAGATATTTATAATAAACAGTAGTGACAATTTTCTAGTAGTCAAAGCTTTATTAAAAGTACTTTCTTTGTATATCTACAGCTGATTTCGAGAGAAGGTACAAGCAGCTTGGATTCCTCGGGAAAGGTGGCTTTGGGTCTGTCTTCGCAGGCTTGCGCCTTGAAGATTCTTTACCGGTTGGTTTTGCATTTTGATTTTTGCAGCTATATTTCTGGCTAAACAAAACACCAACATTGGAAAAAATCCTTTAAAACGTCTTCGAATAGGATAAACACTTGTGCTTGTGTCAAACAGGTGGCTATCAAGTACACTGACAGTCCAAGCGTGCAAAGGGAATTGAAAGTGAGTGAACTGGTTTCGAACCCAACACAAATAACAGTATCTGTCTTTAACTTCTTGTTAAAAAAATCATATGCTTGTCTTTATTAGGATGGTGGTGTACCCCTGGAAGTGGTCCTCATGCAGAAGGCCAGAGGTAGGCCAGAATCAGTAGGAAAGTACGGGCCTATCACCCTGCTGGACTGGTACCATCTGGATGAAAAGATGACCATTGTCATGGGAAGACCGCCAACATCAATGGATCTTCAGCAGTACATCTCTTGCAGAGGTGGCACACTGCAGGAAGAAGCAAAGGTAAGCTTCCTGGACCGTCAATGTTTCAGTCAACTCAGTATAGGCTGAACAATTTACATCTTTTCTGTTTCGTTAAAATTTTAAAAGCTGCAGCTTCCCTTTGATATTTTATCAATGATGTTTTAATAATTTAATAATTTTAATTAAAATAACTGTCTAACAAGTGGGATACATTACTGAAGTAGAAGCAATCTGACAACATTAGGTGGGCGCAAACAAAGAAGCAAAAAACATACTGATCCCTTGGAAGTTTGGGAAAATGTGTTGTTACGTGATGAGAGAGAAGAGGAACTTTTTGGAAAGCGCTTCTTCTTTTACTTGATGTAAAACTAACACAGCTAACACAACTACTGACAGTCAAACAGGGCAGTGATAATGTGAAGCTTTGAAGCAATACTCTTCTGATATAAAATTTTGCTTGATGATCTTAAACGTGACTAAAACACAAAAACTGAAGCGAGCATGAAGGGTGCAAATACCTCACTGTGTTTTATACTGTCTCAAAAAATGAATGTAAAGCATTCTTTTAAACAGAAGACACTGTTTTGTTTGTCCAATTTTACTTTAGGCTTTCATGAAGCAGTTGGTGTATATTGCCATTGGTATGCACAGTAAAGGTGTGTTCCACCTGGATTTAAAATTGGAGAACACACTCGTGGAAATGGGCTCCCCGGTGCCATGCTTCTGCATCTTTGACTTCGGCTGTGGCTCTTTTGAGCAGGAAAAGGTCTCCAACTATTTCCGAGGTATAATTTTACTTTACTAAATATTTAACATAGATTTTATTTGAATCCTTTTCCAATCATTTTGTGAATCTTCCCATAAAAGAAAATTGTAGTTCACTTAAAAAAATAATATAATAATTTTGTTCTTTGTATATTTAATGCATGTATTCCAGGCACTGTCCCTTATGCCCCCCCAGAATGGTTTGAATATGCGGAATATGAGCCTGTTTCCACAACGGTTTGGCAGCTGGGAGCAATGCTTTACTCCATGCTGCACACAGAGGATTTTGACACCAGGCTTTTCACAATTGGTGGCATTCAATTTGATGGCAACCTTTCCCATGGTAGGCTCACAACCAGTCGGTGCAAGTACATCCTGATTATACTCTTGATTCTTAATCTCTTGTGTCTCTTTGTTAATTCCAGATTGCCTCGAATTCTTCTGTCTGTGTTTCGAGGAAAAGTCTGAGGATCGTGCCATCCTAGCAGATCTCTGGGCTCATCCTTGGCTCAACTGATTGACTCAACTTTTGCCTCAGGGTTCCAAAAAGAAAAGGCTGCTCCGTGGAACCCTGTTACACTGAAACATCAGACAGAACTAAAAGCCTGTAACCAGTGGACGTGTCTAAGTCTCCTGGAAGGTTACCAGGCTTTTGTCTGGAGCTTCCATCTTCACATCTGAGACTGTATTTGAACTATAAATACAATAAACCACTGTCCTCATTACTCTCTGACTGTTGTGTGTATCTGTTATTACAATAGGAGCAAAAACATGTCTAGTTTCAACTGATTGCCACATTCACTACTTTCCATAACAATTAGTCATCATTCAGATCTTATCTGGAAAAAAAAATCTGGTTAAAAATTGCACTGAATAGACTGTTTAACCAAGCGTACATCTTCTGTTAGGCTGTGTTCCTGAATGTCTTTTTTTAGGTTTTGTGTTAATGTTTCATTTGTTTTTACCTAAATTATGAGGAGTGCTGCAGATTGCAGCCACCTTTCTATGCAATGACGATATTAAAGCATGTTTAAGGTTTATAAGTTCTGCTCAAAAATTTTGAAATATTTGATTAAGGAGTTGGCAGCTTTGTGTTGGCCATGATATAGAAAATTCATAACAGGAAACCTTTAACTGTGTCTCATACACATTTTTTGACCAGCAGTTGTGATTCATTTTTTATTTTTTAGGGAAATGTGTTTTGAACTAAAATGATTTGCTGTTCCTGGCTCACAATAAATATACTTAAGTATCAAATGTAAATGCACAAGTATTTTATAGTAGGCATGGAAAGAAGCAACACAACCCAAAAATATTCTCTACTTGTCTTTTTCAGGTGAATAAATTGTGGTATGGAACACAACAAAAAAAACAAAGTCTTTCTTGCAAAATTAAGCAGCATCACTTTTTCACTATTCAACCATGTTGGGAGAATCGTCAGCCTGCAGTTAACATTAATCTTCGTGAGAGTACCGTAAGTGGTTCTTCTCGTCTCTCGGACCGACCCATTTCAGATAATTCTTTGATTATTCTGATTTGTAACGAGTAAAAAGCTGGCAAATGTCAAAGTAACGAAATACAAATATATGTTTTAACTTTTAAAAGAAGTGAAGTAAAAACAAAAGGCCTGATTTAAAAAAAAAACTCAAGTACAGTACAAATCCTCAAAAAAACTACTTAAGTAGTGTAACAAAGTACTCTGCTTGAATCCCCTCTTTGGTACCCGAAAGGAAAATTCATTGTATGTGGAGACCTGCTTCAGAAAACGAGATAACACTGTTTGCTGTGAAAGTCAGTTTGCAACTCTAACTTGATTTGACTAAATAAACCACGCGCTGGTTACAGTAAATATGGAGGCCTTTTTGTTTTAACCACAGTGAAAAATGTCCCCTCTTCAGTCTTTAGTCTCCTCTTTGACACAAAGCCAAAAGGCAGTCATCTAGATGCCGATGTTTTTTTTGTTATTTATTCTGTCTTTGATGCCATAGAAACTGAACATTTTTAGTATTTTAGTTCTTTATCATACAGTAGTAGTTAGGTAGTAGTTAGTAGTACAAATTCAGTTAGACAAATTTATGAAACAAAAACAAACTCCGTTCTGCCTGAGCATTGAGTTCATACAACATTTTAATGCTATTATTGTTTGCAGATGGCCGATGGCAGTTAATGAGCCAAATATTAACCAATGCCGACGTTCAGCTTATATATTGGTGCATCCTTAATTACAATGAATACTAAAAGTAACTGAAGTCTGGCTGTCAAAGCTTTTATAAATAGATTGGATTGTATATTAGGTGAGTTTCAGTCATTTTAAATATATGTCTGACCAGTTTGTTTAAACATGATGATTGGATCTCCACTGTAGATAGCCTAATGATGACGTTCTGATGAAGAACTGAAATCTTAAGAAGCAGAGGCGTACCAAAGCATATCCAACAAGTGTCTGCTTGGGTACCTCACAACCAAGGGCCTATAAAAGCTATAAGATACTGTGATAACGTAAGTTACCGTAAGAACTATGATTCTGTGAATTCCTGGATAACTGGATATGTCTCCTCGCGCTCTGCGCAGGTCGAGTTTTAATGTCAGCAAGTCAGCACGTGAAACGTGGCACACCTGTGCGGAAGTCTATAAATAGCACGCAGAGGGCTACGTACGGTCTCCTGGGATCTTCTCACTGAGAAGTTCCGAGTGACCAAAATGACTGGCAGTCATCCAGGAATTCACAGAACCATAGTTTCTACAGTAAATTACGTTCTGTTTCATTCTTCCAGTGCAGTTAAAAGAGTGGATGACTCATGCCAGTAATGTCACGAGGCACAGTACTCACCACCTCAAGAATCTGCAGGACAGCCAACGCCAGTGAGGACTCCTGTCCCACATTGAGGTGATAGAAGCGGGCAAACGTACATGCCGTCGCCCATGACAAGGCCGCACAGATATCCCCCAGTGGCACGCCCCTCATTGCCGCCCAGGACGTAGACACACTCCTGGTCGAATGGCAAACAACACCAGATGGAGCAGTTGTTCCCGCAGACTCATAAGCCAGCACGATGGCCTCAACGACCCAATGCGACAGTCTGTGCTTAGAAAGGGCGCGACACTTGGTCCGCTCACCATAGCACACAAACAGCTGGTCATATTGTCGAATATTACCTGTCGCAACAAAGTACAGCTGTAGGGCCCTGACCGGGCACAGCATGTGTGCCAACCTCTGTTCCTCTGACTGGAACGGAGGAGTGCAGTACGCCCCCAGCTCAAGGGCAGTATTTACATAGCCTGGGGGCAGTACCTTGGGGAGAAAAGTAATGTTTGGCCACAAAGTCACCTCAGACTAGGAAACGTAGGCAGGCAGGGGAGACGGCGAGGGCATGGAGCTCACCAGTCCATTGGCAGTAGGAACAGCCAAGAGAAAAGCTGTTTTGAGGGACACCAGCCTCAGCAGGCGGAAACCATCACCTCAAAAGGCGGCCCACTCAAGGCCCTCAACACCAGGGGGAGGTCCCATGCCGCTGCCATGGAAAAACAACAGGGGGCAATGCGTCAAGAACCAAAAAGGTCGACCTGAGCCCTGCTAAACCGATCCCATACCTGTCGAACCAGCCTCTTTTCTCCTGGAATAAGGCACTGTCGGGTCAGGTGATCGGCCACCGGTTTCCTCGTCCCAGGAAGGTGCATCGCCCTGACTGAAGCAAAGCGAGAGTAAGCCCAAGTCCACAGCCTCTGGGCCTACTTCAGGCCCCGCAGGGATCTGGTCCCGCTCAGGTGATTGATGTGGTATACCACTTAGGTACTGTCGGTCCTGTCCAGCCCATGCTTGCCCTCTAGAGAGGGAAAGAAGTGCTTCAGCGCCAAATAAATTGCTCACAATTCCAGGACGTTGGTGTTCAGACAACTCTCCAATGGGCGCCACAGCCCCTGGGCTGATCAACAATGCCACACCGCACCCCGGCCGAAAGGTGATGCATCCATAGTCACCACCTCCCATCTGGCAGGAACTCTCCTGAGGGGCACCCTCTGTCGCAGGTAATTCACGTCGTGCCATCCAGGGAGGAGCATCGCACATTTTTGTGTAACCCGCACCTTGACCCACCAGTGCAACCGAGGGGTCCATGCGGAGCCCGATGAACCACCTCTGCAAAGGCCATAGATGAAGAAACCCCAGTGGGGTTAGCGCAGAGGCTGCCACTAGCATCCCCAACAGCCTCAGCCACAGCCGGACAGGCGGTATCGTATCTACGGGAAAGGATTGGAGCAGGGACAAAATCCTGTCCAACCCGGTCCGTAGTCAGCCACCATGGCCACAGAATCCAAGGCCATGCCGATAAAGTCCACCCACTGTAGGACAGGGGATCAGAGAACTCTTCAGAAGGTTCACGTCCATCCCCGGCGCCCTGGGCCAAGACCTGAGACGTGGCCAGGACCACGTCGTCCAGATACGGCAGAATCTTCAAGCCCGACTGGCACAGAGGGCTTAGGACCGCCTTCACGCACCTGGTGAAAATTGGAGGAGCTAGGGAAAGCCCGAATGGCAGAACTAGGAACTCGTACACCACGCCCTGAAAGGCGAACCGCAGGTACTTCTGGTTGTCCGGGTGGATCGGTACATGGAAGTATGCATCCTTGAGGTCTATGGATGCAAAACAATCTCCTGGACAGAGAGACTGAAGGACGCCCTTGTCCAGGAGAGTCTGTATCTCTGGGCCCCGTGGGTCTCACGGGGTGGAGCCTGGTCCGCCCCAGTCTGATGGCAGGTTCGCTCCACCGCCCTGCTCTGCCAAACAGACTGTGGAAGAGCAGCCGTCTGAAACTGACTGCGTGGTGCCCGCAAGTCACTCCTAAGCGGACGCGGAGCCAGGGGTCCCATGGCCATCCTGCGTCCGCCCCAATATCCAGAGTCCTGACTGGACTGCCGACCGCCTCTCGGCCTCCGCTCCAAACAACAGGCCCGGAACAACCGGTAACCTTCTCAAGGAGAGGGAATTGCTGATGCGCGCCATACGAGCCGCAGCGTCGTAAGCACGGCACAAAAAGTCATCCGTCACCCGAAACTGGCGGCTTGGACAGCGGGTTTTCTCCAGAAACGCCTCGTCTGGGGGAAGAACCAGCGAGGCAATGCAGTGATCCACCGGGGGCATATGGTCCAGGCCATAAGTCCCAGGGTTGCGCATGCATCCCTGCCATGGTGGACCAAGCCCCTCGGATCCGTGCAGCAGCGCTGGAGCTCTTTCAAAATAGCTGGTGACGGCGGAACCTCAAGCGGAGGGGCCGCCAGGGCCCGTCGAAAAAAGGGATTCTCTGTGACCTGGGCCGCAGGTGCCTCATCCAAGCCCACCTAACATGATTGTCCGTAGTGGGCACTGTTCCCCACCAGGTTCAGAGCTCACTGAACTCCAGTGGGAATCACTTGAATCCAAATTCCCCTTGACAAGATTTTACAAGGATTTATGGGAGCGATAAACCAGCGAAACACGCAAGGTTGACAGGGAGAAGATCAAAGAGACAGTACGTAGCCCTCTGCGTGCTATTTATAGACAGGTGTGCTACATGTCACGTGGTGACTTTGTTGACATTAAGACTTGACCTGCGCGGAGCACGAGGAGACAATTAAAATCATAGATACATCATAAACAAATCATTTTGAAAAAGTTTCCAATATAAGGAACCACAGCAGATTGCATCAAGTCATTGACTTGCAGCATTCACTCTTCTGGAATCAGCAATAGCTTGTGTTGTCGTTGACTTTACAGCAATCCCTCATACTGAGCATGCATGTAGCCACAGTGAAAAGGAAAAACTCCCCTTTAACGGGAAGAAACTTCCAGCAGAACCTGGATCAGTACAAGCAGCCATCTGCCACGACCGACTGTGGGTTTTAAGAGACAGAAAAGTAAATTAGATGCACAGGATCCTGAAAAAAAAGAGTTTATAGAAGCAGTTGTAGAGCTTCACTGAAATCATCTTAGCCCATGTTCTCATCATAGAAGCTGTCTCAGCTAACAGAACACCTGATAGGTGTGGTTTTTATGGAGAGAAGAACACTAAGAGAAAACAAAAGGTTACAAAGGTTGAAATAACGGTAACTAAAGCAGATTGGACAAAGGAAGAAAGCAGCAGAGTGAGAAGTGGTCAGATTGTCCTCCAGCAGTCTAAGCGTATAGCAGCATAACTATAGAAATAATTTAAATAACCTAACCCTGTAGAGTGAGACATGAAGAAGATATATCTGCCTCACGGACTAAAGTTTGAAGCTGGTTCCACAGGAGAGGAGCCTGATAACTATAACATCTGCCTCTTATTCTGCTTTTAGAGATTCTAGGGACCAGAAAACCTGCCATCTTAGAGCGAAGTGCTCTGTTAAGAACATATGGACCAATCCGATCTCTAATGTATGATGGAGCTTAGTAATTGAGGGTTTTATATATCAAAAGAATAATCTTACAATCTATTCTAAGTTAGACAGGGAGCCAATGAAGGGAAGCTAAAATAGGGGAGATATGATATCACTTTTTAAGTTTCATCAGAACTCTTGCCGCAGCGTTTTGGACAAACTGAAGACTTTAAACTGCGTTTTGCGAACTTCCTGCTAATAAAGAGTTACAATAGTCCAGCTTTAAAGTAACAAATGCATGGACTAGGTTTTCAGCATCAGTCCTGGACAGAATATTTTTATTTTTTGCTATATTCCTAAGGTGAAAGAATAAAATCTTACAGACCTGTTTTATATGGGGTTTTAAAGACATATCCTGATCAAAAATAACACCAACGTTCTTTACATTGTTAACAGAGGCCAATTTAATGCTATCCAAGTTAAGTGGTTGACTAAGCAATTTATTTTTTAGAGGTTCTGGTCCAAAGACAACAACTTCTTTTCAAGACTTCAATAGCAGAATGTTTCAAGTCATCTGCATTTTTATGTTTTCTATACATGCCTGTAATCTACCAAACTGACTGGATTCATCAGGATTCATAGATAAATACAGTTGTGCATCATCAGCATAACAGTTGAAATTAACACCTCGCTCTCTAATGATTTTACCAATAGTTAGCATGTATATAGTAAATAGAATTTGGCCAAGTACAGAAACCCTGTGGTACTCCACAAGTAACCTTACAATGCGGAGAAGATTTGTAATTTAGATGAACAAACTGGGATGTATCAGACAAACAAGATTTAAACCAGCCTAGTGCTGTTCCCTTGATCCCTACAATGTGTTCAAGCCTTTCTATGAGGATATTGTGATTGGCTGTGTCAAAAGCAGCACTGAGATCTAACAGAACTAGAAAAGGAAAAGTAAATTCTAACTCTAAACCTGCTATAATGAGATCTGAAACCTGACTGAAATTCTTCAAATAGGTCATTATTCCTCAAATCCTCTCTCAGTTTTATAAGCAACATTTTTTTCAAGGATTTTAGATAAAAAAGGAAAATTAGATATGGGTCTTTAATTTATTAAATCCTGTTGATCAAGAGAGGGTTTCTTAAGTAAGGGTTTTATTACAGCTACTGTCAGAGTCTCTGGTACGTAGCCCTTCATTAATGACAGATTAATAATATCCAAAACAATTTGGTTGGGATTGGATCCAACATAGTAGTTTAAGGCTTAGATCAGGGGTTTCTCAACCTTTTTTGTATTGAGCATAAACTGGTATGTGAATGGTTCGGATGGAAATGGAGGTAGGAAATGAGGAAGATATGGATTTTGGAGGGTGGACGCCAGTGGGGAGAGGAAGAGGGAGAGGACGTGAAAGAAATTAAATCAATAAAGGAAGGGGAATTGGTGATAATTAAGGAAATAAACGAGAACTGGAAGGAAGTAGCTCAGAAGAAGAAAGGATAGTTCGGAGGAAAGTTGTGAGGGAGGAATTTAAAAATAATATTAAGACTTAAGAATGAGGGACAACAGGATAACATCAGCCCCATTGTGGTGTCAAGAGAAATAAAAAAGAAGATTGGAGATGTTGAAATGGTAAAGATTTTGAGAGATGGAAACCTACTGGTAGTTTGTAAAAATGAAGAACAAAAGAATAAGGCTTTAAATGTGGATAATATATGTAAAAAAACATTGTTGGAGAAAAAAATTGTGGGAGAACATAAAAAAATTAGAGGAGTGATTTATGGGATCCCTTTAGATGAAGATCTTGATAAAATAAAGAGAAGTATTGTTGGAGCTAAAGTGAATAACTTGAAGAGACTGTCAAAAACAATAAACGGAGAAAAAGTAGGAAGTTTGTCAATCCTCATTGAATTTGAAGAAAAAGAGTTAAAACAAAACATCAAAATTGGTTATCTCAGTTTTCAGGTCAGACCATATATCCCTCCACCACTTCGTTGTTTAAAGTGTCAAAGGTATGGACACATAGCAGCAGTGTGTAAAGGAAAGCAGAGATGTCCAAAATGTGGTGAAGATCACAAGTTTGATGAATGTAAGGAAGAAATACAAGAAAAATGTTGTATCTCTGGAGGGCAACATAGAGTTACGTATGGAGGATGTGAAGTAAGGAAGAAGGCAAAAGAAATTATGCAGATTAAAATGACTAAAAACAAAAGCTACTCAGAAGCAGTTAAAAATGTGAAGGAACAGAAACCAAGAAAGGTTGAACAAACAGTTACTCAAAATCCACAGCAAAGCAAAGAACAGTCAGAAGAAAATGTGACAAAATCAGTAGAAAAACTAATATTATTTGTAGCATATGTTATCAACTGCACTGACCAAGCCAAGCATAAAACTGAAAAGATTAAAATAACGGTGAGAGGACCTGAAAAGTTTTTGGGGTTTAAAGAAGGATCATGGGAGAACATATACAAAAAGTTGGAGATAGATGGAAGACCACGAGCATCTGGTGAAAGTAGTTTATGTTAATATTACAGTGGAATGCAAGAAGTTTAATTGCTAACGGACAAGAACTTAAAGGTTATATTGACAGTCTTGAAGAACAACCAGAAATAATTTGTGTTCAGGAAACATGGTTAAAAACAACATTAGATTTTGTGATCAAAGGATATGATAGTCTAAATTTTGCCTCTACTGCCATTTTAAACTCAATTGGCTTCACTCAAAAAATCCAAACACCTACTCACTCTCTTGGTCACACTTTAGACCTTGTGCTAACTTATGGCATTGAGTGTGAAAAAACTATAGTGCTGCCTCATAACCCTCTCCTTTCTGACCATTTTTTGATAACTTTTGAGTTCTTTTTCACCGAGTACTTAAAATCTGAAAGAAAATGTCTTTATAGTGGGTGTCTATCGGAAAACGCTGTTACAGCCTTCAAAGAATCCATTCCACCTCTAACTTCTTCAGTATTTCAGAGAAACGCAGTGGAGGGCAACCAATTAATTTTATGCCCTACACAGATTGATGCTGTTGTTTATAGTATTACGTCCTCATTGCGTACAACATTAGACAATGTAGCCCCCATAAAAAGGAAAGTGATTACTCATGGGAGGTTGGCCCCCTGTTTTAATTCAGAACTTCGTATCTTGAAGGGAAAAACCAGGAAATTGGAGAAGAAATGGCGGTTTTTGCTTTTAGAGGAGTGTTATTTATCCTGGAAAAACAGCGTGCTTCTGTATAAAAGGACTCTGCGCCAAGCTAGACCTGCATATTTTACTTTACTAATAGAGGAGAATAAGAACAATCCTAGGTTTCTTTTTAATACAGTTGCTAAACTTACGAGAAATGAAAACTCTGTTATATCACCCATTCCTCCAACTCTTAGCAGTAATGACTTTATGGAATTCTTTATTGATAAAATTGAATCTATTAAAACTAAAATTGATTGCCTCCTACCAAACAT